>BMAC01000733.1:522332-565889 GCA_014905375.1 Phtheirospermum japonicum | reverse complement strand
TCGAGATTTGTGGGGTCTGGGGTGCAGAAGTGTGGAGGTGGTTTGGAGAAGAAATAGGTTAAATCCAATTATAATTTAATATTTTTGAGTGGTGGGGTATTTTTGACATTTTATATTATAATTTTGATTTAATGGGAAGATTTTGGATTAAATGGGAAGGAATAATGTTAAAGGACTATTTGGGAATTGAGTATGATCTAAGTATACTATATGAGAATTATATTACTATTATTATTATTATTACTATTGCTGTTATTATAATAATAATAATAATTATTATTATTATTATCATTATTATTATTAATATTATTATTTTTATTATTGCTGTTATTATTATTATTATTATTATTATTATTATTATTATTATTATTACTATTGATGTATCATTATTATTATTATTATTGTTATTATTACTATTATTATTATTATTGTTGTTGTTATTATTATTACTATTGCTGTTATTATATTATTATTATTATTGTTGTTGTTGTTGTTGTTATTATTATTATTATTGTTATTATTATTACTAATGCTGTTATTATTATTATTATTATTATTATTATTATTATTATTATTATTATTATTATTATTATTATTTATAACGAGATGGTTCGGAAAAACGTTCATCCGGACCTTATCCTACTAAACACTTACAGGGATTGCGTTTTAAAGCCGGCGAAATAAAAAAAGGTAGAGCTTTGTTCGAAGAGATTAGAACCCAGTTCAGTCCGGACGCTCGAATCTACTCGAATTTAATTCACGGGCTCATAAATGCCTGTTTCGCTTGTGAGACGTATGAATTATTCTACGCGATGAAGGAAAACGGGTGTGTTCTCGATACGCTCACGTACAACACCGTAATCGATGGGTTTTGCAAATCGGGTAAAGTGAATAAAGCTTATCAGCTTCAAGAAGAAATGAGATCCAAAGTCCATCAGCCGACTGTAGTTATATACGGTTCCGTTATCGACGGGCTTGCCAAGATCAACAGGCTCGATGAGGCTTACATGCTTTTCGAAGAAGTGAAATTGGTCGGCGTGAAACTAAAGGTGGTTATTTATAGTAGTTTGGTCGACGGGTTCAGAAAAGTGCGCCAGATAGACGAGGCGTATCTAATTATAGAGGAGATGATGCAGAATGATATTACCCCGAATGTCCAAACGTGGAATTGTTTGCTCGACGGGCTCGTGAAGGCCGAGGAGATCGACAAGGCCCTCGTGTGCTGGAACTCGATGAAGGACCTGAAATGCACACCGAATATCGTGATGTATGGGATTTTGATAAACGGGCTTTGCCGTGTTCGGAAATTTAACAAGGTTTCCCATATTTTGGCAGGAGATGCAGAAACAGGGGCTGAAGCCGAATGCAATCACGTACGTGACGATGATATACGGCTTGTGAAGGCTGGGAGTATGTTTGAGGACGATAAGCTGTTCGAGATGTTTAAGCCAAACAGGGGTGTGCCCGATTCGGCATGCTATAACACGATGATTGAGGGGTTGAGTGCGGCGAATAAGGCGATTGAGGCGTATAGGCTGTTCTAGGAGACGAGGCTGAAGGGGTGTTGTATACAAACGAAGACTTGAGTGGTGATTTGAAATCAAAACCATCGGGTTTTAAAACTTTTTGAAGTTCAAATGGATGAAAATCACAGCAACTTTCAGTTAAAATCGAACAGTAACTTCTGGATTTTTTTCATAATTGTCTTATAATTTATTTTTAATTCTTTCAAAAATTATGGTTATAAATCAAATGACTAATGTTCTATACCTCAAAAGTCCAATGTTTTTCCACATGAGAAAACTAATGTATAATTTCAGATAAATTTTAACACCATAAACAACATTTGCAATTCAGTTCAAATCGACCTAGAAGAGCCTTCATCTTTTAACATTGACAATCTGACTTTCTGCTGATGCATGAGACCTAACAACGTTGTTATCTAAAAATCTAAAAAAAATAAGTCTATGAAACAATTTAAAAGGAAAAAAAATGACAGCATACCTAATGGAGAAAAAGAACACGAGGAATTAATAAAATGAAATTAAAAGTTCTTCAATATTTTACAGATCAATTTCAGTTACATTTGGGGTTTGCAAAAAGTATTTTATTATAGCTAAATGGCAGAGCAGAGAATATGGGACTTGAGAAGAGACCCATAAAGCCATAGCCAAGCAAATTCAAAACGAAATAGCAAAATCTTTCACAATTGTAAAAAAAAAATCAGGAATTGTAAAAACACATAAGCCTCTTTTCGGTGTGGTCAAAGCAAATCAACCATCATCAAGCAACAATACCAAAATCCACAAAAGAAAAAAAAAGAAAGCTGCAGAAATACGGAGGACCAGCGTCGAGCAGAATAAAACCCTAACCCCCAAATTCGTAGTCGACATAGAGCACATAATGCGAAATTGAATCGATTCAATGTAAGTCACACCAATAACTCTGTAATTCATCAACTAATTATGAAATTTGAATTAAAAAATTGAAGATAGAAACACACCTTAGGTCACGCTGTTGGAACTTTTTGAGTGTCGGTTGGGCTAAGTCGCCGGACTGCTGTTGGTGGTCGCCGAAGACTGCCACCGGCGGGGGTGGTGTTGGCCGCAGCAAACTGACTTTGGATGTGGCGGGAGGGAGAATTCTAGAGCGTGGGTTTTGGATGTGGCGGGAGGACGAGGGACGTGGGTTTTTGGGTTAGGGTTAAGTGTTTAATTTTTCACTAATGTTTAATATAATATTTAATTAAAAGCTGAGTTAACCTAATTAAACTAATTATAATTTATGACGTGTATCTACGACGGTTGTAAAGAAACCATCGTAGTATACTGATTAAATATATTTTACTACGGACTTTACAACGGTTGTCACATACCCGTTGTAGTAGTAGACTATTTACAACGGTTATAATTTTAACCGTTGTAGTATTTGCCGGACTTCTCTATTACAACAGTTATTTGACAACCGTCGTAGATTAGCCGTTGTAATAGCCTATTTTTGTAGTAGTGATAATTTACTTGGCCTTATGGCTATTGTTAATTTTTATTTTATTTGGTACATTTAATATATTTTAGGATATTAATTAAACTATATATCTTTAGGACTTAACATTGGTGTTTGATTTTTAGAATATTTAAACTTAGTAAACTTTATAAATTTCTAAGATTTTATAACTCTTCTATTTAAAAAGAAATCAATTTGGAGGTAATATAATATTAATAGCAAGACGTTTATTGAATTTAATTAATGTATAGATAAAAGCAAAATTTATCAAATTTACAGGGTCTCACAATAAACATAACTAAATTTACTCACTTATTTTGCCAATAGGAGAAATAAAATAATATTTACTCCAACAAAGTAAAAAAGAGAACCCGAATAAATATCATCTAAGAAAAGTTTCAAAGCTAAACTAACTTAGAAAAAGAAAACATACACAAAAACATAGATGATGACTTTTATTGCATTGGACTTATACTGGATGATAAACTAACTCAACCATTAGCTCAACAAATTAACATCTTACTTCTTACCATGAATGCTACTATTGGCTCTTCCTACAATGTACTAATTCCTCTTTTGTTGCTAAATAGCTGCAGTAAAATATATATTGCTATTATTACCGCAACAAAAAAAATCATCGCAACCTAAAATATCAGTAAATGAAGTTTAATGGATACTCACACTTTCATAACTTCATTTCTACACATTTCAAGGCAAAAGATGATCCGATCAATATTATATATTTATAAAATAATATAACAGTCTAATTTGGAAAAAAAAGGACAAAAGAAATTACATATTATATAAAAATCCTCTCCAAATATGAAACAACAACCTATATTGAAAATAAATGAAACAGAAAGATGAAGGAATGCAAAAGGGGAGAGAGCTCGTGTTTGAAAGCATCGATCTTTATCACATCTTGCTACTTGACAGGCATAAATGATAAAATTAAAAAATAAACTCAAACATAATAAACAACCAATATTTCTTAATACTTACCAAAAACTATTTCTAATGATTTCAAACTCATAACTGATTAATTTTATAAAATCAAACACAATAAACAACTAATTTCTCTACAAACTACTTTCTCGAACAAAAGTTAGCAGTTTTACTTAAATCATCAGTTTTCCATAAAAATGCCCGAAGATGAATCAACAGTTTCTCATAATATTTGTGTTCGATAAATAATGTCTGTACAAAATCAAAAGTTGATGATATTAATCTAATATTTCAAAATTGGTTACCTTTTTCCGGCGAGTAGCGAGTAAATCAGAAAGATTATTATTTGTCTCCATCTATTAAAAAAAATAAAACTTAAAAAAGTCAAAAGAAAGATATGAGAGGTACTTTTTACGGATCGAACCTCACTGCGACAAAACCTATCCTAAAATAAACATAATTGGAAAAAAAAACATTTGATGGCATTCCAGGTAAAATCAATGCAAAGATATAATATTGTTGAAATCAGTTGTGTAACTCACGTGGATTGGGACACTAATATTAAGGTGAGTCTATTTTAAATACTAAAATAACTGCATCAATAGATAAGAAAAATGGAAAAATTGGATTGCAAATTCGTCGGGGTTTGTTGATGCCGAAAATTTGTGCCATTAGGTTAATGAAAATAACAAAGTTGGAGTAGGATTGATACTCGTCGTGTCAAACCATACATTCACTCTAATATCTGCAATCTCATAAAACAAAATTAACTGAAGTAGGTGAAAAATAGATATATGAAACACTAACAGGGATGTATGAGATACTTTGGTTATAGTGAACTAATAATAATGCTTAAATATTGTCGGTAAAAAAAGAAAGGGCAATGTAGGAAGAAACTAAACATTGAACTGCAACAGATTAATTGGATTAATCATCTAGTATGCACAATGAAACCTATAATAGAATGTCTCTCATGGCTACACAATAATTTTAAAATAATAATTAATTAAGCATATTGATCAACGTTGTTTCCTTAAAATTATTAATTGCTAATTGAAATTAAGGAATATATATTAATGGTACACCCACATAATAGTGTCAAAGTAATGCGCTTCATTAAATTTACCAAGTTAGAACAAAAACTAAATTAGCACTAAGAAAATAAAATCATTGTGTACACCCGCATAATGGTAACAGATCAGAAGTAATGTTTCTCAGCTTTAAGAAGCTTCGACCATAGTCAACATATAAAAAAAGTGGTTGCCCACATCTTAATTAAACCATATATACTTGTCGTAAGTATATCTTTCATCTTGGATTGGTCATCTTTCTCCCTGACTTATTTTTTTCAAAATTGAAATTAAGAGAATTATTCTAGCCAAAACAAAATCTGGTCATATTTTGGGAGAGAAAACTACCAAAGAGTCATGTAAACTACGGACAATCAAACAGGAAATACAACTCCTCAAAAAAGAAAACTAAAAGAAGGGCAATTTTCAATCAACTATGAATAGTTTTAGTTCTAATAATCAACTGTAACCACAATTATGCATATGTTAACTGATAAAGCAATAAAGAGGGTTTTGTGGGAAATTACTTGATAAAATGACAATATTATCTCCATTTTTATGTCTCATTTTGGGAAAAAAAACTACTACGCTGGAATCTCAATCCTTCAAACTTAGGAGAAAATTTATCCGATGACGACAATCCCTGTGATTCCAAATTACCGCTGGGACAATCATCCTATAAACAAACCCCCAAAAATAATTAAAAAAATTAGAACAACTAACATCGAATTATGCATTAAATCAAGTTCCGATGAAAATCTAAAAAAAATTCAAAATTCATAAGAACACTTCAAAGTAAAGATCTCCCCATGATTACAATAAATGAACTGCGCGTTACCCGTTCATTATTTATTTTATTTTTTTGAAATAAAATCAAACATAAAAAATACACACATAAATTTAGCAGAATATTAGATAACTATAATAATAATAATAGAAAATAGATGAAAGTGTTTTAGGTAATTAATTGGTTCTATTTACCTGTCTTGAAAAGTGAGATTTAGATGAAGAGTAGATGGCAGAGGCAGAAGCGTCAGCTATGGAGGCTGCTATCACGCCTAATTTTAGGCTGCACTTTTATTTACCCAAATAAAATTTTTGAACCAGGAATATAGATCCCAGAAAATTACACCGATTTAGATCGGATTTAAATTTTAGTTGAATTCTCACCGACTCGTATACTTCGGGATCCCTAATTAGATCGATTTAAGTCAGATCTAAAATCCAGATTCAAATTTTTGCTCTATACCTAAAAGTTCATGCATCCAATCCCAAATCAAAATATTCTCACAAATCAAACTCTCAACATCGCAGCATTATAAAGTAATAAATAGTCTGATAATCAAACTCTCAACACCGAAACATACATTACATTTCAAATAAAAAGGAAAACATAATTGCGAAAAGAATCTGTGATATGGAAGGTAGAGAAAGAAAGGGATGCGAGAGACAGAGGAAAGTAGTGGCCGGAACCATAGAAAATTTTAAGAGAAGCAAAATGAAAAAGAAATGCGATTTTATACCAAGTGAAAAAATCCAAAAAATAAGTTTTTTAACAAAAATCATTAGAGGCAGACACCTTGGATTTTGAAGGCTCCAAACGACGACATGTGTAATTGGAATGAACCATAAGTTGACACATAAGTTAGGTGTCAACAGAATTAACAAATAGGGTGGATTAACATTCTCTCTCTCGATTGCATTGTTATTATATGTTTAATTAAATATATTGTTAGCATAACTATTCATTTCAAATTCACCACAGTACGATGTGACACAACATCAAATATTCATGTCGGCAATATGCAGGTATTTTTGGTAAAGCGACATTATTCTCTAGAAGGTGCAATCTCTCTAGGAGTGGAGCGAGCTGTTTTATAAGGTAGCGACCTGATGTATAGGAGTGGCGAGCTCTTATACGAGGTGGCGACCTATTATGATTCAGGTACTATTATGCCAGCTCGGCGCTGAGTAGTAGCTCGACGTTGAAGGTTGGGCCTTGTGATTTATGGGCCTTCTCAGGCTAATGCAAGCTATCTTATGGGGTCCCCGCAGACTGAATCTCTGAACAGGCCCAAAGGCCTATGGATATAAATAGGCCCGGTGGCCTATGGGTATTCTGGTAATTCAAGGAGTGTTATTATTTATGGGAACTTGGCATATAGGAGGAATTCTAATTCTAAGTCGGTCGCTATTTATGGTATTACAATTATAGTAGGAAAGGGGAACCCTAGATTGGAATACTTTTCTTATTATAAATAGAGGACTCAAGCCTCACTTTTCTCTCTAAGTTTCATATTCTATGTTATAAGCATATATTGAGATCTATTTCACAAAAAGGCTCTCGCCTATTTTCTAAGCCCTAATCTAACTTAGGCATCGGAGGGCCTACGCCAGGGCCATCCTCTGCCTTGGCTAGGTTTTGTTTTGTAGGATCTAACAGGTCACCAGGAGTTCTTTGGAGATCAATCAAGTCACTGTGTTGCTATTTGAAGTTATTCAGGTCGATGATTTCATATTTGAGGTCAGTACCCCATATTCTTGAGGCACCAATCTTTTAGGTCGCATCAAGTGGTGACGTCTGTGGGAAAGAGGGACATCGAGTCCTTGAGCGAAAGACATGAGATTTACTCGTAAAAAAAGAAATGAAAAGAAAAGAAAAGAGAAAGAGAGATAATTATGAAAGGAAGAGGAGGTACCCTACGGGATTTGGATTTTGGAGAAGAGGCAAAAACGAAGAAAGATTTCCACTAATCATTCCGACTAAGGAGTCATACGTGAAAAAATGATGCTATCAGAGGTGCTACGCACAAAATGGTGACCACACCGCCACGCTCTCCAGGAAAACATAAGACGGGAATACCAGAAAAAGAGCAAAAGAAAGAAAAGTCGGAGATAATTAGGCAAAGGGCAATCCACATAGGAACGACGGAGTGGGAGGAGTTGCCAAATGATAAACCCTGCAATGTTGACAAGGTTCTCTTGGTAGGTTTGATGGGATTAATATCTCCATATAAACAAAAGGAGATGGATGACCTTCTGGCGGGTAAGGCACCTAAGGATGACAAAGGGAAGGGAAAAGCTGACTAGAAAGGTGACGAATACACACCAGGGCCAGTAACGGCTGAGCAAGAAAGGAGTAGGGAATCTTCCCCATGGAAACCGGGTCGTGAATTATTGAAAAGCTCAAGTAGGCGGAGACATGCAGAATACTCTACCTCATCTTCTGAGGATGACCATACTAAGAGTCGTCGACGCATGGAAGGAGGGTCATAGAACAAGCATTATAAACAAGAGAAAGATAAAGAGAATAATACCAGAGGTGGGTGACCTGGTGGTGATGGATCAAAATGTAAATCGTGCAATGTCGAGGTCAGCGTTATGATTCGGAGGAGGATGATAGCGAGAGAGAGGAATCGTTCACTGATGAGGGACTACGAAAAAGATCTTGTAAACGTCGAGGTCGGCTCTATGATGAAAGAATGGATGGTGAAGTGGGACCAGGTACTCGGGCATTCAGGGATATGCAGGAAGCGTTACTGGCTTTGCAAAGACAGATCGCTAGAGCACGACCTGACGAGGAGAAGGGGCATCCTTTCTCGGAAGACATATTACAAGCTATATTACCTAAGGGAAATAAAACATTGGATTTTCAATATCATGGGTCGACCGACCCCACCCGACACATGCAACTTTTTGAAAACGAGGCAGTATTACATAAATATATAGACGTTGTGAGATGCTGGGACATCATATCTACTTTGAGGGGAATCGCACAAGATTGGTTTCATCAGTTGGCACCAGGTGGAATAACCAGATTTCGGGTATTGAGGGAAGCCTTTTTGAAGCAATTTTCCAGCATCAAACATCATACAAAAATGGAACAATCTCTTTTCATAATGGTGCAACGGCCGGTGGAAAGTTTAAAGAACTATATCAATCGGTTCACTAATGCCACGTTGGAAGTACCCGACGAGATGAAAGATGGGGTGTTGCATCAAGAGTTAAGGAGAGGGAATATCTACGCAAATCTCTAGCCAAGAAAGTTGCGCGAACATATGACGAGGTTCTTGAACGATGTGATAAATATGTACATGTGGAGGAAGCTGAAGAAGAACATAGATTAAGGTTCGGTATGGAGGCGACAGACCCTGGAAGGATCATTTCTAAGAGGTCGGAGTCTAGAAGAGAACCACGACGAGTTGTACGCGGGCTCTTGACCCCTAGCACAGAAGGAAGAACTGTGCCCAGGGTCGATAGGAGAGATTGGAAAGAAGAAGGTGTTACACCCTTGATATACCCAGTTGCAAAAGTGCTCACGATCATGGAACGACAAATACCTGATGCCATCTATTCGCGACCTCCCACTAACCCAAAATATGAGTTCTTTTGCACATTTCACAATAACTACAGGCATGCAACTGAACACTGTAGGCACCTATATGATGAAATTGAAAGGCTCATCAAGGCTGGACATTTGAAGGAAATTATATACAAGGACAGAGAGCCACGAGAAGTAGTACAACCATTACCCACCACCCCCCGGGGGCCCACCGCCAAATCAAGCCAGAAACCGACCACATCAAGGTGGCCCAAAACAGAACGAACAAGGACAAGCAGGAGGAAGCAAAGGGAGGATTAACATGATTTCGGGAGGACCAACGAATGGAGACACGAACAACGCGTGGAAAAGGCATACAAAGGCAGCCCGACCTGGTCCATGTGAAGTCTCTGTCATCAACAAGCGACCTACAATGGTAGGACATATAATCTCATTTGGTCCTGAAGAAAGACGTGGTCTGCAGGTAGAGCACAATGATGCACTAGTAATTGAGGCTGAGATAGTTGGATATGAGGTCGGAAGGATATTTTTGGATAACAAGAGCTCGGTTAACATCATATACCAGGAATGTTTGGACCAAATGAGCCTGAAGGCAAAGGTATGACCTGTAAAAACTCAAATTTATGCATTTAATGGCGCGCAGGTTACTACCGATGGTGAGATAGCACTTACTGTTGCATGGGGGAAAGGCAAGCTAAGGGTGGAGAGAGATTTAAAGTTTTTGATCATCAGAGGAAGCTCGGCATATAATGTGATATTAGGGCGACCTACTCTTAATGCTTTTCAAGCAATCACTTCCACCTACCACATGAGTATCAAGTACCTGGAAGGAGATAAAGTAGGAGAAATTATGTTGGAATAACAGGTCGCTAGATCATACTATCAGATGACGGTGAGGAAAGGCATGAGTGAAGGTAAGCGAGAAAGAGCAGGAGACGTGCAAGTGGGAATACTTAGTGCTAAAAAGATGAGGGAGGGGGATAATTCTGTTCGCCCCCCATGAAGAGTTGATGGAGATCTCATTGGAAGAAGGTCGTCTGGAATATACCACAAGAATAGGGACCCAGATGACAAAAACTATAAGGGGCGAGCTGATAACATTATCGATGGAATTTCGAGATATTTTTGCCTTTGGAGATGGATAATTGCCAGGATTATCCCCTGAGGTTGCCCAACATCATTTGAATGCTGATCCCAAGGAGAGGTCGGTTAGGCAGAAGAGGAGACATTTTGGGGCAGAATTAGACAAGGTAATTGAAGAAGAGGTACAGAAGTTGTTAAAAGCGGGGCATATTCGTGAAATATAATTTCCAGAGTACTTATCCAATGTTATGATGGTGCCAAAACCCGCGCAAAAGTGGAGAATGTGTGTTGATTTTCACGATCTGAACAAGGCGTGCCCAAAAGATCATTACCCACTACCGCGCATTGATCAGTTGGTGGACTCTACTTCGAGATGCGAGCTGCTAAGCATGATGGATGCATCGCAAGGGTATCATCAAATACATTTGGCAAAAGAAGATCAATCCAAGGTAAGCTTTGTTACCTCCACAGGTACTTATTGTTTTGTATTCATGCCATTTGGGTTAAAGAATGCAGGGGCGACCTATCAGAGACTGGTGGATAAAGTGTTCAAAGACCTGTTGGGGTCTACCATGGAGGTTTATGTAGATGGCATGCTGGTAAAGAGCAAAAAGGCAGATTCACATGTGGGAGACTTGCAGAAAGCCTTTGTTATACTAAGGCAATATGGGATGAAACTTAATCCAAAGAAGTGTTCGTTTGGTGTGTGAGCTGGGAGGTTTTTGGGATATATGGTGATGGAGCGAGGTATTGAGGTGAATCCAGAGAAAGTGCGAGCTGTTATGGAGATGCCACATCCACGCACAGTACGCGACGTGCAGGTATTAACTGGTTGAATTGCTAGGCTTAGTCGATTTATTTCCAGATCGGCGGAAAAGGGAGTGCCCTTCTTTAAGACACTCAGAAAAGGATCCAATTTTAAATGGACACAAGAGGCTGCAGAAGCTTTTGAAAAACTCAAAGAATACTTGGCAGAAATACCATTATTAACTAAACCGATGCCAGGAGAGGATTTAATCTTGTATATTTCCATCGGAGAGGCCGCAGTAAGTTTAGTGCTCATAAGGGAGGATGCACGCGTGCAGAAGCCCATCTACTACATTAGCAGGATGTTGCGGGGAGCCGAGCTAAATTATTTATAGTTGGAGAAAGGTGGATACGTATTGATCTATACAGCAAGGAAGCTACGACCTTATTTCCTGGGTCACAAGGTTAATGTACTCACCAACTTGGCTCTCAAACAAGTGTTAAGTAATCCAAATGTGTCAGGAAGGCTGGTGAAATGGGCAGTATAGATCAATGAGTATGATGTGATGTACGAACCTAGAACGGTGATCAAGGCACAAGTGTTGGTGGATTTTTTACAAGAGATGGTGCGACCTACTGAACCGAAAGAAGAACAAAGAGCATGGATTACATACAGATGGGTCAACTATAACATCAGGAGCTGGGCTTGAAATTGTCTTGACTAGCCTAAAAGGAGAGAACTTAGATTTTGCGATGAGGCTAGGTTTTAAGGCTTCCAATAACGAAGCAGAGTATGAAGCATTATTGTAGGGCATGAAGATGGCAAGCGACCTGGAAGCAAGAAAAATCAAGGCTTATACAGATTCACAATTAGTAGCTCTCCAATATGATGGATTTTTTGAAGCGCGGGAAGGAGGTATGCAGGAGTATTTAAAAAGATTTAAGGAGGAAGTGATTCAGTTTGAGAAATTTGAACTTGAACACTTACCGCGAGCTGAGAATGTGCGTGCTGATCAATTCGCCAGGATGGCGGGAGCTTTGGGAACTTGTGATACACGAAAGGTCACGTTGATGGAGCTAAGTTACAGCAGTATAGAGTAAGGCAGAGAAGTCATGGAGATTGATGGAAAGGACGATTGGTGAACACCAATTCGGGAGACCCTTGATAAGGTGGTCGCCGGAGAAACATAATTATCGACTAAGGAGGCCAGGACAGCGGCACGTTTTTATTTGATGAATGGAGATTTGTATAAGAGATCGCATTTTGGACCTTACTTGAAGTGTTTGTCGATGGAGGAAGGGATGGAAGTGTTACGTGAGGTACATGAGGGTTATTGTGGTGATCATGCAAAGAGTAGGGCATTGGTTGGAATAACTTTGCGAGCTGGTTTCTTTTGGCTAGGAATGAAGGGTATGGCGGGCAAGCTTGTCATGACTTGCAAAAAGTGTCAGATGCATGCGCCTGTGATCCATGTGCCCATGGAAGATATGATGGTTATGAGATCGCCCTGCCCCTTTGCCCAATGGGAGTATTGATATCGCGGGGCCTTTCCCATTAACGCCCGACGGAAAAAAGTATTTGGCGGTCGCGGTGGACTACTTTACAAAGTGGGTGGAGGCCAAGGCTGTGACGGGCATAGGCGAGAAGAATATCGTTGATTTTATTTTTAATAGTATTTTTTGTAGGTACGGAGTCTCGCGAGTGCTAGTTTCAGACAATTGAACCCAGTTTAATGGGCAGATGATTCAAAAATGGTGCAAACATATGGGGATGAAGCAGCAATTTACTTCTGTAGCACATCCTCAAGCCAATGGACAGGTCGAAGTCACTAATCATGTTATTGTGCAGGGAATAAAGTTGCGATTGAAAAAATCATGGGGGCTCTGGCATGAAGAGCTCACATCGGTCTTATGGGATTACCGAACAACACAGGGAACTACTACAGCTGAATCACCTTTTATCCTTGTTTATGGCATGGAGGCTGTTATCCCAGCAGAAATAGTGGGAGGATCACAATGACTGCCAACATTCTATGTGGAGCAAAATGAACGATTATCCAGAGGAGCCATTGAGACGATCGATGAAGTACGTGATAAGGCTGTAGCACGCGTGGAAAGATACAAGCAACTAATTCAAGCGGCCTTTAATAAAAAAGTTAAATGACAATACTTCCAGGTCGGCGACCTCATCTGGTGATTCGTACGTATTTGTTACAAATCCGTATATAATCGAGTCATGTTTGAGTCTTTTTGTTCTCTTTTCCAGGTTAAGGTTTGGCTAAGTTGCATAGTTTTACATTCTTTGCCTTCTTGCTTAACTTTCCAACTTGTTGATCAATAATCGGTCCAACTGAGAGTAACTCTTTATTTTCTCATGCAGCTAGAGCATCCGGTGGATCCGAAGGACAAAGATAAAGGAAGCAACGCTCAAAAGTAGCCTTAAGGACACTCATCCGATCAGATTGACTGATGAAGCGCACACCGACCTGACAAACTGACACACCGATCGAAGCTGCGGACAGAAGCTTTCGTTCGGTCGAACAATACCAACGTCCGATCGGACATGTACGTTACGAATGCATAATTTTTGGAAATCTTCAGTTACGAAATGGCTTGGAGTGTTTAAAACTGAGAAGCAAAGTCTGAATTCGGGACTTTTGGCCAAAGGAGAGGCTAGAGAAGCCATAAAAACATCTCAATAGGTAGAGAGATTTGACACATCTCTCGTACCTCTAGCATAAATCCCTTACGGCAATCATAGTACGATTCGACTATTTCACAGCCATCGTTTATCGCTGGAATCCAAGGTTCGTAACAAACTTTGAGGTCCCGACGCAATCTTTGGAGTGGTCAAGTTCATCATCGACGTTCGTTGAAAGTAGTTTCGACGATTAGTAACATCTAAACTCATTTTCTCGTATTGATCGTAATTATTTTGATTGGATAATTGTGTTGAATTGTTTGGTTTAGATTTTGTTAGGATTATGTTAATGACTCGTTGGATTGATTGATTAATCAAATTTATTATGCTCGTATTCTAGAGGTTGATGTTTGAATAAGGAATTTTTATTTAATCGTTGATAATGTTTACGATTGTTTTTGTTGAATGAGTTACTGCGTTTTAACTATTTCAATTGGTTGAATGTTGGAAGTTGAATTAATTCATTGGGAAAAGCATGATTAGTATTGGGTAATGATGTCGATGTAGTATAGCATATGAATTGTTTAGTGTTCGTTAGTTTCTAAGGTGATTTAGACGCTAGTTAGTTATTGGTTATGCATGATAAGAATTAAGCATGTTTCATGATCTTTCGTATAATGCTAGATAGTTCGTAATTGAGCTCAGTAAATTAGTTTTCTTACTACTTGTCGAGAGGTTGACACCCTCGAGGCAAGAAGAGTTTGAGTTTATTGAGGTTACGTTGAGTTCACATTTCCAAAACCACCCCTGCTCGTGTGTTTTATAATTAGAAATTGTGTTATTAGTATAATAAACTTCATTGACTCCGATTTTCATTCCTCGAGAGATTTGACTCGAGTTAACTTGCCAGTCCACGGTGACCCTATTCTCTTGCGGGCAAACTGAAAACCTTTCAATCGTAGATGCGTATTTTCTCAACTGGATTTTAATTTTGAAAGGAACAAAAAGTTTGGATCAAAATTTTTCACCGTTGCCGGGGAATGGCAAAGGTGTTAATGATGTTTATTTGTGTTAATGGTTTCATGTCTAGTTGTATAATGTTTTTGGTTTGCCTCTCGATACGGTGATTTGTTTGTTGTTGATGCAAGGTCGACGAAGTCTTAAAGGAGAATTAACCTCATTCATCAATAGCATCGAGTGAGTGACAAGACCGAGACAACTATTTCCTTCCACCAAAGGGAATGAATTGGAAACTAATTCAACCAGCATGACGGACAATCTACCTCTTGGAGGCCGAGGGAATGGAGGAAGAGGAGGAACGAGTGGTGGACGAGGAAGAGGACAAAACAACCAAACTCCTCCTCGTGATTATCCACACGGCATGCCACCAATTGATGACATGCACCTGCAAGATCAACTGAATAACAACGAGGACGAAGACCCACAAAATCCGCCTCTAATCCACGATGAAGAACCAAGAGAACCGGGCAATGCAAACAATGAGGAGCATCTACCTAGGAATGACCACCAAATCATGATACAGGAGAATCCCATTTACCAACAACCTCCTCAATGCCTCTGGAATCGAGAAGAAGCTCGAGCCTACAACGCTCGAGCGAATCAAGAGTTCGCACATAATAACGGTGGTAATGGAGGGCCCTAGCCCCAAAACAATCAACAGAATCACCGTGGATTTGGAAACTTTGAGCAAGAATTGAACAACAATCATAACAGGAGGGAAGGATGACCGTACAACGCTTGACAGGGAGGGGATTTCCACAATGATGGTTATGATGATTATGGGAATTTTGAGGAGGAACACAATTATGGGTATTACGAAGATTATGGAGAGCGAAGGAATTTTGGTGCGCGAGCTAACTTTGGAGGAAGACGAGGACACTGGGACCCTAATAAACGCCGGCAAGGAGACCTCCTGTACCCAACAATTGGCCCATATAGCAGTGCAATAGTCTTAGGCCCTGCGGAAAGAGACTATGATTTGAAATTAGGCAGTGTCAACCAGCTACCTACCTTCCACGGCTTGCCCAACGAAGATCCCTTGAACTTCATTCGAGAATTATACCTCGTGGTGGGCAGGATCCCAGCCCTTGGACTCCACAAAGATCAACTGAGAATGAAATATTTCCCAACTACTTTGAAAGACAAGGCCAAGCAATGGCTTCTATCATTGCAACCCAATTCCTTAACCAATTAGGGGATGGTGTACAAGAAGTTCGTGAGTAGATTCTATTCAGCTCAAACACTGGCCAAATTAAGGAGGGAAATCACTAATTTTGAGCAAGTGGAGGGGGAATCATTTCATGAAGCGTGGGAATGATACAAAGGACTTTTGTAGTCGTGTCCGCACCACAACAATAGCGTGGAGATGGTGAGTAATTACTTTCATGAGGGGTTATTACCAGTTTACAAACAACAAGTGGAAGTAAAGGACGAAGATTTTGGAGAGTTAACCGTCGCGGAGGCTTGGGAACTATTTGAACTAATGAGCGAGAAATCACAGCAAACAAGTTTCCAACCAAGGAATTTCAAAGTCCATGACACCCCTTTTTCTAACAATAAAGAGAGCCAGATCGAGGAGCTAACGAAACAAGTCGCGTTGTTGACAAGTAAAATGAAAAGGGAGGAGGAACCGTCAAGGCCTCCACACAAATTGTGCGACAAATGTGGGGCAATAGGGCATGGACCTGACACATGTAAGGTGGTATTCGATGACAATGAGGATGAGGAAGTGAATTCCATCCAAAACTATCAGCCCAATAACAAGTATGGGAAAGAATTCGTTGGACAGTACAATTCGAACTCAAGCTACATTCCCGATAACTCGAATTACGTACCAGTTCCCAAGCAATCGGACCCACAACTGCCCCCGAATAGAAACCAAGGAGAAACGAGCGGCTAAAATTCTTATCAGAACAAGGGGCAAGGCAACTACTCACAACACCCTCCGCAACAAGCAAACACGACGGGGCAACAATATCAGCAAGCACCACGGCAATAGCAAATGCCACTTACGACCAACCATGATGAAGAATTGAGATTGTGGCATCAATAGCAAGAGTACGAAACCTTAAGAAACCGGGAATAAATGCTTCGTACGATTGAGGAAGGCAAGCAGACGAGAAAACAATTAGAAAAGGTAGAGATGATGATATGTCAACTCTCAGCTTATATAGCGAAGAATGGAAATGACCCGGGGAAATTACCTAGTCAACCCAAGCAGTCTATGGCAGTGCATGTGCTACGTGGCGAAAAGAAGGTTGATAACGGGATATGATAAATTGAGGGGGAAGACTCCGAAAATGAGTCGAGTTTGGACGAAAAAGAAATGGCTAAGGGAGAGTCTAGTTCAAGTGGTGAAAAAGTAATAGTGGGAGGCATCCGCAAGTCATGTAACCCATACATTCCAAGTTCATTGACTGGAGTTTTCCATCCTAAACGTGGTGAAACAAGCAAAAAGAATGCGGAAAAGGACTCGTCAGATCCGATGAAGCAAAAAACTGATCGGACAGGAAGTCTTGTTCGATCGAAGCAGGTCTCAATCCGATCAGACTGGAGAACAGGAAGCTTTGTCCGGTCGAAATAACCCAAAACCCGATCGGAGTGGAGGACAGGGAGTTTGTTCTAATTGGAGTAACCTAGAGTCCGATCGGAAGGGATGTCAGAAGGTTTCATCTGATCGGATGAGTAAGGGTGACCGATCAGATGAGGGACCTGTTCAAGAAAATTCAAAGCCACAACAAATCATACGAGACGCAAAACCATTCCCCAATCGTCTCGAGCCAGCAAGGGAAAGCAAGAAGTTTATGGAGCTCTATAACATGCTGAAAGACGTGAATGTGAACCTCCCACTATTTGACGTTATTAAAGCAATGCCGGCTTACATCAAGTTCTTCAAGGAACTCGCGTCAAAGAAAGGAAGATAGAAGCAAATGAACGAGTGATATTATCCAAGGGAGTAAGCACAATATGCCATCAAATGTTGCCACCGAAAGCAAATGACCCAGGGAGCTTCTGCATTACGATAACTCTTGGGGTTGGGCAAAAAGTACGTGGAATGCTCGACTTAGGGGCAGGGATCAATTTGATGCCCTATGACCTATACAAGAAATTCAACCTTGGGAGAATGAAGCCAACAAGTTTGCGTCTTCAATTAGTGGACCGTTCATTGAGATATCCTTTGGGAGTTGTCGAGGACGTTTTGGTGGAGGTCGGATCATTGGTAGTTCCCGTGGATTTTGTTATACTGGATGTTGAAGAGGTGGATGTGTCAAGTAAGGAGCATACCATCCTTTTGGGTAGATCCTTCATGGCAACTTCACACACGTTGATCGATGTGGGACGGGGAAAAATGACACTCTCCGTGTTCAGTGAATCAGTTACGTTCTCTCTTAAGGATATTCAGAAAATTCCATCACCTATGTTTGGTCTGGACTGTTCGTACCTTGATTCTGTAGATCAATGCGTGAGCGAATTATTCGGCGTTGTACCAATAGAGAGCTGTAATGTCGAGGCGACGATTTTAATTCAAATGCGGAGGTAGTGGTCACCCTTTTCGAAATCAAAGATGAACTTATGGTCGAGCCACCTATTGGACCCACATTGGAGCCCAAAATGGAGTTAAAACCACTTCTGAGCCATCTCAAATATGTGTTTCTTGAGTCTAACGAAAGAAAACCCATAATCATTTTCGCGGAGTTGGCCGAGCACGAAGAAAGAGATCTAATCGAGGTTCTCAAGAAATATAAGAGAGCAATTGGATGGATCGGTGATATCAGAGGGATAAGTCCGGTCACGTGTATGCAATGGATCGATCTAGAAGAAGGAGTCAAACCGGTACGAGAAGGGCAGAGATGTTTGAACCCTACACTCAAAGATGTGGTCAAGAAAGAGATTTTCAAGCTCATCGACGAGGGAATCATATATCCCGTTTCTGATAGCGAGTGGGTTAGCCCAGTACACGTTGTTCCAAAGAAGGGAGGCATCACGATTTTGGAAAATGAAAAGGGAGAAATTATTCCAACGCTTTTAACCACCGGGTGGTGCATGTGCATTAACTACCGGAAGCTCAATGTCGCGATGAGGAAAGATCACTTTCCACTCCCATTCATGGACTAGTTGCTCGAAAAATTAGCAGGGCACGAGTATTATTGCTTTTTGGATGGCCTTTCCAGTTATTACCAAATAGCGATAGCTCTGGAGGACCAAAAGAAAACCACATTCACGTGCCCCTTTGGCACATTTGCTTACCGGAGAATGCCATTTGGCTTGTGCAATGCCCCAGCAACCTTTCAGAGATGTATGATCTCTATTTTCACCGAGTTCATTGATGACTTTCCCGAAGTCTTCATGGATGACTTTTCGGTATTTGGCTCTTCCTTCTCTCATTTTTGAATAATTTGACTAAGGTACTTGAACGATGTGTTGAGTCTTATTTAACTTTGAATTGGGAGAAGTCTAATTTCATGGTGCGAAGTGGGATTGTGTTGGGACATGTAATGTCGAGTAAGGGGTTGGAAGTCGATAAGGCTAAAATCGATGTTATTGAAACTCTTCCACCCCCTAATTATGTCAAAGGAATTAGAATCTTTTTGGGACATGAGGGCTTTTATCGACATTTTATAAAAGATTTTTCTAAAATTTGTCGCCCGTTATGTAAGTTGCTTGGAAAAGACGTACCTTTTGAGTTTGATGGTGAGTGTCTTAGAGCTTTTAATGTTTTGAAAGAAAAATTAACACAAGCACCAGTTGTCGTTGCACCGAATTGGTCTCTTCCTTTTGAAGTCATGTGTGACGCGTCAAACGATGCTATAGGGGCAGTCTTAGGACAACGAGTGGATAAAATGCTGAGGGTCATCTATTATGCGAGTTACATGCTAAATAGTGCCCAAACGCAATTATACCACTATGGAACGTGAACTTTTTGCAGTTGTATTTTCATTAGATAAGTTCCGTTCTTATATTGTTGGTTCGAAAGTGATTGTGCACACTCATGCATCCCCTCGACATTTATTTGCCAAAATCCAAAGTAAACCGAGATCGATTCATTGGATTCTTCTTTTGCAAGAATCTGATGTTGAAGTCAAGGATAGAAAAGGATCTGAAGATGTGGTTGTAGATCATTTATCTCGTATGTTAATAGGGGGAGAGTCTACCAAATCTGATTTTGTGGACGATGTTTTTCCATACGAGGATGCTAATACGATTGAAAAAGTTAATGAACCTTTGTAAGCCGATTTTGTTAATTATCTTGCTTGTAAAATTATCCCTAACCACCTTTCTGCCCAAGAAAGGAAGAGATTTTTGTTTAAATGCAGGAATTACTTTTGGGAAGACCCTTACTTATACAAACAATGCAAAGATGAACTCTTTCGAAGATGTATACCAGACGAGGAGAAGATTGGTGTGTTGAAGTTTTGCCATGATGAGGGAGGCCATTTCGGAAGTCAGAAGATAGCATCCAAGGTCCTCCAAGCCGGTTTTTATTGGCCCTCACTATTCGGCGACGCACACCAATACTGTAAGACATGCGATAGATGTCAACAATCGGGGACGATAGGAAAGAAAGACGAGATGCCTTTGGTACCCAACCAAGTAATCGAGATTCGATGTATGGGGCATCGATTTCATAGGTCCATTCCCAAAGAGTGGAGAGTACATGTATATACTCGTTGGAGTAGATTACGTGTCAAAATGGGTAGAGGCGATCCCAACTCGGAAAGCTAACTTCAAAATTGTTCTCAAGTTTATTCAAGAGAACATTTTCAGCCGATTCGGAGTACCAAGAGCGATCATCAGTGATGGAGGCAGCCATTTCTGCAATCGAGCCTTTAATCGGTTAATGAATAAGTATGGGGTGCGTTATAAGGTAGCAACTCCTTACCACCCCAAAACCTCGGGGCAAGTGGAGACGAGCAACCGGCAAATTAAGGCAATTCTAGAGAAAATAGTGAAACTGAACCGTAAGCACTGGGCGACGAAGCTGATTGATGCCTTATGGGCGTACCGTACAGCCTACAAAATAGTGTTGGGCATGAGCCCATTTCGGTTTAGTTTATGGAAAGGCTTGTCATCTCCCCGTAGAGTTGGAACATAAAGCAGAACGGGCAATTCGCATGTTGAATTTGGATTTGAACAAGGCAGTGGATTATAGGAAACTGGAAGAAATAAGAAACGATTCATACGAGATGGCGTGGGCAAGCAAACGAAGAATGAAGGAAATGCACGACAATAAGCTCGTCCATAAGAACTTGGAGGTGGGAAATTTCGCCTTACTCTTTAATTCACATTTCAAACTTTTTCCAGGTAAACTAAAGTCAAAGTGGAGTAGCCCATATTTGATCATTGATATCAACGAGTTTAGAGCTATAACCTTACTTGATGAGAAGAATAAGTCTTCTTTCCAAGTCAATGGACACCGGGTGAAGTTGTATCACTAGGGACCTATTTCTTAAAGAGATCATGAAGTGGTGTTACTTGACGATCCCCCTCGAGAGGCCTGGATCTTAAACAAGGTACCGTCAAGCATAAGACGTTAAACGTTGCACTTCTTGGGAGGTAACCCAAGTTTTTCCCATTCTTTTCTTAATCCTTTGATTTTTGAATATATTTGTCTTTTTTAGCATGTTAGGCAAGTGCAGGTTCGAGTTCTGCGACAAGAGACGAGTTTTTCCAAAACCATCCGATCGGAGGCCCAAACGTAACCGATCGGACTCTTTTGGAAAATTGTCCGATCGGAGGAGATAAGTGACCGATCGGATGACGGGTGCGAGAGAATTATTTTGGAAAGCATATTACCATTAAGGAGAAGCTAATTTGGTAAGATTTCCGAAAATATTTGTTGAGGTAAGGTGATCTTTGATTTGGGAATTGATGTTGTGCCTAGGAAAGTTTATATTTTTTTTCCCGCATCTTGATTTTATTTGATTCTTGAAAATCCTTTCCCTCAAGCCCTCACCCCCCTATATAAACCCACCCTCAATACTTATTCTCCCACAGCACTTTCTCCTCTACCACTTCATACCTCTATTCTTACGAGAAGTCAAGGAAGGCAATGAACCAACATAACAACATCGGTTATGGATGGGTGACCCGAAAAAGGTATGAGGACACTATAGACAAGTTGGAGAATGAATTGGAGGAGCTTCGTGAAAGGATCAACAAACTGCAAGGCGAACTCAACAACAGTCTCTCCGAAAAGATTGCTCTGACCAACAACATCGAGCGCCTTCACAACATCTTGAATGAGGCGGATACCGAGATTATTCGACTGAAGGATAAGATCGTCGGGCTCGAGGCTCAGGTGGAGGACCTCTACAAGTTGGCCTTTGGATATATACCACCACCTACCCCTAAATAGTTCACAGGGCCGCCGATTTAGAATGGATGATTTTGTTGCTCTTAAGTGGGATGTTATTAAGTATATTTATGAACTGCGTTATTATCTAAATAATGAGTGCTTTTGCTCAAATTTGAAATAAATAACTATTGGGTGTGGTATAATTCTTTCGTTCATAATTTTTGTTTGTAATTTGTTGCAGGACCTTGCTGTATATATACAAATTTTAAAATAATAATAATAATAAATCGTGAACAGAACAGTCCGATCGGACATAGGCACATACCAATCGGACCAAACCTACCGGGTGTCCGATTGGACGAATGCCCTATCCGATCGGACGATTACGTAGGCTTATAAAGTCAGACTTCCTCATTAAAAAAATTTTACCCTAAAACATCTAAGATTTTCTCTTGCAGGCAAAAACTCAAAAATTCACTCATTTAAACTTCACCAAACCCCGAATTGAGACTACAAACGCATCCGATCGGAGAAAAGGTGCAAGCAATTACATCCGTTTGGAAAACTCAAGAAATTGAGCAAGAACTTGTATAAACTACACCAAGCTCCACAACTAACTACAACTCGTCAAATTTTAAGGTATAATGGCTGAAACTCAAAATTATTGAACTGCTTGGGAGTTGAATTGCAGGTGTTGTGAGAGTTGGTTGTTGATTGGGAGAGTCTGGCTAAGTTTGGTTGAAGTTTTGAGTTGCACGGAAGGTGTTCGACGAAAGTCCTGAGAGAGGTTATCATCCTTATTCTTGAATTTTCTGCATCCGATATGGCGTCCATCTCTCGTCCTAGGCGTGGGAACAATTCCTATAGAGGGTCGAGCAATACCCGAGGAGGTTTAGCTCCTTTCGACCTCATGGATGAATGTGAGGTTACACTCTATAAATCCTTAATTAAAAGGGACGTCTATCACCCTCGGTTCATCGACACCCACTTCTGGGAGGTGCAAATTAGCATGGGAGATAAGACGGGGGAGAAATTCATGGAGGCAATCAGATCCCTCAACTTAATAAAGTGGGCCAACGTTAAGCAGCCCAGTTATCGCACTCTCATGCTCGAGTTCTTCACGACCTTCAAGGCACTCGCCGATGGGCCCTTCGAGTGTTGTCTCCGCAACCGTTCGCTCCTCACGTCCAAGGGTGACCTCGATGTCATCTTTGGAATCGATAGTGAGAGAGAGGCAAACGAAGCATTTCAGCATGACGACTACGACAAGAAAACTTGGTGGACCAAACTTTTTGGCTCACCACCGGAGCCCGGCTGCCGATTCAGTTCAACGTCTCTGAGGTCGAGCGTGGTCTATCTAACATATAAATTCTTCATGCAAGTATTCTTGGGGAAAGAGGACGCGACACGAATATCATCTTTGGAGTTACGGGCACTGTGGATCGTGTAACACCGGGGGAACGCGAATATCTATCCAGTTTTTATTGAAGTGATCGAAAATGTTCAACAAGTACGGGAGAAGAAAGTGTCAAAGCTCACCTTGGGAGCCTTTATCACTGAGCTTTCCCGGAACCACGGTTGTGACCCCTATGACGACGACATCGTGTATTCGAGTGTGGTGATGCTAGTTAAGAGTCGGGTGATCAATGGCCAAAATGTAGCTATTCCGACATTCATGGTACCCTCGGAGAAGAAAAGAGCTGAGATGGTCGAGGACACTGATGACACCGGCAGCGATGATGAGGATGACGCGGATGATGATGGCGAGGATGACAAAGAGAATGAGGAAGAAAATGAGGAGGACGAAGATGATGGAAACACGGGTTTCCAAAGTTACGAGCGCGATGACTACGGGGGAAGCTCGTATGGCAGAGGGGCGAGTGATCATTATTATTACTCAGAGGCGCGATGGAGGCAGCAACAGGAGTTCCAAGCAAGCATGATGGATCAAATGAGGCATCTGAGCCTCAACCAGGAAGAATACGCTCAGAACGATCACCAAGATGCATGGGAGGCACGAGAGGAAGCAAGAACGTTTCGAGGTTCCTTGGAGAGATTGGACGCCAACATGACACAAACGAACCAATATCTCGCTAGGTTGAATGGTAACGTCTAAGCCAACTACGGGTACCTCGTCTCTATTGATGAGCGATTAACGAGGATCGAGCATCGCTACCCACCACCACCTCCGGACGACATGGACCAGTAGGCGGGCCTATGCCCCATCTTTATCATCATTATATCCAACTATTATTTGCTTTCTAGACTATTTGCTATTGTTCGTATTTATTAGATGTATTAATATTTTCTTGTGTTTGTGCTTGGGCGACTATGGTTAACTTATGGTTTATTAAATTACTTGCTATGGCTCTGTGCACTTATTTGAATTCCCCATGTTCATGTTTATCATTATAGCAACCAGGAGTTTGCTTATTTTTATTAATGGGGGAGGGGATTGTGTCATCCGATCGGAGACACAGTTGTGACCGATCGGACTGAAATAGTGACTGTTATCTGATCGGATGACTTGAGCAACCGATCGAATGCAATACACTATTTCACAATTTGAGCTTAAGAGTCCCATGCATGCCTAGCTCGAGCCATTTTGGGTAACATAGTCACATTTTTGTAACAAAGTGTTAATCAGCCAATTATTACGTCAGCTTTCGTTAAATATATGCCCATGCTTATTTGTGTTTGTACTGGCTTGCCTATCAGAATCATGTGTTTTGTGATCTTTCGTTAGAGTCTTTTAAGCTTGTTTAGTGCAAAATTTTTCAAAACCTACTTATATATTTATTTATTTAAAACAACACTTAGTCGGTAGCAATTTCGTGAAGCTCTAAAAAACTTGATCACCTTGTTTCAAAGTTTGAATAAAACCCTAGTAAGCATCCTTGTGTGTTTATCAACATTTCATGGTGTGATTTGATAAGTGTTTTGAGAAGTCTCTAAAGTCTCATGTGTACATTTGGTTTTGGAAATGATGATAGGCACATATAAAACCCGATTTCGGCCATATTCAAAAATATAAAAACCACCATAAATTCCTAATGAGCCACTTTGAGCCTCTATTACGTCTCTTTGATAGCTACGAGCATAATTGTAGCTCTTATTTCGTTTAAGCATGTGAGATGAGAATTTAATTTATTATTGGTTCAATACAATTTGACATTTGCAAGGTGGGAATTAGTGGGATACCAATATATATATATATATATAAGATGCTTAAGTTCATAATAGCATCTAGTTGATAGGAATATAAGCCTATTTATAAATGCAAATGAGCAAAGAAGGAACTAACACTCATGCTCCTTAAAGATTGGGCGAGTTTATTCAGTTTTGGGTTAGAAAAATCCTTAACTATAAAAGGCTAAGAATAGTGTTATATGGTTACTTTGGGGGGAATGAGGGGCAAAATTTGCTCCACGTTTAAAGATTTGGATTGAGTGAGCTATTGATTGCATTTGTTCGCAAGTTAGCCACACATCTTTATATATGACATACCTTACCAAAGAGCCTACATTACAACCCTCGAAAGTCCTAATCCGATTCTTGACTAAATGTGCACACATATGCGATATACGACTCTTTGATTTTCACGAGTCGTTGAATGCATGTTTATGTTGATCCGAGTGTATACACATACATTTTGAATAACACGAGCGAATGAGTGCACCATAATATATTTCCCTTTTGTGAGGACGCATTCTTTTTATTTCAAGGTGAGAAAGTAATACGAGTTTAGCCTTATATTTTTGGCAAAAGTGTTTATATTTGCAAAACTAAATTATATGCACAACATGACTCTTAGCTCTAACTATTTTCACTTCTCTTGATTTTGATTCTTTCGTTTGTTCAAGGATGAACAAACCAATTAAGCATGGGGTGGTTGATTCGTACGTATTTGTTACGAATCTGTATATAATTGAGTCATGTTTGAGTCTTTTTGTTCTCTTTTTCGGGTTAAGGTTAGGCTAAATTGCATAGTTTTGCATTATTTGCCTTCTTGCTTAACTTTCTGACTTGTTGATCAATAATTGGTCCAATTGAGAGTAATTCTTTATTTTCTCATGCAGCTAGAGCGTCCGGTGGATCCGATAAAGGAAGCAACGCTCAAAAGTAGCCTTAAGGTCACTTATCCGATCGGACGAATTGCATCTCTGATCGGATTGACTGATGAAGCGCACACCGGCCAAATAAATTGACACATCAATCGAAGCTGCGGACAGAAGCTTTCTTCCGATCGGACAATACCAACGTCCGATCGGACATGTACGTTACGAATGCAGAATTTTTGGAAATCCTCAGTTACGAAACAGCTTGGAGTTTTAAAAATGAGAAGCAAGGTCCGAGTTCTAGACTTTTGGCCAGAGGAGAGGCTAAAGAAGCCAGAAAAACATCTCAATAGGTAGAGAGATTTGACACATCTCTCGTACCTCTAGCATAAAGCCCTTACGGCAATCATAGTACGGTTCGACTATTTCGCAGCCATCATTCATCGCTGGAATCCAAGGTTCGTAACAAGCTTTGAGGTCCCGATGCAATCTTTGGAGTGGTGAAGTGCATCATCGACGTTCGTTGAAAGTAGTTTCGATGAATAACATCTAAACTCGTTTTCTCGTATTGATCGTAATTAGTTTGATTGGATAATTGTGTTAAATTGTTTGGTTTAGATTTTGTTGGGATTATGTTAATGACTCATTGTATTGATTAATTAATTGAATTTATTATGCACGTATTCTAGATGTTGATGTTTGAATAAGGAATTGTTATTTAATCGTTCATAATGTTTACGATTATTTTTGTTGAATGAGTTGCTGCGTTTTAACTATTTCGATTGGTTGAATGTTGGAAGTTGAATTTATTCATTAGGAAAAGCATGATTAGTATTGGGTAATGATGTCGATGTAGTATAGCATATGAATTGTTTAGTGTTCGTTAGTTTCTAAGGTGATTTGGACGCTAGTTAGTTATTGGTTATGCATGATAAGAATTAAGCATGTTTCATGATCTTTCGCATAATGCTAGATAGTTCGTAATTGAGTTCGGTAAATTAGTTTTCTTACTACTTTTCGAGAGGTTGACACCCTCGAGGCAAGAAGAGTTTGAGTTTATTGAGGTTACGTTGAGTTCACATTTCCAAAACCACCCCTGATCGTGTGTTTTAGAATTAGAAATTGTGTTATTAGTATAATAAACTTCATTGACTTCAATTTCCATTCCTCGAGAGATTCATCTCGAGTTAACTTTCCAGTCTACGGTGACCCCGTTCTCTTGCGGGCGAACTGAAAACCTTTCAAACGTAGACGCGTATTTGCTTAACTGGATTTTAATTTTGAAAGAAACAAAAAGTTCGGATCATCTGGAAGCGGGCTGATGCGATCTACACCATAAAGAAACTGGATCCAAATTGGATAGGGCCATTCAAGGTCATCAAAGTGTTGCAAGATGGAGCATATGTGATCGATGATGCATAAGGAAAAGCTTTACCAAGAAGCTGGAATTTCGCCACCTGAAAAAGTACTACGCCTAGATCTCCAGACAATAGGCTAGTACTAGAAACATCTCTATCTTTACTTATTGATATTATGAACCGACGCTCCTTTTAGGTCGGCGGTGAACTCGTACTTTGTCACACTCTACCCGCTATGGGCTGATATCTACGAATAAAGAGTTTCTTTTCGACACTTCGTGAATTCTTATGGTTTAAAATATGAAAAAATCCTGACGCTTCTACTAGGTCGGCGATAGGAATTATGAGTATTATTTTGTATGGGAACATATTTGAATTATATGTTCTCATACATCCCTGAATATGTTTGACTTACATATTTTGGGATGTCCTTGAATATGTTTGATTTACATATTTTGGGATGAAGCATGTATGATTTACATGTTTCATGTTTTTTAAGTTTTTTGTCTAATTCATATGTGTATGATTCTGGTCTTATATGGTTTCGGTCTCATGTGATTTTAGTCTTGTGTGATTCTTGGATGTTAAGTCTTGAATGATTTGTTGTTGTATGAGAATTATTTGGTCCTATGTGGTTTTATGGGGGAATATGTTTGATTTACATATTTTCCCATTCCTTTAACATGTTTGATTTACGTGTTTTGGGATGTCAGAGAAAGAAGATATGTTTGATTTACATATTTTCTTTCAACTATAAACATGTTTGATTTACATGTTGCTCTGTGCAAACTTTGTACGTTCAGGTTTGATCTCTTGATTTACAAGTTGTTTGGGGAGTTTTGGATAACAGATTCTTATTGCAAATACTTTGGAAACTGAGTATATTCTTTCTCTGACTGTGGTTCAGTGACCTACTTATTTTAGGTCCATGCGATTCTACACGTGATTTTGGATGATTTTGATATAACCATTTTATGGCAGGATGTGCTATTATATAAATGAGTATGCATAACAAACAGGAAAAATACTACGGCATAATTGTTCGTATATGATCATTCGAAAGAAAGGCAAATACTTGAATTACAGAGGTTAATCAGTGTTACAATCAGGTACGAGGTCGTCAATGGGAGCTTCAAGCTCGGCGCCAAGACCAACCTTCAAAATTGCGCCGCTCTTGCAGGGTAGCCACCATTTGTCATCCGTGGTTGGGTTCTGTCACCCTTCCAGAAGGTAAAGTTTGGCAGTTTGACAAGGATACTCTTCACATCAGGCTCAAAGGTGATATTTGTTGTGGCAAGCTGAGCCTTGATCTGCTCTGTAGTAAAGCGGACCCATTCTCGACCTCCCCTTACCATTTCGCCCAGAAACTGAGTTGTGTTTTTTAATGTGTTCATTATCTCAGTCCTATATGCCTCAGTAAACTTTCTGCCAACTTCACTACTTAAAAACGTGCGCCGACCTTCGCGCAGGCCTTCCTTTAAGCCTTCAGCTTTTCCTTCTACTCTACCTTCTGCTTTCCCTTCAGCGTTCCCTTGCTGCCGTGTTATAACTCCTATCTCGTGTACTTGCTTATTCCTCTCTTGTATCAATCCTTCTACTTTCCAAAGCTGATCTTCTAAGGTCGCCACTTGACTCTTTGAAGCATTCAGCTCCTCCTCTCTAATGGTCAGTTGGCGACGTGCTTCATCCAGTTCTCCTTGTGTTAAGGAAAGCTGTTGTGTCTGTTTCTCCGCCTGATCGGTCAGCTCATCACATGTTTTCTTATAGCTTATCTTCAGGGGTCACTTCTAATAGTTGGTTGGATAAGGAAGCCACCTAGGAATACAGCTGTTACATGGTAAATATTGGAAATGAGGTTATGAGTCAAATATGTTGAAGATTCATACAATGTATTGCTTGAAGATATTAAGTTTACCTGAGTCGTTATTCGTTTGTGAATAAGCGACTTGATTTGGTTAACGTACTTGAACTGAGCCACACTCTTTTCCAAGTCTGGAGAATTAGAAGTAGATGCAACTGTTGTCCTTTGAAGACGTCGGCGTTTTGGAGCTGGAGCTACAGGAATTACAGTGACATCCACTCTTTTACCTTTTCCTTTTCCTTTGTTTTTATCTCTGGGAATGCGCAACGACATTTGATCATCAGACTCCACGACCTCAATTGGTTTGTCCCTTGCAGCTAACGCTAGCTCCACTTCTTCATCAGTGTTTATTGTGGGAGCTCGCGGTATCAATGTCACTGCCAGGCTAGTTTCTGGATGGGAGGTAGCTCCTCCCTCTGAGCTTGATGATATGCAACTGTCAATAAGGGCATCTGTATAAAGGGAGACGGTTATTAATCTGTTATGTGGGGATAATAATAGTTAAAGAGTATTTGTGATAATGCAGTAACCTACCAAATTCAAATCTGGTTAGAACCTGATCTGTAGGTCGTGAGTCAAGACCTACAAATGAAAAAACTCGTTCTGAATCTGTGAGCCTCATCACATCGCAAGGACGTTTGCTCCATTCAGAAAGCTAATTCAAGTATTTGTGATAAAGAGCAGGTTGTTTTTTAAGAGAAGGTGGTGCGTCTTGTTTAGGGGTAGAATCTCGCAGCTCGATGTCAAAAGGCCAAGTTTCAGTATTATGAATAAAGAAGAAGTTATTTTGCCAATTGGGAACTTTCGGCGAGGGATTTATTAAGAAGCGGGGAAGATTAGAGCATGAGGAGAGATAGAAAGAGCCTTTCTGATATTTTATTTGAAAGCAAAAATGAAAAAACCCTGGGTTAGGCTATACATTATAGTATTCACACAAAATTACATATCCAGCTAAAAACCTTATTGAATTGGGTGTCAGTTGAAGAAGAGGGACTTTGTATTTATTTGCCATGGCTATAAAAAACCACTGCGGACGAAACCTAAAACCTACTTTAAGAAGCTCTTCAAAAAGTGTAATGTGATTTGGGGGAGGTCGCTCCGGGTCAAAATAAAGAATATCGGGATAAATTGGCTTGGCAGTTTCAGGAAGGTTGAGGGTTTTTTCGAATTCCTCAAGATTATCTTTGTTTGGGAGTACCTAGTGATTCTGTGTGACTACTTTTGTAGCTCGCGGAAGTATAGGTAGATTGGCATGAGCCGATGAAGGTACAATCGTTACTGGATTGGCAAGAAAATGTTCTAAAGGTGAGGGCATTTCAGATTCTCGTATAGGGATGCCCTCAAGAATGGTTGCAAGTTCGGGTGGTGTTAGAGGAATGTCCTCGATTATGTTTTCAGTTAAAGCCCTAACTTCCATTAAGGTTGGGTCTGGGCTTTGAGTTCAGCTTGAGTAATGTCTTTTTCTGTTTCACCAATTAGACCAGATTGGCGAACAATGGAAGCAGGAGTGTTTCGCTTCCTGCTACGGCGTTTTAGGGGAATTTATGTGGATTTAGTGTCAGAAGACAAGTTGGGGTTGGATGAATTAGGGTTTTGAGGGTCAGAATTAAGCGAAGCTGTATTCATTATCAATCAACCACGAAACAACACAAAGAGAATATTCACAATTCAGCAATTCAGCGATTTAATTAAAAACTAAAGTAATTGTTATTGAAATAAGAGATTAGGGGGACTTACCCATGAAATTGATTAGTGAGTTTGGTGCAGATTGGCGATGCTTGCTGATTTTTGCAGAACTTCGGAGCTTTTTGCAGATAGAAATGGAGAATTCTCGATATTGCTTTTGTGAAAAGTGACGATGAAAGGAAATGAGGGGAGTGTTTTGTGTTCTGGGCGGCGTGAAAAGTTGAGAGGGCAGAAAGGGTTTCTCGGTGAGCAGAAAAACTGATAGGGTTATTGTGGGCCTTTTATTTTTGGGCCCATAGTATTAAATATATTACGAGGAAACGAGCTATTGACGCGTATCTGACATAGCGCAGGAACGCATTTAATGATCTTTAAAGGGATGTGATGGCTAAGGGTGGCGTGTTTGTTTAGAGGTTGTGATCATTTGACTTCTTGAAAAATGAATAATTACATTCTATTTGGTTTCCTACCTCTACCAACCAGAATGTGGGGGACTAGCTGATACGACATCAAATATTCATGTCGGCAATATGCAGGTATTTTTGGTAAAGCGATCTCATTCCCTAGAAGGTGCAATCTCTCTAGGAGTGGAGCGAGCTGTTTTATACGGTAGCGACCTGATGTATAGGAGTGACAAGCTCTTATACGAGGTGGCGACCTATTATGATTCAAGTACTATTATGCCAGCTCGGCGATGAGTAGTAGCTCGACGTTGAAGGTTAGGCCTTGTGATTTCTGGGACTTCTGTGGTTAATGCAAGATATCTTATGGGTCCCGGCGGACTAAATCTATGAACAGGCCCAGAGACCTATGGATATAAATAGGCCCAGCGGCCTATGAGTATTCTGTTAATTCAATGAGTGTTATTATTTATGGGAACTTGACACATAGAAAAAATTTTAATTTTAAGTCGGTCGCTATTATGGTATTACAATTATAGTAGGAAAGGGGAACCCTAAATTGGGAATACTTTTCTTGTTATGAATAGAGAACTCAGGCATCACTTTTCTTTTTAAGTTGATTTCACATCCTACGTTATAAGCATAATATTGAGATCTTTTTCACAAAAAGGCTCTCGCCTATTTTCTAAACCCTAATCTAACTTAGGCATCGGAGGGCCTACGTCGGGGCCATCATTCGCCTTGGCTGGGTTTTGTTTTGTAGGATCTAACAGGTCGCCAGGAGTTCCTTGGAAATCAATCAGGTTGCTGCGTTGCTATTTGAAGTTATTCACGTCGCTGATTTCATATTTGAGGTCAGTACCCCATATTCTTTACGTACCAATGTTTTTGATCGAATCACGATGAAACACATGATTAATGATAAATATTAATTTATAATTTTATATTTATTACACGTCATTTTTATCTTGTTATTTACACGAGGATTCATGATGTATCACGCACAATTGCATGTCAAACCATTTCATATAAGACTAATTATATTTAGATATATTTGAAAATATACATGTCATTTTTGACGGAAATAGTTAGATGGGTTAAGTTATAGTTAAGATATCTTACACAATTAAATACGGATTTTATGTATTAAAATATTAATACAACGGATGAACTCAAAAGCAACTCGAAATAGCCACTCTAAAACAAAAGTAGCCAAAAGAAGGGGGGAGATGCAAATTGCAAGTACAAAGCTAGCTAGTCATGTGAAGGACAAAGACAGTCACAAACATCCAACTCAAAAACGACGCCTACACAATACAAGCATAATTTAGCTGGATTGCAAAGACAAAAGGGCCACAATTTATACCGTGATTGAATATATATTTTTTTTTAATAGTAAAAAAATTGGCAAAATTTATACCGTGATTGAATAAAGATTTTTTATTAGTAAAACAATTGGCGAACAAATGGTAGACTAAGTCATATTTATTTTCCTGCTAACTTAAAATACACTTTTTTTTTTTTTTTTACTTGTCCCCTTATTTTACTCTCTTTTATTTTTTCTCTCTTATTTTCAAAATGGAAAGATTCAGGAAAAGCCTATTGGTTGGCGGCATCAAGCTATTCAATGACAAATTCTGCTGAACTAATTAACTTGTCATATACACAAACATCTCTTCTTTATACCATTTAATTTTTTTAATTATATAATTTTATATTAAATTATATATTTAAAACCATACAAATTGTATTTGATCAATATTATCTCATTCAAGACATACAACGTTGTATGTAAATACTCTTACTCTGTTCCATATTAATAGTTATTTTGCGGGAAATTGGTAGTTTATTTAGTTAAAACATTAATTTACATATTATTTTTTAATTATGTCTTTCTGGAATTTATTAATATCAATTAAGAATTCAATAAGTTAGTATTAGAATTAGTGTATTGATTATTAAAATATTAAAAAATCTTATTGAAATATTATTTTTTTTTATTAATACAAATTAAGAAATTGATAGTTTATTTAGTTAATACATTAATTTACATATTATTTACATTTAAAGAAATATAAATTAAAAATAGGATAAATATGTAAAAATAAAAAATAATAATATCTATATATATATATATAAAAAGGCTAGTGTTTCTAAAAATATTTCTCAATATTTTCCCTCCAAAACTAAATGCTAAAAATAGTAGTCATCTTTAATTAACTGAAAAAAAAAATATAAAAATCATGTATTTATGTCTATATTTAAATTATTAATTACATACTTATTAAATCCTAGATATATATTTTTGGATCATATTTAAATCTTAGATATGACTTATATATAGTATATGAATCCACGTATATAATTATTTATATCCTCCATTTTGTTAATAGTGTTAACTATTAACGTTGACGTGTCGCAATTAGAGTAATTCGGGGCTGAGGTGTACCAATCAAAAGAGGCCAAAAATGACGTGTCGTGTTGTGGTTAATAGGGAGTTTATTTTGGGATGAGCTCAAAATTTTGAACCCCTATAAATAACAACTTTTTTTTTGTTATTTTTGTTAATTTTGTAGCCCACCTTTTTTTTCTCATTTTTTTTCTCCTCTGTCTATTATTTTTTTCCACCGTTTTATCTTCTTCTGTTTTCTTCTCCTATTTCTCCAGTAGTATTTTCTTCTTCTGTTTTTTTCCTCCTTCTGTTTTCATCTGTCGAATTCACACATGAAAACTTCCTAATTTTTTGATCATCCTTCAATTATGTCACCTTCCGCCGTGTTAGTCCCAACCTTCTATGATAGGAAATTTCAAGAAGCAAATGGTATGTGGTTTTCTGATTTTATTGAACAATTATGTATTAGTATTCGTCAAATCCAGTTCACTCTCCTGTAACGTTTCGCGATTTTTTAAGGGATTATCAGATCTGGAAAATTTTGGTCTTTCAATTATTTGGTTTAATAAAAAAATCGATTTTTGTGGTTTCCATTTTTTTAGATCTTATATTTAGATCTGATGAAATCCAGATGATTTTGATTTTCATTTTTTTTAGATCTTATAAATCCCAGATTATAAAAAAGCAAACGGTATGTGGTTTTCCGATTTTTTTGAACAACTCTGTATTCTTATTTTACTATTCCAGTTCACTAGGTTTAATGTCGGACTATTTGTTTTGTAAGTATTCAACAAATCTCTTTTATTTGGTGGTTCTTGAAATATACGATTACTGTTATTATGGTTTATTACAAAAAAATAAATTTTTGGGGTTGTTCAGACAGGTAACATTATTCGAATACTTAATTGGTAGTTCTGTGAAATATTTTAAGAATTTTTTTAATTAATCCGTTTTTTGTCTTGGTCCAATGATGAACACAGGTAAATAGAGAATATGTATTTTTTGTTATCTTATGGTTTCCGTAAATTGATGGATTTTGGTTGTTCGCTTATCGATTCTATTTTAACTGTACACTGCGGGTTTTTTTTTTTTGGAAAGAGTTTTTAAAAAATCATTTTTACATAAATTCGAGATCTGTAATTATTTGAAGTATCTCTTTATATTTATTCGATCCGTAGGTATTTTTTATTCTTTTGTCTATCCAAGTTCTCGATTCAATTTTCAATGAACAAAGGTTGCTTATTTTAGGTCTAAAGGTTGGCGGCAGTTTGGTTTGGTCTGGAGAAGCAGACCAAGTGATAAGTGTATTTGCATTCACACTGGAAAAACATGGTCGAATCTGAATCCAACATTCCGATCCTTTTCCAATTTCTAAAACCTAAATCGTTTTTTTGAATGAAGTGAGAATAGGAAATGGAGAAAAGCAAAACCAGTGTGTTCATTTCTGATTTTCCATTTAAATATTTATATTTTTATTGCTGTTGCTTTGATTCTGGGTTATTTCTGGGTATTCGAGAAGAATGAACGGTGGTGGTGACGGTGGAGAGGTGGCATCATCTGCGTCGGGTCCACCTGCGCCACTGGAGTGGAAATTCTCTCAGGTCTTTGGCGAGAGGACGGCCGGCGAAGAAGTACAYTAAGGTAAWATAAATGAARTAATGAATGGTAAAAGTAATTTATTATTTGGGTTTGGATCTMTTGGCTAGGGTTTCAGTTTATGTTGAATTTYATCCGTTTCTGGATTGTTATTGGCTTGATTTAGAAGGAACTAATTGGAATTGATTGGGTATTTAAGTATGTGATCTGCATGTCAGTGTTTTAATCAGCAATTTGCGGGATTGTAGTTTGGAGTGGAGTGGATTGAGTTCAATGTTAGTTTTTTTACTTTTCCCAAAAGAGTGTTTTATATTGTTGTGTTTATGAATCTCTGTGATGTGTTTTGAACTTATTCTTCTGAATATGTTTTTATTTTCCTCATTATTCACGAGTCTGAAGTTATGAAGGTGTGAGTTTATGGCTTGAACTACAAGCATCACTTTTTATGTTGTGGTGAGGTGAAAATTGGCTTCCTAACACTGCATGCAGCAAATGAGGTATAGTCGGAGTCATTTCCATAGGTTCATTTTGTGTTCAGTCTGGCTGCATCACCCACTGTTGCCACATTGCAGGGCTTGACATTGTTCAGCCAACTTAACAGCAACTTACCAATGCACAATTATTGGAGAAGTCATTATGATATATTTGGTTAGAGGTTATGGCTTAGTTTTTGTTTGTAGTTAAGGATCTTAAGACGGGAAACATGTCACAAGATGATATGGGCCTTCCGAAAAGTCAACTAACAGCAACTTACCATTACAGGGTTATTAGAGAAGTTGTTATGATATATTTGATTAGAGGTTTTGCTTAATTTMTTTTGTAYTGCTGGGTCATAAGTACATGTCACAAGATGATATGTGGCTTCTAAAAAGTCACAATCTTTCCCAGAGTTTACAGGTTTTGCCCAAAAACAGTTAGATAACTGGATAAATTTTCTTTAATTCTTCTACAGGTTTTGATGTTCGCATGGGTACTAGATCATTCAACATGATGTTCGCATGGGTACTAGAATATTTAACTTGATGTTCGCATGGGTACACACAAGGGCACTGCACTAGATCATTTACCTAACTAGGATCAGATGATTTTTTAACATGATATTTGTATTTATGAGTACTAGATTATGCCTATTTTTTTATCATATTTGTGTGATGTGATTTAGATATGTGATGTTATCTGTAAAATCATAGATATGTGTTTACCAGTTCCCTTTCAGTTTCAATTTTCAAGCTAAAATGTTCATGATATCAGTGATTAAGTTTCACTGTCCAATCTTGCTATTGATTTTTATGATTTGTGCTGATAATATATATTTTGTTTTGCGAATGGGATGTTTTGCATTATTTTGTAAAGATGCGAATAATTTTTGCAGAAATTACGGATAATAGTAATTTCCGTTTTTGTTTGTTACGGAAACATATTGGGACTGATTAACAATACTAAGATTCCGTTCGTGAATTTCAAATCTAGAATTCTTCTAATTTATTTTTTTCCAAGAAATTCTTTGATAAATTCTTCAATTTTTTATTTTTGAAACCCTTCGATTGAGTAATGAGAAACAATACTTTTCCTTTTGTTAATATGTGATATTTTGAAATTCGTGATAATATGGGATGTTTTTGAGTTATTTTGTAAATTCTAGATCTGAAATTTCAGCTTCCTATTGACTTGGAGCAGTTTGATCGAAGGGAACAACTAAACATCGATGATATTTTTTTAATTATTTTATTTTGTGGGTATTTGTCTTCACATGTGTGAAATATGTGTTTAAAAATTGCAGTTTTATCTTACTTTTTGCTTATTGTCTGATAAATATTCATCCTGACATTAAGTCATATATATGCAGGAGGAGGTATTCGAAAAGACTAGACTAGCGAAAGAGCAAGCATCACATAAAGCTATGGAAGTAAGAAGATTTATCTCGACATTTGATGGTGGTTCAGAAACCACATCCTCAATGTTTGATTATATTTCCTTAGTGTCAATATTTTTGATGAAGACCCTTTAATTGGTTTACTTATTATTAAATTTATCATTTTACCGATATGTTATGTTATGAATCATCCCCAAATGATAAATTCGCAAAAATAATAAATTAYCACTTTCACCTTTAGTCTGACCATTTTCTTGACTGAAACAACTGCTCACTTTCACCTTTTGATTTAGAAAATTAAAACCTTAATTCCATAATTTGAKAGGATCGAATAAACTACCACATTTGAGTTTTAGTTTAACTAAAATAAAAATCTGGGAGAGTATGYATATCCTTTTTTAATTTTACAAATCATAAAGTATTTCTCTCTTAATTAAAAATATTAATGCTGATACGAATCCCTAACAGTTAATATTTTACCAAAAATATTTTAGTCCATGTAGGAGGATCAAAGATCAACATACAAAGCGTATTTCAATTCAATTTGAATGTAATATATTTTTGCTGTAAAAATATTTATTTTAAAAATGTTGTTTCTTTTTTTTTACTTGATTTTTTATTGGTTAATAATTTATTGTTTTGCCTTTTTCTTGGATGATTTTTATGAAGTCTGTGTAAGAGGCTCTTTGGTTTGAAACAATTAATATTTAATGGGCTTGCTTCGTAAATTCATTTGTCCTCTTCGTAARTATGTATAATTGCTTCTTTTRTATTGTTAGTCGCATWTATAGATTTTGAATAATATATGTACTTCYTGATTTTTTTTCATTGTTAGATAATGAATGTTGCGAAAATTAAGGTTACAGTTAAGTGATTTGCGTTAAATTTTTATTGTTTTGATTAAATCTTCAGATACAAGAGCTGGCCCGAGGTCTGAAAGATTYTGTTTCTTTGGCTCAGGTTTGTCGAGAAATTGATTAGTGTGATTTCATTCGAAGAACATTCATAATTCTGCTTTTCTATTTTTAGAAAATACAAATCTTATTTTCGGATATTGCATTCTTCTGTTTTTCATTTTCTGTAAAATATGGTTCTGTTTTCTTTTTCAGTTATAAATTATTATAAATTGCATATATATTTTTTTTTCCAGAATTTATGTATATAAACTGCATAGACGTTTCGCATCTGCATACGGAAACTGATAAGTTTGCACGATTCTGTTTCGGATATTGATTCTGTTCATTTTCTGTTTTCTATTTTTGGATTCTATTCGTATTTTTCAGAATTTATGTATATAAACATGATATAAACTTCAACAAAGTTAGTTATATCAGGAATGCAGTAATTTCCAGGATTTATGAGCTCCTGACAAATGAGGCGAGATTCATTCGTCAGAGTGAGAAAATACTTCATACGGACGCCTCAAATCGAGAGGTTTCATTAATTATCTGTTATCTTAGCACGACATAGTGATAATCATCGAGGAAACCGGTTGTCTTCAGGCTAAGGTTTATTTACAACGCGAGGTGCTTAATTTTTGTGCTGCATTTTGCTATTGTTAAATAGATTGGTTACATAGCTATCACTATCTGTAGTTTGTTTTCTTTGATAATTAATTTTGGGGTTTTGTTTTTCTTTTTTTTTAGTGTAGTTATTCCTTAAATATGATTATAAGGCGCACGGGCGGCCAATATTTTTGTTGAGCTTAGAACTTTTTGTCGATTGTTTCAATACGTTTTCAGTTACGGGCCGCTCTAACATTCTTGAGCCCGGTATCCAGGGCCCGACATGCAACTTTTGCTCTGGTGTGTATTCTGTGGTCCCTCGGAGTTAAGGCTTATCCACTACACTAAACACAATGGTTATTAGTCCCTCATGGGGTGTGATAATTTGAATCTGAAGGTTTGTTTTTGGTCAAAAAACATAATTATGAGCTTAGTCAACAAATAATTGGATTGTGTCCTTGCTCTAAGAGTACTTGATATCTCCAGTCCAGTGGTGAAAATATTATTGCTTTAAAAGTTCTATGTTATAAGCAAACTGTAGTTATATTATAATGAGTTTGAGTTTTAGAATAAGATCTGTTTACCTAGACCATTCTGTTGGTTCAAGGCACCTGGAAGATGTTATGAAGTGTAATATCTGGCATCAATGTGACTCATCATAAAACTTTAATAAGTGAGCCGATAATATTGAGGAGGATTTTTATTTCTTATTTTTTGCTTAAATTATCCTTTGCTTGCTTTCTTAAGAGGCTTTTTGTTTCTTTAGAGTATTATTACCTAATATGTGTTTACTTATTTGCCATTTCTAGATCTATTGATCCTCCGGACGCCTGCATTTATGCAGAGATTGGGACAAGGATACCAAAGACTATCTCATGGGACTACAACTTTGAACTTGCTGGAAGCACTCCTCTGAGTTTTACGGTTAAAGTATATTTTTTTTTCTTTTCTAACCAATACTTAAACTACAACTTATCCCCTCAACTTTTTAATGTATGGAGAAATGAAATAGAAATGTGAACATCCTTTGCTAGATAAAGGTAGTAACAAAATATGATTTATTGTATATTACCGTGATAATTTTAGTACTATAGTTATGTGGCTTCTTCTCTTGACCAATTGAAACTTTGATCATTATATCATGTTGCTTATAAATTAGATGAATTACTTAATCTGTTTGTTATAATTCACTAAAGGTTTCTGTTATATTTGCCCATTTTTAATTTATTATTCACGAAAGGTTTCGTTATACTGGTGATTAATAATTCTTTGATTTGTGGGCTCCTCTATTTGTTTACTTAATCTGTTTTGTCACATTTAGCTGCAATGCATGCCAATTTTAAGCATTTAAGTAATTCATCAGAAAATAATTTAATGTTTTATTTTGATTTATTTATCACTTATTAATTAATTTATAGTGTTGTGTTCGTATTGTGTTATTTTGATGCCCTTGAATATACATGTTGCTGCAATGCAGTGATCTGACAATTTCGAAACTATGTTTATCTAATAAGAATTTAATTTGAAACTATAAATGTCATTTCAGTGGGAATTAATTAATGGCATAAATTTATACATGGCATGACTTAATGCTATTAAAATAACTTGATCAGTAACTCTTGTGAATCAATGATTTATAGAGATATTGCCTTTTATTTTGTCACTGAAATCTCAAGTGTAAACTATAGTTTGAAACTGTTTTAAATCCAGTATGTTAATTTTGTATTTTAAAAAATTATAGTTATGAGAAATAAGTAGAAATTAGTGACTTGGTCGAATTTTGTTTACTTGGATTTAACATCTGTTCTGTTAGTGTTTTTTTTACATGTATGATCAAAGCCCCTTAGCCACTGTAGGCGTTATAGATTTTGTCAGAATTACATACAATTACTTACCTTGAAAGAACTTTATTACATTTTTCTTTACATAACTTAAAAAATAAGTGTTATTAAGTAAAATGAAATATGAAATAATTCTCTTGATTCGGTGTTAAAGTATGGCACGTTAGCTGATAAGAAATTACTTTATCTTCATTATTATACTTATGATCTTTCTTTATTATTCTAACCAGTTTCCGAAAAGAGAGCAGCGGCGACAGCTATGGGTGCCTACATATACATATCGGAGCTATGGAAGAAGAAGCAGTCAGATGTGATGTGGTTTTTGCTTAGGGTTCGCTGCTGGGAGTACCGACAGCTTCCTCCTGTTGTGCATGTCACCCACCCAACTCGGCCCGACAAGGCCCGACGCCTTAGCTACAAGGCCAAGCAGGGATATGTGGTCTACCGTGTTCGTGTTAGACGTGGTGAAGGAAGAGGCCTGTCCCCAAGGGTATTGTCTATGGCAAACCCACAAACAAGGGAGTTACTCAGCTCAAATTTCATCGCAGCAAGAGACCAGTTGTTGAGGAGCGTGCTGGCCGGAAATTGGGTGGTCTCAGGGTTATGAATTCTTACCGGATCAACGAGGACTCGACTTACAAATACTTTGAGGTCATCTTGATTGATCCAGCTCATACCACTGTCCGCAATGATCCTAGGATCAACTGGATTTGCAACCCAGTCCACAAATAGGAGCAACCTTTTTGTTTCTTATTCTTTATGGCAGTTGTCTAAATCATTTCTGAAAATAAATGGGCTAAGTCCTAAATTTTGTGATATACACCATGAAATTTTGTTGTGTTTTTCCCTTCTTTTTTCTTTGTGTGTGTGCCCCCATGCTTGATTCAAGATTTGAGATTCTATTTGTCTAATATAATTGATTTTTTATAGCCACAAGGAGATTGCATAGAGCAGCACAATAAAAGCCATGGCTGGCGCAATGTTCATTTTGAGTGCAAACGCAAGGAGGCCTATTATTTGGTTATGATTTCTAATTATTATTTTTCTTAGTTGATTGTATAATTACTGATTTTGTTTAGTTGGTTATAATGTCGTCTCTAACTTAAAAGGGATCTATGTACCTTAAAGGGACCTATGAACTTGAGTCACGTTGTTACTTATTATTATTATTATTATTATTATTATTATTATTATTATTATTATTATTATTATTATTATTATTATTATTATTATTATTATTATTATTGTTTGTATAATTATGAAATTTGTACTTGAGAATTGGCATAATTACAAAAACAAAGAAATACATATTACATTTTCTCCATTTTATCGATACATTATATGTCCATATCGTATCTATATCAGCCATTATAGCACCCGAAAATTCTAGAAGCCAACCTTATATTTAATTATCTGTCATGCAACTCGACCCGTAGACCAAGCTCGACACCCTTACGATTGCTAATATGTATATTTTTTTGGGTAACTGGTATTTATAATACACATTATGAATTTCTATTATTTTTGATAAATTTTACATATTTTTGCATTTTTTATATTTGCCTGCGAAATCGCGGGTTTTCACACTAGTGTAGTAGTATTCAACTAAAACTTACCATTAAAATAATCATTAGCAATTATATACATATCTAACCAATTATAAAGTTGATACAATAAATTAAAATTAATTAAAATTAATAAATCTTACCGATATCTATAACTATATAATAAGCAAGCAATATAAAAAATAGTTATTTTCAATATTCTTATCATTATTGAATACATGATTACCATTTTCTATATACAATATAGTTCCTTCCAAGGATATTTATATTCTACTACCCAACATTTTCCCTACATTATAAAGAAACTGCTATAGAGTTATGTTCTAATTTATATTTTGACATATCCTAATTGATTCATATTAGTTTTTAATTGATTAAATCACGTCCTAAAATTAGTTTTTAAGTCATATATTGGATATGACAATATAATTAGATAATTTCAAAGTAGAAGATCTGATGGACGAAAAACTTTGTATAATCTTTAATTTAAAATGTTCTAATATCCCCGAATTTCAAATTAACTAAAATATATAATAATGAGCATTAAGAGCCTTCATAAATAATTATTTACTTTCTATTAAGTGACCTAATATACAATTAGCCTTCATAAATAATTATTTGGTTAAGTATATGTGTGTTTAATCATATTTTAAATAAAAATTAATAACTTAAATTGTCCTTTAATACAATATACCTTAACATCAAATTGGTAAACTACGAATCATACCCTCCATCAAATATTCTTTATTTAAAATTAAATAATACAGAATAACCTTCATGAATAATTAATTATCTTGAATATGGTAAGTCCAATTAGATTAATCATCTTTAATATTTAAATGGTGAAATTTGAGTAATTTCAAATAGATAGCTATCCCACTAAAAATATAATAATCACCATTAATTTATAATTTAATTAAAATTGAAGAATTTCCTACACAATTCCCGATCAACTATAATTTAAAGTTCCAAGGGAAAAGTAAGTAAGTATTACAGTAATCAATTTATTTCTAATGTTCAACTATTTTTTTATGAAAAGTTAAAAGTAGTCAAAATTTATATATTGCCACAAATAACCATTAAAATTCAAATATTATATGTATATATATATATATATATATATATATATATATATATATATATATATATTATATATATATATATATATATATATATATAACATGAAATATTTAGTACTTTGTATACACACTTTCCTTATAGGTGGCGTCACTCTATTAATATGAGATGTTTTCTAATAAGCAAATAAATTGGT
>BMAC01000733.1:494221-522307 GCA_014905375.1 Phtheirospermum japonicum | reverse complement strand
TGGAGTAATTTCAAATAGATAGCTATCCCACTAAAAATATAATAATCACCATTAATTTATAATTTAATTAAAATTGAAGAATTTCCTACACAATTCCCGATCAACTATAATTTAAAGTTCCAAGAAAAAAGTAAGTAAATATTGCAGTAATCAATTTATTTATAATGTTCAACTATTTTTTTTAATAAAAAATTAAAAGTAGTCAAAATTTATATATTGCCACAAATAACCATTAAAATTCAAATCTTTTATATATATAACACGTAATATTTAGTACTTTGTATACACACTTTCCTTATAGGTGCGTCACTCTATTAATATGAGATGTTTTCTAATAAGCAAATAAATTGATCTTTTAACTAATATTTATTTAACTGACAATTACAATATAGGATAGCAAATAATAAAGAGGTATGATTTTTTTTATTTTTTTTTACAGAATTAATCATGTTTTTTATATTTCTACATAATTTATTGATTTTTCATTTAATGCGGCCTTGACAATGCGGATATTATCCCCTTACAAATTAGTAATGTTAGTAGATCACCCACATGAACTTACCTCAACAATCTCAAAAAGGAAAATTCAGTTAAAAATATAAAATAACTTTCCTGGCACGAGAAGGTAATTTTATATGATTATCTTTGAAAAATAATTGTCATGGATTTTAAACAATATTTAACAAAAATATAATATTTCAGTTAAAATCATAAAATAACTACCGGTACGAGGAAGTACTTCTATTTGATTATCCTTGGGAATAATTATTATGGGTTTTAAATAATTTTTATTAGTATTGACATTGAATATATTTTAGGTGTGGTTTTTATTTTCTCCCTACTACTTTAATAGGAGAATAGCTTGAATGGGTTTAACAACAATTCGTTTTAATTTTTGTTGAATATTGATTGGATTGATGTTATTTATTATTTTAGCATGATAGAATTTTTATTCTTAGTGTTCTATTTCTAAATATTCATGTTCCACATATGAATATTACTTAGTTTTATAAGCTATAGTTTTTTGTTTTTTTTTTTGAAATGTAGGCTAATGCAAGAAAATGACTTCTATTTATAATTCAAGATAATTAAACCATTCAAGTACGATGTATGAGAGGGTGAATGATTCATAAGAACTGATTGAAAATTATGTTTCTATTTAATATGATTCTTGATAATGATATTTTGATAAATAAAAAAAATCCAAAAATATGTAATTAGTGATCAATTAGTATTTTTAGTGATTCTAAAATAAATAAATAAAAATCTCGTGGTATCTTTAAGAAAAACAATGAGACTTTATTAATTACGTATGCAATTAAATAACCCAAACGATCTATATAATATAACAAAAGATCGATCTTATCATACATATTATTAATATTACACGATACATGTCAATAAAAATATGTCAGATGATAATTATATATTAAAATCAACTAATAACATTTTAAATGTGTAAAATAATATTATGGTGTTTATTTTAATGTTAATATACTTTTTTAATTTTCAAAATACTGAGGGGACGGAGTTCCCCTTGATAAAATACTGAGGGCACTGAGTTCCCTCAGTATCACCGAGAGGGATTACAAAATAACGAGACTTCATTAATTACGTATGCAATTGAATAAATCGATCGATCTGTATACTATAACAAAAGATCAATCGTATCATACTATTAACATTACACGATACATGCTAATAAATATAAGTTCGATGATAATTATATATTAGAATCATGTGAATTACATTTTAAATGTGCAATATGAAATTATAGTGTTTATTTTAATTTTATAATATTCTTTTATATTTTTTAATTTTCAAAAATACCAAGTGGATGAAATTCTCCTCGGTGATGTTGAGGGCACTTTTTCAAAAAAATTTCTTCCTTTTTCATTTTTTTCGTTATTTGTCGAGGCGTCAAATACCCTCAGTATTATTGAGGGCGTCAAATGCCCTCGGTATTACTCAGGAGATTTGATTTTCCTGGGTACTTATGATGGTTTTATGTTCCCCTCGGTATTACCGAGGGGTTTTTCCACTTGGTATATACTCTCTCAAAAATTCTTCGACATTGCCTTCGATAATAATGACGGTAAACGTTGGTACCGATTTACTGAAAGTTTTATTGAGAGTGTCGTTACCAAAAGTTTAATCCCTTGGTATTGCCTTCGGTTAAAAGATCTCGGTATTATTGAGAGCAAATATGCTCTTGGTAATTCACTAGGTACTGCCCTCGGTTAAAAGATCTTGGTATTATTCAGGGCAAATATGCTTTTGGTAATCCACTATTATTATTATTTTTTTTATAGTGAATGTTACTTCATATTTACAATACTTTTAATTTATAATTTGCATACATAATTCAAATTGAGATTACTAATATCCAAAACAATTAAGACATCAAATTTATTATGACATATAATGTCGTATACAAAACTACAAATAAACATACTATTTTATGAGTCAACAATCGAAAGTTCATGGGAACAACTCTAAAAATATAATAACAAATATATTTTGCATAAAAATAATATCAAATAATACATACTTAGTGATTTAATTTATCAAAATCAATTATAACACTAATATTCCATGCATCGCACGGGTATAAAGTACTAATATTAAATAAAAAATGGTATAAAGTACTAGTATTAAATAAAAAATTAGCTGATGTATAAAATGGCACCTAGTGGCATTACTATTATTATACACACTTTTATTATAGTCAGCTACTCCGGTGGGGACAACTCCAAAGCAATCAGCCACCAATGCCTTTTTGGACATTAGTTTACACTAGTGCAGAAACTGCTTTCTAGAACAGAACATCCTGGTGCATCCAGAAGGGTATTTAAAATACTGTTCTGAATTAAACTTTTTAGAACGGTATTTGAGATTATCGTTCTGGATAGATGATTTTCCAGAAGGGTTTTAAAATACCGTTCTGGAAAGTAGACATTCTAGAACGGTTATGGAAAAACCGTTCTGGATTATGTGTCGATCCAGAACGATATTTGGATAACGTTTTGGAATGTGCGACAATCCAGAACGGTTTAAGAAAACCGTTCTAGAAAGTCTTATCGAAATTTCATACTGCGTGAATGAAAATTTTTACCGCCATATTTTTTCTTTCTAGAACGGTATTTTTAAAACCGTTCTGGATTGATGTACATTCCAGAACGGTATTAAAATACCGTTCTGGAATGTTCGTCAATCTAGAACGGTTTTAAGAAAACCGTTCTCGAAATTCTTTTCGAAATATAATACCGCGTGAATGACATTTTTTTGCCGCCCATATTATTTCTTTCCACAACGGTATATTTAAAACCGTTCTGGATTGACATACATTCCGGAATAGTATTTTAATACCGTTCTGGACTGTATGTCAATCCATAACGGTTTTAAAAATCCGTTCTCGTAAGTGTTATCCAAGTATAATAAAAACCTACTTATGTTTTCTATTTCTTTTCTTTTTCTTTCTATTTCTATTTCTTTTCTTTTTCTATTTCTTTTATTTTTCTTTTTCTATTTCTAATTGATAGAACCCTCCGATTTCTTCCCAAACTCAAAATCTCCAAATCGGGAAATCGGCAGATCTCTCGTGGTCCTCGACGGCGGTTTAGACAACGGCGAACGACCGCCAAAATCCACCGGCGACAGCTCTGGCAAATTCTGAAGAACGTATGCACTAGTATGAATTTCAAGATCCAACGGTGAGCCAAATTCTGAGAGACATCACTCCGTCGACGTACTCCACCCCCTCACCGTAACGGAGCTCAACAAAGTTCAAGAAATCATCCGAAAAGAAGACCTCTTCAGGAATAATAAAGCCTACGCGCTTCACTCCGTAGTCCTCGAAGAGCCGGACAAGAAAGTGGTGCTCCGGTGGGAGAGGGGGGACCCACTGCCGCCGAGGAGGGCCGCTGTCATCGCACGCGCAGGCGGGGCGTCGTCGGACGTGCTGACGGTCGACTTGGGTTCTGGGGAGGTGACCCATCATGAGACGGGTCATTTGTCGGGTTACCCGACTATGACGGAGGACATGACGTCGGTCACGTGGGCCCCATTGGCGAGCGCCTATTTCAATCGGACGGTGCTGGAGCGCGGAGTGGATTTGGGGGACCTTGCTTGATTGCCCATTTCAACTGGATGGTTCGGTAAGATTAATGTTTGTCATCACATATTTTAATATTATTTATTATTTTTCCCAGGGTTTATATATTTTTTCTATATGACATCAATTTGGTTCGATTAATTATTTGCATTAGACTGTTAGTTAATTTTTATTTATTTTTTGTATAAAAATATTATTAAAAGGAACATATTTTGGGACTTATAAACAAAGATATAAGAACAATAAGTTGAGAGGCAGTGTTTCTAATAAATTACAAAGATAAACACAAATAATGTACAATTTTGAAATATGATTTTATTGTTGGACTATAGTAGAAGAATGTTGTTATACAAGTCAAATTTGAAATATGATTTATAAAACCTACATCTATTTATTTCCCAAATATGGTTTTGACAAATTTCTAAATAAAATACTTGGACACTCCATTTAATAGAAATGTTTGTTTTATTTAAACTCATACTAGTATGGAGGAAGACAAGAAAATGAGGAAAAACAAGAACAAGAAGAAGAATAAGAAGGCCAATAAACAGGCAGAAAGTGAGGTAAGGGAATCAAATTCGGAGAGTCAAAGCCATGTTCTGGAGATAGAACCGAATAGTAACGGTCAAGCGTCAGAGGCTATAGATTCATCAAACAACGTTGGGGGGCATATTGATGTTGGTAGGGGAGAAAGTCATGCTAATGGCAATAGAGGAGTAAGTTTATTTATTTATTTATTTCATTCTGTGTGTGTACTGTTCGAGAATATACTGATCGTATAACAAATGTTTGTCATTTTATTATATTGGTTCACAGACATTAACTGAAGCTGAGAAACAATATTGGCTGGGTAGAGAGGTAATGGAAAATTTGATCTATATAGTGTCGTGACTCGTGACTTGTAATTTATCATAATACTATTTATTATTTCTAACTCGAAGGTTTATATAGGCCAGTTTTCAAGAGAAAGTGAAAGAGCTCGAAGCTGAAAAGGATGCCCAGATACAGAAGGAGGTTAAAATCCTAGCGTTTTGTTTTCCTGTCATTTTATTTTCACCACTCATTATATGTACATATATTTTTTTTTTCGGGTTTTTTTCCTGAATAAAATTCATATCCTTGATCCGTTCAATCAAAGTTAAAATAATAAATAAACAAAGTGGGTTTATTTGATTTAAAAATAATAAAAAATCATTCCCGTTGGCCCAACCTTTTCTCCGCCAAAACAGTGTTTAAAAAAAACCCAAGACAATAAATAAATAAACACAGTATGGAATTTAGTATCCTAATTTTCACCAAAATACATTCATACCTTTTTATTTTGTCCTGACATCTCCAATCACCTTGTAGGTATTGGCTTTCTGTTGGTGCGCAACCTTCGGACCCTGTCCAGCGCCTTCTGTTCCGAGTAGGCTTGTTACCCCCACTGTTTAGCTGCTATTGCATCACTGGTGCACCTTAGCTCGTTTCTTGTTCTTTCAGGTTTTGATCCTTTTGCCACTAGCTGGCATTGCGTGTCGGGTTGTCAAGAGGTTGCTCCATTTTACTCCATTTAAGAATAAGGTAGTCATACTTTCCTCGCCTACGCTTTGATTAGCTAAGAGGCTATTTGTGTCTTGTCGCTGTTATATAGTTTTTGCTCTGAACAGGCTAATGTGGAAAATCTGGAACGCCTTTATGAAGAATTTGGTTCCGGAAGAACTGAGAACAACGGTGATGAGGATGAGTAAGAAATCCCAAAATCCAAAAAGTCTGCAAAACTTTCTGACTTCCAAGCATTGCTTGGTAGGGATAATGACAATGATCACTTTATGATAGGCGTAAAGTATACTCACAAGTAAGATTCCTGACATTTACTTTAGGTTATTTTGGAAACTGAATTTTGTCATAGTTCCTTTGTTGATTCTGTATATTGTAATATTCCCAGTCTTGTTCATATTGTGAGCCCATAATGAACCACACATGGCGACCTTTGGATTTTCCTTTTTTCCTGATGGTAAGCCAAAATGTTGCCAGCATGTAGAGGCACTTTGTTGTAGCCGAATTTTTATTGTAACAAAGAAAATTTCAATCGTTGGATAAGTTTTAGTAGCTAATGGCTAATTGTCATATCTTTGTTCCCAGTATTATTGGGGTTGGGAATCTAATCAATATTGGAGTCATTTGAGATTTCTAGCTCCTAATCCTTTCCCGTTAGTGCTAAATTTGCATACTTTCCCTATTCCATAAGCTAATATTTGGGAAAGGGTTGCTGTTATCGAAAATGAGTAGTCGAAATGCATGCCATTTGTTCCTATTGACATACTGACTCCCTCATTCAGGAAATGAAGCTACATTTTAATATGTATAGCCTTCAGATTGATTTGTATCTTATATTGTGTGATGCTATTCAAATACGTTTGAATTAGCTATCTAAATTGTTTAGTAATGCTCAGCAAATTAAACCCAATTGACTGTCAAGAACATTGTGGTTTGTGGGCTTAGGTAGTATTTAATGCCACTTGTGTGTTTTTTCAAGGGTATTAAGTTGTATGGTGATTTCTATACGTCAGATGTCCTTGTTGCCTCTCCGCTGGGCTTAATCACTGTAAGAATCTTTAATGTTATCTATTCGGATGTTATTCAATGTATGATTTTTTGGATGATTAATTTTATTGGCACGTGATTCATTCTTGTTATGCGTTTAAGATTTGTCGAATAGTTTTTGTTTTTGTTAGATTCCTCTCATATAAATCTCAAACCTTTTCATTTCTCGATGCATTTTAGTTAAATGACGCTTCAGGTTTATCTATTTGCCATTTTTTTTAGATAATGCACCTTTTTTTTCAACCCCGCAACCTAGCAGCCATAGGCACAATTAACTTAAGTGAAGTTGTTCTGTAACATCCATACATCCAATGCATTTTTATTTATTTATTTAATTATCATTGTGCATTAAAAATATAATTCTAGTCCCGAGCTCGTCACCATAAACAAATTCCTATTTTAYTTTTATATAATCTAAAAAAATTGTATTTAAACGAATTATAGTTCGTCTTCAAATAAAATTATAATATCAACTTCTAATAAATTATTATAATTATTTAGTAATTTATTTATTTAATTACTTTCAAGTCATATATGAAATAAATTTCAATTTCTAAAAAAATTATTATAATTTATTATATTATAGTTATTTTACTAAAATATTACTGGGTCGTTCACATAATTATTTAGTTTTTAAACTTAAGTCGTCAATTGGGTCGATTCTTGTCGGACTTTAAAAGAAACGAGCCCAATGACTAGCCCGAGTCCACTAAACCTTAGCCCTAGCTTTCCAAAAATAAACTCGTGTTTGGCTTATAAACAAAATTCATTCTTCTTCCCCAGCCGTTCCTAATCATCTCCAACCCTCACTTCCAACTTTCAACTCTGCACACTTTCAGCCGCAAGCAAGCAGGTAAAATCATTCTTTCATTTTTTTTATTCTATTTTTTTATTTAAATCCTAATATCCGGCAACCATCGCAACCGATCGGCTGCCGATTAATAACCATCCGCTACCAAAGTTGCCGAGCCACCACCAACTACAAAATCCAGAACCCCACGTCCAAACCCAATCAGCCACAAATTTTCACGACCAATTTCGAACCGACACCAACACAACATCCATCGTCGCCAACAACCCGAACATTAAAGACGCAGCCTGACCCACGAAAACGATCTGGATTGCCACCATGCTTCCACCACGACTGCCATACCCCAAACCACCAGACGAACCGCGACCCATCACAATCGTGAACCCCGACGAATTCCTGGTCCAAAAACCACAGCCACGTCAAACCACGAGATCGCCGAACCAACTCCACGCCTGCTGTCCGACACCCTCCAATCCGAATCGCCACCGCTAAGCCTCGACGACCCGATCGTTAGTCGCCGACACCAAACCGGACCCCTGTCCAAACCCGAGCAACCACGGCCCGACTTCCAGACGCCGACAGCCACAGCAACGTCGCCCAAATCGGCCGAGTCCCGAACTTGAAGCCACGACGACCCGTTTCAAACCCACATCGACTGTCGAGACCAAATCGACCACGTCCGCCACGCGAAGCTAACCTCACCAAAGTCGCCTGACCGTCGCCAGCCTGTCCGAACAACCACCACCATATTCGAACGGCCGTCGTTTTCAGCCAGCCGACAAACCCGAGTCAGCCGCCGTCGTCCGCCGCTGCGAGCAGTCGCCGAAAAACACCAGCCACCAGCGGCCAACGAACCATCGCCAACCCGTTCATCTACCTCCGTTGTGAGTCGTCCCACACAGCCGCCGGTCTCCGAACGCCACCGCTGCCATGGGTTTCCGCCGTTCTGGAGAAGGCGAAATCGCTCGAAGTCCAGCGCCGCCTTCAGTCCGAAATCCAGCCGGCAAACCACCGGAGCCCCCCCCCCCCCCCGAACCAGACAATCGCCTTGCCTTGAGCGGTCGGTGCTGCGCCGTCCGATCGCCGTCGAGTGGCCGGCCGTAGCTGCGCCGATTTCCGCGTGAAGAAGAGAAAGGGAGAAATGGAAGGGGAAAGAGACGGGGGAGAGGAGAAATTAGGGATTAGGGCTGAAATCCCTATCTTAAATCCAGCCCATTTTCCAAATTTGCAGATTGACCCCCCAGCTTCCTAACCCTTTTCAATTGAATCCCCAAATTTCCAATAACCCCTATCCAGCCCCAAAACATGTTTTAAAACTGCACTCCAGTCCTTTTAATTATTATTGCTATTAGATTATTATTATTAACATTATTATTATTATTATTATTATTATTATTATTATTACTATTATTATTATTATTATTTTAAAGATGAAAATACTAATTATATATATATTTTCTAATTGATTAGGTGACGAGCATTAAGAGGACTTAGGATTCAACCACTTGCATTCAAATCGAATTTCCACGACAATATTTACGAGGTAGGGACCACTAACTTACCTATGTTAAGTTTTATGTACTCAAATTTATGTGCTATGTGTATCATGCAATTCTATATTTCCAAAAACTAATATAGTCGTAGACCAAATGTGTCTGTGACCGGGGAAAAGGGTCATTGGGTTTATCCCAGCGTGCTATAACCACGAATTAAAACCAGAGACCAAATGTGTCTGTGACCGGGGAAAAGGGTCATCGGGTATATCCCGGCGCGTTTTAGCTGCAGTCAACTTATTTTCTACGATAAAACTATGAATTCTATGATCGATTGTACTATTTGTGAGTTGTATGATTTTGCATGGGTTAAGTCGGTGTAACTATTGAGTACGTTGAGCTCATCCCAAATCAACGATATTTTCTTTCAGGTATGAACGAAGATGTCGATCGGATGGGAGACGAGTAGAGGAATAAAAATATTGATGTTGGTTTTGTGTTTCCGAACTGGTTTCATTGTTTTAAATAAAAGTTGAACTAGACATAAAAACGCGTTTTTAATTATAAATTTCCTTTGATGGTGATTTGGTTATTTATATTATGTTTATTTCCGCTGCGTAAAGTTTGAAAGTCTTGACATTTATTGTGACGCCAAGGTTTCGTCATATTTTTCGTAAATATAAATCCTATTTTGACTAAAGTGAAATCGGGGCGTTACATGTTCTGTTGCAGAAAATTGGGGAGACAGAAGTTGTAAAAGAAAAAGATGTTGATTATCTTTCTTCGATAGAAGTAAGCAATGACTTTTAGTTCTCTTTGATATTTAGTGTCTTCAAAAAAGATCTCAATGACAAACATTACTAAATTGACGAAATAATTTATGTGACAGATCTTAATCATTGACCATGCAGATGTCATGCTAATGCAGGTTTGTAAAATAGTCTGTGCAGCCAACGTCTCTATGATCGTATAATGTTTGTTATTTACTGATGATTTTTTCTTTTTTCTCTGACTCCTTTGAGATTCTTCAGAATTTTTCCCATGTGAATACAGTTGTTGAACAACTGACTAAATTGTCGTCTAAGCAACATGGAACTGATATTATGCGCATACGGCCATGGTATGATTTTGAGTTTTCGTTTGTCATATATCTCTCTGCCTGCAATTTCTTCATGTCGATGGAAATAATTTTATGTATGGGGGATATATTTTTGTATGGGGGATATATTCTTGAGATTTTCATCGTTGACTGTTGGAAAAGGCATTATCAGGCTTCATTTCATCAGATTATGAGATTGCAAACACAGAAAACTGCGAGCGAATTCGAAACAGCCAGGCTGATCAACTCAATTGTGTAATCCAACATTTTTTATTTTTTGTAATTTTTTCTTATGGAGAAATTTGAAGAATTGTGTGGTACGGTGGTAATATTAATTTCTTATGAGAAGTTCTTACGTTTTCATTTTGCAGGGATTGGTATTTTATGAAGACGGTGAGAGTTGATGGTGAATCTGGAGATCTTAAGGTTTTATGAAGACTTTATCTTTTTTTTTTGTTTTCATATAGTTGAATAAAAAATATTATTGTATTAATATTAGTTTTAGTTTGTTGTGTCATATATTTTTTTGAAATTTGGTGATATAATTAATATAATCACAATATTCATTATTATTGATTTTGGTGTATTCTTGCTTTCATTTCATTTTTAAATTTTTTTTTAAACTTTCTAAAAGGTAACTTTTATAAAACCTTTCCAGTAAATGGACTTTCCAGAACGGTATTTGAAAAAACCATTCTGGAAAGTGCGACTCTCCAGAACGGTATTTTCAAATACCGTTCTGGAAAGTGCGACTCCAGAACGGTATTTTCAAATACCGTTCTGGTAAGTTATACTTTCCAGAACGATTTTTTCAAATACCGTTTTGAAAAATTATACTTACCAGAACGGTATTTGAAAAACCGTTCTGAAAAGTGGCAGATCAACATGGGATGGTACCATTCTAGAACAGAAAAATTATTTTCTAGAACGCCTTTTTTTTACCCTTCTAGAAAGTCTGCCAATCCAGAAGGGTAAAAAAAAAGGTGTTCTGGAAAGTACAGACTTTCTAGAACTATGTCACTACAAAAGGCACAAAATACCCTTATGGATAGGCAGAATTACCCTTCTATATATGCAGTTTCTGCACTAGTGTTAGAGATAGAGATTTGTTTGTTTGGTATGTGAATTATGAACATCATCTCTGTTGCACCAAATCTATACCTTCTAAGTAAAGATGGCCTACAGGAATTTGGGGAGGGCATTTGTCACCATTTCATTTGCCAGATTTCTATCCCTCTACTTTTCATGACGGTGATGCAATTGGCTTGCTTTTTCATTTTTATTTTCTATTTCTTCTTCTTTTTTTTCTTTGAGTTGTTTCTTTTTTTTTTCTTTTTTTTTTTGTTTTAATAAATCATATATAAAAAAGGTTATTTTAAAGATCGAATCAATTAGTATAATTTTATTTTTCAAATTATACTATCTTTATATGTTGTACCAATTTATGGTAAAAGTTATGATTAATTATTGTTTAACAAAAAAAATTAGGAGACCTTCAAAAAATGGCCTAAAATAAAAAAAAAACTTAAAAAAATAAAATAAAAACCCCTAAAGTAAATAAACTAAATTAAAAATTAAAAAAGAATCCTAAAATTAAAAAAAAATATTTGAACTTTTTTGGGAGTTGCCTAATGAAATATACTCCTCTAGGTTGTCAACACCAATTTTGATATTTTATATTATCCACGTATCAGTTGATTGAATTTTACAATATGATCTTATTTTTATATAATTTCTTTTTTTTTCCCTCTCACTACAAATAATTAAAAATTTGTCATTTAATTTTTCTTATTTAAAATTTATCATTTAGTTTTTTTTTATTTAAAATTTATTTCTTTTGTGTTTTAATGTTTGGTTTCTTTTTCCTATAATTTGAATATAATAGTTTTTCAAATGCATTTTCTTAATTTATAATATATTTTCAAGTAAATGAATAAGACTCAAAATTTAAGATGAATAATATAGGTAAAGGAGTATTATATTGTATGAAGAATAATTATTTCAGAACACCTATTCTAATAATTTTGAAATATTTGTAATATGAATGACTATTATTAATAAATGTATATTACGTAGAGAAAAATCATATAGTATAAAGAATAATTATTTAAACATACGTAATTTAATATATTTAATCTACGTATACAATATAGAAAGGTTTAGAGAGTTAAGAAGGATAGTATTTTTTTTTGTTTATTTACACTAAATAGAACATACAATTGTTATACCATGCACCAGGTTCAGCGAATCTGACCACATGAATACATTAAATTAAAATTCCAAATATATTACAAATAAAATAAATATACATCCATAGATAGATATATTACATAATATCAAGTTTCACTACTAAGTACATGTACGCAATAGACAAAAATATTTGGACTATAAGTCATACTGCAAAGTGTATGCATTTTATATTTGTATATTGAGGCAAATTGACACCCTAACCGTTAGTCATACTCTTTCAAACTAATTTTTAAAATTAAAAAAATATCAAAAAAAATCTAGAAGACCTTCAAAAAATTACCTAAAATAAAAAAAATCTTAAAAATAAAATAAAATAAAATTCAAAGGTAGAGAAACTAAACTAAATTAAAAATTGAAAAAGAACCATAAAATTAAATTAAAATAAAATTCAAAGGTAGAGAAACTAAACTAAATTAAAAATTAAAAAAACCATAAAATTAAATTAAAATACTTAAACCTTTTGGAGTTGCGTAACGAATTGTACCCCGTTAGGTTGTCTAACATAAGTTTTTGAATTTTATATTATTCACGTGTTAGTTAATTCAACGTTACAATGTAATCTTATTTTACATAATCTTTTTTCCTCTCACTACAAATAATTAAAACTCAACATCTAAAATTTTGATTATTAGAGTGAATCAATGATGTAGCATGATTAACAGAAATAATTATTAATAATAATAAACAACTATTTTATATTTTCACTTTTTTTTCTAACATCTTATAAGTTAATTTACATTAATCTAAAAATTACTGAAAATAAATTTGACCCGCATGGAAGTGCGGGTCAAAATAGAGTAAATACTATGAGATGTATGAAACGGAAACACACTTTTAATATATTTATATATGTAAAAATGACATGATATTTACATACATCATGTACCATCCTACTACATTTAAAAAAAGAAAAGAAAAGAAAAGAAAGATCAAAGTCTACCAACCTTTGCTATTTTGTTTCTCTCGCTCTCTCGATCACATCAAAGACTCACACTAAGTAAAGTCCTTCAGAGAGTACTGTCCAGCCATATCACAGTGCAGAGTTAGCTTGTAAATGAAAACTATTATTTATTTATTTAATTAATTCTTATTTGTAATAAATCTATCTAACATTTGTCAATAACACCGCGCTATAAACCCTTTTTTGATTTCTTGAGTTTCCAGAATATTGTATATTATATTATACAATATATATATATATATATTTTCTTTCTCCAGTTGAGTTTCTGCTTTTTTATACGCGTCCCTTTCCCAGGGTGGGTATTTTGTGTTTTGGAATGGTTTTACACTCGGTGCTGCTACACGATTCTAAGAGCTAATAAAGTTTGGCTTTTTACATTTTGTTTCTTCAGCCACTGTTTTCGTTTGGTTGAATCTTGAGGTGGATTGTGCGTGTTTGATTTCGATTACTGCACGCATCGTCGGCTCTTGAAGCTAAACCGAGAAACTGAGTATTTGAAGCAAATACCAGTTGTGTTTCTACATATTGGGGGTGAAACTTGTAATTTAGGATTTTTGGTGGGTTTTTCTTAGTGAAAATGGCGATGAATACTGGAGGAAGGCTTGTTGCTGGTTCTCACAATAGAAATGAATTTGTGCTTATTAATGCTGATGAAATTGGAAGGGTAAGTCATCTGAAATAACCCCTCATGTTGGTTCTAGTTTTCATTTTTTATTTTTATTTTTATTTTTTTGGTGCTTCCTTCAACTCTCTCTATAGATTTAGTGTTAGTCCTATCGGTGGACTGTGTGGAATTTGTTTTTGTGCTTTTCTCAAATGCTTGTAGGTTGATTTTTAATTTTATCGTTTTTTCTTGACTTTTAGAGATGTGTAATATAAATTTGCTGAATGCTCCATAGTATTAATGTTTTAAATTAATTTTTGACACCTGGGTTTTGCCTCTTAGTTTGAGATGTGTGTATGAAGATGGCTGTGAAATCATTTTTTACCTTCGTTTCCATATTTATGAGCATATCTTGTTACCTTTATAACCACATGTCCCATGGAAAATGTATGTTGACGATGTTTTGTGCTTTTAGGCGATAGTGATTTAACTTGCTCATCCATTTTCTTCTATATCAATTGGAAAGCTTTATATGTGTATTATATATATTTTAAATATCAGTGTCCTTTGAGCTCAAGAACATGATGTTTCGAACTATTGTGGGCTTTATTGTGCTTATTAGACAATATATGGCCTTTAGGAGATTTTTATGCTATAAAATAGAGAACAAATTATGCATCCATTTGTTTTAAGAAAATTTTAAACTCTATATTTATTGTAATTCTGCACACAGATTAAATCCGTTAGCGAACTAAGCGGGCAAAAATGCCAAATTTGCGAGGACGGAGTGGAGATAACTGTCGATGGCGAACCCTTTGTTGCGTGCAACGAATGTGCTTTCCCAGTCTGTAGGACTTGTTACGAGTATGAGAGAAAAGAGGGAAATCAGAGTTGTCCGCAGTGCAAAACCAGATACAAGCGCATCAAAGGCGAGTCTATTTCAGTTTGTTTTTTTGAAAAAGAAATGGTAGTTAGTTAAAAAAACAAGGTGCAACCTTTTCTTGTGTTGAGGTTAATATGTGATTAACGTATGTATTATCTGTGTTTCAGGTAGTCCTCGAGTTGAGGGTGATGAGGATGAAGAGGACATTGATGATTTGGAACACGAGTTTGATTATGGAGACATTGAGGCTTCGGGTTTCACACAAAGTGCAGGCGTGTCGAACTTTGTCCACGGTGGTCCAGCTGGACCAGCCTCAAGAGATGAATCATCGTCGCAGAGCTTTGAAATCCCTCTTTTGATGTATGGTGCAGAGGTAGTCACTGAATTTTATCCTCTGTGTGTGCATTAGTAAGTTGAGTGTTTAGTTCAAAAAATAAAATAAAAGTGCTTTTATTTGTGTGCAAAAGAACCTTTGCATTTTTTTTAATCGTAAAACACATATAGAATTCAAAGCAAAAGTTGGCATTTAAATTTAACAAAAAACCAAATCATTTTCTTCCAACAAAGAGCTGGTAATCGTTTTTTTTTTAAAGTGTTTTCACTGCATACTCTCCGGTTTAATTGTCTTCTATTTACTTTTAGGATGTTGAGATTGCAAATAATCATAATGCCATCACAGTACCCCCGTTTGCCAGTCATGTGAACGGAACTCATCCGACTCAAAATGCAACTGCACCTCGTAAGTTGTTTCTCGCGATCATTTTTCTGCACTATAAAATCTTTTTTTTAACTACTGGAGTATCTTTTTTCTTCTGTACTTATTATGTACTATAGTCAATCCACGACCCATGGTTCCGGAAAAAGACATTGCATTATACGGCTATGGAAGTGTAGCGTGGAAGGATCGTATGGAGGAGTGGAAGAAGAGGCAAAACGAAAAACTTCAAGTAGTCAAACATCCGGGGGATAATGATGGAAATGAATTGGACCCCGATTTGCCTATGTAAGTAATAGCAGATATGATAATGGTTTTATCTCTTCTAATAGTGATCTGGTCTCCAGTTGCTTATGTAGTGTGAATATACGTCTGCAATGTGCAGTCATGCTTTGAAAATCCAGGATTCAGGCAGAGTGATTGTTACCAAAACCACCTTATGGAGTGGGGTATTTGTCAAAACCCCCAACAAGTTTTGAAATTACAAAAAACCCTTGAGGTTTAGTCCTATCTTCTCAAGTTTTTTTTTTTTTCCTGTAATTTGGAAACTTTTCGGCATTTTATTTTTGTAATTATTTGAAACCTCATGGGTAGTTTTTGTAATTATCTCTTAGTTTTACATTAAATATTAGGGGTAATTAATTAATATGCTACATTCAAAGTTTAGTTTAATAACAAAAAAACTCAATTATCTTTCAAAATCACGAAAAATCCCTCAGACATATTTTACACCCTATTGTGGGTGTAAAACAAATACAAACCTCAATAGGGTATTCCTAATATTCATCAAGGATTCTTTTGTGATTTAAAATATAACTGGATATTTTTGTGCTACATTTCAGGGGTAATTTCTGTAATTAACCTTAACATATGCTTCTTGGATTGCTTCCTCACACAGATGTTTGAGATAAATGTGAATGCTCTCTCTCTCTCTCTTTTAAACTTGAACCTGGCATTTGTATATTTGAAACATCTATGGTAGGATGGACGAAGGGAGGCAGCCACTTTCGAGGAAATTACCGATTGCTTCAAGCAAGATAAACCCATACAGATTGATAATTATATTACGTCTTGGGGTTCTTGGCTTATTCTTTCACTACCGTATTCTCAATCCGGTTCCTGATGCGTATGGCTTGTGGTTGACATCAGTTATTTGTGAAATATGGTTTGCGGTGTCATGGATACTTGATCAGTTCCCAAAATGGTATCCAATAGAGCGAGAAACGTACCTTGATCGATTGTCGCTTCGGTAAGTGGACTTATGATCCTAATTGATATTCAGAATGTAGAATTTTTATACAATAATATATACATTACACTCTCGAAACAGGCATCATTCACACTCCTCATAATTAAGGGTGAATTACAAGCGTACCCCTAAGGTTTGCGGTAATTCCAAAAAACCCATAAATTTTTCAAAATTACAGAACTACCCTGAAATTTGATTTTGTGTCAAATGTAAGGGGGTAACTGTAATAATTTTACAAATGTAAATGGGCTGTCTGAAATGTTTTTGCCTATGAAGGGGTAAAGTTTGATACAGAATCAAACCTCAAGGGGTTTCTTGTAATTTTTAAAATTTCTGTTTTTCTTTTCTTTTTCTTTTTCTTTTTCTTTTTCTTTTTCTTTTTCTTTTTCTTCTTCTTCTTCTTCTTCTTTTTTTTTTCATTCACCTTAAAATGTAAGGTTGGTTTTATTTATCTTTATTGGCATTCTCTGAATATTGTACATTATTACTGAAGTAGCACCTCCATTGTTTTTGTGTTCATGAGAATCATGACTCTTTTTGCTTTAATCCTTGTTAGGTATGAAAAAGAAGGAAAGCCATCAGAATTAGCAGATATAGACGTCTTTGTCAGCACAGTGGACCCCATGAAAGAGCCTCCACTGATTACTGCAAACACTGTGCTATCCATTCTTGCAGTCGATTATCCAGTTGATAAAGTATCGTGCTACGTTTCGGACGATGGTGCCACCATGCTTACTTTCGAAGCGCTCTCCGAGACATCCGAATTTGCTCGAAAATGGGTACCCTTCTGTAAGAAGTTCAACATTGAGCCGCGCGCTCCGGAATGGTATTTTTCTTTGAAGATGGATTATCTGAAAAACAAAGTCCATCCCGCTTTCGTGAGAGAAAGGCGTGCAATGAAGGTGTGTGTATATTTATATATATGTATATAATATATATTTGTTGAGCTATTTAAGCTCACAACAAGATATGGGGAAAAATGAATATATTTTTTTTGTAATTTTTAAAGATAATTGGAGGTTTTTTTTTTTTTGTTTTTTTTAAATAGAAATAAATACAAAATATACCCTTGAGGTCTGGCTTGATTACAAAAATACCTAGCTAGCTTTCTAAATTACAATAAATAGTTATACACCTGAGGTCAGAGTCGGTGTTAAAGTATCAAGGCGCTAACTGTAAAATTTTTAAAATATGGAGGGTTTTCAAATATCTATATATATACATTTTTTTTTCTCACAAAGGGGTAAATGTAGGACAAAATAAAATCTCAGGGGTAGTTTTTGTAATTTTACAAGTTGGTTTATTTATTATTATGTTTTGTAATTAAGTCAACATCAAGGATGCTTTTTGTAATTAACCCTTCGAAATGGGTTTTGAACTTAATGGCATATTTGGTAATGGACTACAGAGAGACTACGAGGAGTTTAAAGTTCGGATCAATCGCCTGGTAGCCATGGCAGAGAAGGTTCCGGAAGAAGGTTGGACAATGCAGGATGGAACTCCCTGGCCTGGTAACAATGTCCGGGACCATCCTGGTATGATTCAGGTTAGTGATATAATTCTAATCAATTAATTTCTAATCAACTCTAACAATGTATTTCTTTTTTTGGTAATAACTTTCTTACATATCGATCACGGGGATATGAAAATATGTACATCGGACTAATTACACAACATGATTAATTGGAACTTCACAGAGTGTCGTCCTTAGCCATCTTTGTTTTTATGTTTCCTGGGTAAAATGGCGTGGTGGAAGAATATATTATTTGACACGATCCTTTAAAATAATGATACGTATTAGGTCAAATATGGCACCGTTCTGTGTAGCTGCTATGATTATCATTGCATCTTCTTTTATGTTTATAGCATGTTCTTAAATTTGATTTTCCGAGTTGCTTTTATCCACAGGTATTTCTTGGTAGTGATGGCGTTCGTGATACTGAAGGGAACGAGCTACCTTGCCTCGTTTACGTTTCCCGTGAAAAGAGACTTGGTTTTGAGCATCATAAGAAAGCCGGGGCTATGAATTCACTGGTAAATATCTATTGCGCATCTAAAAAGATTGAACTTCGAAAGCCTCGTTTTATGTTTACGACTTAGCTTTATTACTTGCTTTGTAAACTTCTCAGATTCGGGTTTCGGCCATCCTATCGAATGCACCCTATATTCTTAACGTCGACTGTGATCACTACATAAACAACAGCAAGGCTCTGAGAGAAGCTATGTGTTTCATGATGGACCCCACTTCAGGAAAAAAAGTATGCTATGTGCAATTTCCTCAAAGATTTGATGGGATTGATCGTCACGATAGATATTCCAATCGCAATGTCGTGTTCTTCGATGTATGTTTATTCTTTTTCTTTGTCTGCTGTATTACACTTGCCATTAGGGATAATTACAATAGTACCCTTTGAAGTTTGACCAAATTACAAAGAATCCCCAGATAACTTTCAAAATTACAAAAGTACTCCTGAGGTTCGATTCAGTGTAAAAATGAAGGGGCTACTGTCCAAGGATCTTTTGATATGTTGTTTGAAAATGAAGGGGCTACTGTCCAAGGATCTTTTGATATGTTGTTTGATTATGAAGGGTAAATGTAAGACAAAATAAAACCTCAGGGGGTAGTTTTTGTACTTTGAAATTTAGCTGGGCGTTTTTCTAATTAACCCTTTTATTTAATTTATATTTTTTTATTCATTTGCTTTGTTACGCTTACCACTACTAGATCAACATGAAAGGGTTGGATGGTTTGCAAGGACCTATATACGTTGGGACTGGGTGTGTTTTTAGAAGGCAAGCGCTATATGGATTTGACGCTCCTTCTAAAAAGAAGCCACCAAGCAAGACGTGTAATTGTTGGCCAAATTGGTGCTGTTTTTGTTTTGGGTCTAGGAAGAACAAGAAAGGAAAAACGAAGAAAGATAACAAAAAATCAAAGCAGAGAGAGGCGTCGAAGCAAATACATGCTCTTGAAACCATTGAAGAAGGGATTGAAGGTTAAAAAAAAAACTTTTTTTATGAAAAAGTAACAAATATGGCACATTTTTTTTTACCCAAGTAAACTTTTTATTTATTCATTTATTACGAAATATGAGAAGTAAATTTTGTTTTAATTATTGCAGAAACAGCTATTGTTAGCCGACCACTAATCTCCCAAGAGAAACTCGAGAAGAAATTTGGGCAATCGCCTGTTTTTGTGGCTTCGACGCTACGAGAAGAGGGCGGTGTTCTTGAGGTAGTTAGTTCCACATCACTCTTGAAGGAGGCTATCCATGTTATCAGCTGCGGCTATGAAGATAAGACGGAATGGGGAAAGGAAGTGAGTCTGCAAACAAATTTCATAATGCTTCTGCTATAATTTTAAAATGAAAAAATTGTCCCAATATGCGATTGCTTTTGATAAGTTTCAAAACTACATTATTATTCACGCACTCACTTTTCTAATAACCAATCACATCTAACTCTAATTTTACTAAAAAACACATTGCATCAAACTATCATCGTTACATTTTCATATCACAAATACACTATTCGTTCTCTTCAGTTAACAATCACGTCATATATAACTATTTTGCTAAAATTATCATCATCTCAACTTTCATCACTACGTTTTCACCCCATACCCAATTAAACTCTCAAAATTCAATTTCATTTCTCAGAAAATAGGAAAGAGCAGAATCGCCGAGCAATCATACTCTTATACTGCGCTTGAATGTGAAAAATAACAGTAAATTTCATTCCACTTTATTGTTTTTACCCCAACCTTGTAAATTCTCACTTTCTTTTTTCTCCGCTGTCACATCAACAAAATTTTCAGAAAACAAAATCATTACTACACATACCTTACAAATTTAACTATTCACACACTCGCATATCTATCTACCAATAATTTTCAATCATTATTTATCTAGTAATCATACCTTTATACTGCTCTTCGATGTGAAAAAAATCTTTTTTTTTCCTTCTCATTCCACTTGTTTTTTTAAACCCCAAATTTGTATTTGTCTATAAAGAATTTCAGAATCACACTATTCAGTTATTCTAATATCCAACGCAATCACATCTACGAATTCCTTCCCCCCTCCCCAAAAAATAAATAAATAATAATAATTGCCAACACATTTCCATACAATTTCACTATTCTTCCACTCCCATATTTGTAACTACCAAACATTTTCATTCATTATTTAACTATTTTTGTATCACGTCTCAACCAATCACACTCCCGAAATGCATTCTCATCTTTTTAAAATAACTTATTCACTCTATTCTTTCAAAAAAGAGAAATTGACGAAATGGAAGCTCATCCACCCAGACCCTTAATTTTTTAGCTTTCCTTAACCTTCATATATATTTGCCTGTTTCCTTCTAAATGCTCGAGTTTGAAACCAGGTCGGCTGGATATACGGATCGGTCACAGAAGACATCTTGACAGGGTTCAAGATGCACTGTCATGGCTGGCGTTCCGTTTACTGCATTCCTAAGAGGCCCGCATTTAAGGGATCCGCTCCAATCAACCTTTCGGATCGTCTTCACCAGGTTCTCCGATGGGCCCTTGGATCGGTCGAGATTTTTCTGAGCAAACACTGCCCCATCTGGTATGGATATGGAGGTGGATTGATGTGGTTGGAGCGGTTTTCGTATATAAATTCCGTTGTGTATCCATGGACTTCTATTCCGTTGATCGTCTATTGTACGTTGCCGGCCATTTGTCTTCTTACTGGGAAATTTATTGTCCCTGAGGTACGTACGTGGTCCTGTTGCATTATAGCTTGATGCGATGCATTTTTCTTCTTCTTGAGATTTAGGGGTAAGTGACCCTGGGATCCAACCTAATTATATATAAGCTTATTATTTGGAAGAATTACAAATACGTTTTTGAGGTAATATGAATAAGTAATCCCTTCTCGTGTTTGTTTTACAAATAACTCTCTGAAACTGCAATTTCTTAAATACAAACAAGGGGATATATTGGTGATCTTGAAAGATGACCTGATTATTTTTATGACTAATTCTCAAATTCAATGGTAAGTTTTGTAATTTACCTTCTATTAAATCGATAGGGATAATTCCAGAACGACCCCTTTGATTTAGTCTAAATACAGACACACAAAAAATACTATTATCTTTCAAATTACAAGTACTTCTCCTGACATTCATTTTCGTCTCACAAAAGTGCATCCTCAAGAGGGGTCCTTTGTGGGAATAACTTCAGCGGAGCACCCTTTTTTTGGTTTCAATTCTGGGATTAATTTTTCAAAATTTAAACTCGGGTCTTATTATTTTTTTATTCTCAAATTTGGGTCTATATTTTGTTTTTGTCTTGCAATTCGTGTCCTTTTTTTTGGCTTCTGTTTCTTTATTTGGGCTTACCTCAGGCCTTGATTTGAGAATTAAATTCAAAATTTGAGTCTTAATTTGAGAAAATAATAAAATCTAAGCCCTGAATTGAGACTTTTGAAAATTAAGCCCCCAATTGGGACAAGAAACAAAATCCAGTCCTAGATTCACAATACACAATACTTGTGAGGTAAAAGTACAAAACCTCAAGGCGGCATTTGTAATCCTTGAACACGAGTGGGTTTCTTTGTAATTACACTAATCCGCAGGCGTAGTTTTTATAATCAACTCTAAATTGATAACATAATGAGAATACAATAATCATGGACACATTATATGTGCTTATTACTTAGCCAATCCATTTGCCTCAGCTGACAAAATAAAGAGTCCTTAGTCCGCATTTGTAATTTTTATTCGTAGAACATTCCTTAGTTTCCCTCCTAAGAGCTTTAACTAACACATCATTCGATTCACAGATCAGTAATTATGCGAGCATCGTATTCATGGCCCTTTTCATCTCCATTGCCTCAACCGGTATCCTCGAGATGAAATGGGGCGGCGTTGGGGTCGACGACTGGTGGAGAAACGAGCAATTCTGGGTTATCGGAGGCTCTTCGTCTCACTTCTTTGCTCTCTTGCAAGGATTGCTAAAGGTTTTAGCCGGTGTGAGCACGAATTTCACCGTCACCTCAAAAGGAGGTGACGACGGAGATTTTTCCGAGCTCTACATCTTCAAGTGGACGTCGTTATTAATCCCGCCCACGACTCTGTTGATCATAAATGTGATTGGGGTTGTGGTGGGCGTTGCTGACGCTGTCAATAATGGGTACGATTCGTGGGGCCCATTGTTCGGTAGACTGTTCTTCGCCATATGGGTTATCATGCATCTTTATCCGTTCCTCAAGGGATTGACTGGGAAACAGGATAGGATTCCTACTGTGATTGTGATATGGTCGGTTTTGCTTGCTTCGATATTGACGCTAGTTTGGGTACGGATAAACCCATTTGTTTCGAGGGAGGGCCCGGTACTTGAAATATGCGGGCTCAATTGTGATGACTGAGGAAAAAAATTGTTCTGATTTTTGTGCAGCCAGATACATACGTTTTCTGGAATGATTTTTGTCCGATTCGATTCGATGAGCCAAAGCCTAAGGTAGAATAAAAAAGGATTGGCTACAGAGATGTGTGTGTAGATATGAAGCATTGGGAACTTACTGATTTATTGATATTTGTTTTTGGAGATGTTTTGATTGATTCTTTTGGTGGATATATTATGTTCATTTGTTGTTATAGTGTCTAGTGTTTTTATTTTGGTCATATTGTAAGATATGACCCTGGAGGGGTTTAATGTATAACTAGAAAGGATTATATACTGGTTTATATCATTCGTTATTTTTATCCCCCGGCTTGCTTCTTGTGTGCTTGAATTCTTTTTTTCGTATTTAAAATCTATATTACACTTATATATTAATTAGTTTTGTTTACAACTTTACGTCAAATCATTTAATAGTTCAAACATACTATTTGCTACAAAATAAACTCTATGACAATTCAAAACTAAAACTAATAATCACAAGTTACAATTCACAAGTTTAAAGCTATTATTAGATTCAAATTCAAAACAACATAGATCCATAAGTTCATTAGTTAAATAAAAATACCTAAACATATATTACAAAATCAAAATAATCAAAAAATAGGCCTAAAAATGATGTCGTTTCAGGACATAATTTAAAAAAAAAAACAAAAAAAAACTAACCTGTCACCTAGGCGCCGACTTGGGCGCCGAGGGCGCCCGGCGATTTCTTTGGCCGACTTTTGAAAATCGTAGGCGGATTGGTGGCGCCTAGCGCCTAGGCGGATTGGTGGCGCCTAGCGCCTAGGCCGATTTTTAGAATAGAGATTTTTATTTAAAAAGCACGACTGTCATCAATTTAGCACGAAAGCCTTTGTGTGCATTTGATTTTTGATTTTTTTGCAAAATTGTTTTGATTAAATTGAGAAATTCTATTAATTAAGGTTGATACAGATCGGGACAACCTAGAATTGTTTGAATTTAAGAGAATACCTAGAATTGTTTGAATTTAAGAGAATGTAGGACAATGAGACGATATTTTTTAATATATATATATATATATATATATATATATATATATATATATATATATATTGTGTGAGTCAGCTTATAAAATGGTAAAATGTGGTCTCATTCTATGAGAACGGTCTTCCAAGACTTACTCAATTAATTAATACCCACGACCCAAAACTTCATAACATGAAAAATCACAACTTTTTGGCTTCTACTATCATATAATACTAGTATTGTACCCGTGCGTTGCACGATAATTTATTATTTTATTTTATTTAAAATAAAAAGAATTATTTAAAATAAAAAGAATTATTTAAAATGTATTAAAATATTTAAATAAATAATTGTATATATGTATACGTAAATTATATATATCTCTCTGTGTGTATGTATATTTCGGTAAGAACCATCACTGGTTCTCACACCAGAGATGGTTTTACCATAACTGCTCCCTATATATAAATCATCTAAATATTATTTAAAGATCGAATAGTATTCAAAATGATATAACCTAATTTATAAAAGGGTTGTTATTAGACGAAATATACTTTACAAATTATGATAAATTTCCTTATACACAACATTTGTAGTTTTGTTAACATGTTTATTCTCATCATCGTCGATCAATATTTGTAAACCTATAGGATTGGTCACCTTTGATATAGCAACGTATAACTGACCATGACTGAAAACAGGCTTCAGGAAAATTCCAACGTGAGAGAGATATTGTCCCTGAATTTTGTTGATCATCATAGCATATGACACGATCAGAGGAAATTGTCATCGTTGGAACTTGAAAGGGAACCTCGAATTGGATGGTGTGACAGTCATTCTAAGGATTAACAACAATTCACCTGCATTGCTTTCTTGAGAAATATTAGCCTATACAATATGACCGTCAAGTAAACAACTAACATTYCACAACACAAGGGAATGATCGATATTTCTCAACAACATGAGTGGAATTCTAATTTTTAGTTTTAGCTCATAGAGGCAATCCATAACATTTAATGGTATTTAGAAACTCTAGTGAGTAAACGTCCTACAATATGTCAATGTTTGAGTCAGATTTGCATGCATTATCAGAGTTAAGATATACTTCACATTCCCCCTTTAATTTTATGACATCATATATTTATTAATCAAATCGACGACATCAAGTGTTGGGGAAAGAATAACCTGACCCTCCAAATAAGCGAAACATTCAGCAATTTTTCCAAATTGTGGATATGTGCTCGCCACAATTGACAGAACATGGTCTCCATCACCTTTCAATAATAGATAACTTAGCTTTCAATTTAAACGATACCATCATTTGGTCCTCCAACTATTACATCTCCTATACTATTTATCAAGTTGAAAACATTCTTTAACTTGATACAATTGGGATCTGCATTGTGATTTTGCAGCACCACATTCTTGGTCTACTTCAAAACTATGTAATGAGTCCATAAATGCGAAGATTTGATCACTGTGTGAACTATGTCTGGTCTAGTACCTTTTGGAATAACCGACAAAATTTGATGAAAATCTCTACCAAGAATTATTATTTTGTTACCGAATGGAAGCTGTGTATTAGAATTATTTTGCAATGTCATCACGTTTTTCAATATTTTGTCCAGAGTTTCAAAATAATGGTTATGCATCATTGGAGTTTCGTCCCAAATAATGAGATGCACATCCACCATTAATTTTGCAAGTGGAGTACCAGTAATGATCGAAATCTTAGTGGATATTAAAAGTAACCCTAAATCTAGAATGCCCATTTCTTCCTTTCGAAGAAGAAGAAAAGTTATGTCATTAGATATTATATTAAGAAAACTTCCACTATTAGATTTAACAGTTGTAAAAAGCATCCTTTGTATCTATAGATGAGAAATACACCACTCTTGGTTAAATATATTGCATCCATTACTTTATCAATTTTGGCGAAATATAGTAAATCTACTTTTCTAGGTGTCAATTCTTTTATTTTTGAGTACTAAATTTTTTTTAGAAAACTAAACATAAGGCAAACTCCATGCTTCCAGATTTTTCTTATTTATCTCGAACCAACCTAAAACACGCTATGGTATTTTTTACTTGCGTGATCATTATCATTATACAATACATTATGCTCTTCTGGAAGATAAAAACTCAAACACATGATAGGTGAAGTTTTATACTGAATTTCATAAACTAATATTCACCACGCCGCTTCGCGTGGAAAAATGTAATGACAATCATAATACATGTTGATATCATCAATATTTTTATCCTCTACATCCCCACATTTGTTCTGATAGGGAACCTATAGTTATATTTATTACCCTATTTAAACAAATACTTTATAGATCTAATCTGGTTACACCATTTAGCATATAAATAAGCTACACAATTCAGTATAGAAAAAAATTATGTGAAACGACCTCTAGTGAACGCTAGTAAATGTCGTGGGTAAGACAACATGAGTACCAGCCATTTGCCTCACCTCATAATACTACATCAACAATCCTACTGTAAATCTCACTTCATAATTTTTTTGATGAGTTCTAATGTACCACAATTTTGAATATTCAATAATTGTATATGCATCAATTATGAATTTTTGTATGAGTCGCCGACTATATAGAATAGTGAGTACCTCCGTGTCTCTTTCATGCAATCAGTGAGAAAAGAACTCCATCTGACTCACATATTGTTTACCATTGCCTTTAGGTTTTCTATTTTCAGAAAAAGATATGTCTTCCCTGTGGTTGTCTTCGCCACATGGAAATAGTAATGGATAATGTAGAGCAACATACAAAGGATGCAACTCGGTGATACGTTTCAAATTACCAGATCTCTTTTCTACTGTAATTCTCTTGCTATCACTTTGTGGATCAATATCACCAACAACTAATAGACAATTAGTTGATATTTTTACGAATCAATTATAGTTGATGCCACAATGTTCATTCCACTCGATGCTGGTTTCYCACTTGTATTATTTTGCATGATTACTGAGATAGTAACGAATACATTATTTTAAGAAATCAATTCAAATTAAAAGTATTGAATCGTAATAATATTTGATAAATAACATGTTGATAACTAATTAAAAAAAATACTACATTGTATTGCATTGTGCAATCTTGCGTATTTTAATTAAAAAAGTGGTAAATTTATTTTTGAGAAAAAGTGACGAATTTGATATTGTTGGACTCATAATAAAAATAAAATAACACACACACACACACACACACACACACACACACACACACACACACACATATATATATATTCTCAAATGATCTTGTTAATTTTTTTTAATATTGATTAGGGTATCCATCCTATTTATGTTAAGAAAACTCCTACATAATTAAAAAAAACTAAATCATCATTAATATTAAAAATTATTTATGAGATCAATTCAAATAAAAAAGTATTGAATCGTAATAATATTTGATAGTAACATGTTGATAGCCAATAAAATAAATAATGAATTATGTTGTCATTTTAATATAATTTAACTTAAAAATATGGTCAAATTACTTTTGAGAAAAAGTGACAAATTTGATATTATTGGACTCACAATAAAAATATTACAAAAAAAGCAATAAAATCAAATAAATAATGATATATATAATATATATATATATATATATATATATATATATATAATATTAAAATTAAATACTTGTTATTTTTAATATTAATTAGGGTATTTATCCTAATTATATTAAGTAAATTCCTATATAATTTAAAAAAAGAAAAATAATCCTATGTGACTTTTTTTCTCTCTTACATGGTTTTTTTTTTTTATTATTTTCACTGTCTAGCATGGATTGTAGGTCTACAATTTCATGTGAAGATAATTTTTTTCTCCGCACAATGAGCAAATGATAGTGTAAGTATTAATAAAATATAAATA
>BMAC01000733.1:426643-492899 GCA_014905375.1 Phtheirospermum japonicum | reverse complement strand
AGGAACCCACCGTGGAATACATGTTAATCACGACGGTTCCTTAAGAACCGACGTTAATTAGTTGAGATTTAACGTCTCTAAGACAACTAGGATTCTACGGTGGTTTTAAGATAACCGCCGTTAAATTATAGATTTAACATCGGTTTTCTGGAAAACCGCCGCATATTTAACGGCGATTTTCCAAAACCGACGTGGATGAGGCGCCGTGGAATCCTGTTTTTGCAGTAGTTTTGGGTTGAGAATTGCAGGAGTGGTTTTGAAATTGTATGAATTTGGGGTAAAATTCCGGCTATTCAATTTCTGCCCACAAGGTGTTCGACGAAAAGCTTAGCAGTAGCACTAACGGTTACAGAGACCACTATCTAACCGTTAACCCTTAGCGGTGACACTTATCGCTAACCGGACCGTTAGCTGCTTCTGCCGATCATTTTTTCCCGATTTTTCCCCGCCAACAGAGGTCGCATTCCGACCAATTTCTCGCCGTATTTTGGCAAGTTCTGATCAACCGCAATCTGACAATTTTGACTTGGAGCCGCAATCCGGCCGATTCTAATTCTACAATTCCGATACCATGTCGTCGTCTCAACCATCGAAGAAACGTAAGAACATGGAGAAGAAGGTGGGGGGCAAATTCAAGGTTTACGACACCGAGGTCGATCTATATAATTCTTTGACGAATCGGATGATCATCCGACCGATGGTGATTGACACCGAGTATTGGCTCGAGATGGCCGAACAGAGTGATCCCTTCGCCGAGCGCTTCATGCACTATATCTTGGCCCTCCCTCGGCTGTGTTGAATGGGCTTGGATCCGAGTCCCGGCCTATGAGCAATTGATGCTCGAATTCTACATGACTTACGATAGTTTGGCCGATTTCATGCTGATGTGCCGCTTTGGAGGAAAGTAGCGTCATTTCAACGCCGACGCAATTGAGGCATATTTTGATATAAATTGAAAGATAACCCTGGACGAACACAACGCTGCATATAACGAGTGATGTTTTGGGAAGGAGATCAAGCTCTCGGGTGTCGAGGCAAGAAACCAGTATCCTCTGACCATGGTTCAGGACAACGTCCTCTACGCGACATATCGTTTCTTCTCGCGTTGCGTGCTTGGAAAGGAAGAGCCGACACTTTTGAACAAAGACGAGTTATATGCACTGTGTTGCATGAAGAAGGGGAAGCCGGTTCAGATATACCCTCTCATTATGCGCAGCATCAGGAATGTCCGAAAGATAGGCAACAAGAGGCCCGTTCTACTTTCCCACGACACTTTTATTACTGGGATGGCTAGGATGTGCGGCTATGAACCAAAGAAGGAAGAAATCATTCATGATCCTCAGCCATTGGTTTTCAAGATGAGGATAATGTATTTTCCCAGACGAGCCAAGGGGATAAAGAAGCCCGTAACGAAGCTGTGGAACCTTGTGGAGCGTGATGAGGAGGATGATGACGGGAGCCGAGCTGGGACAGACGAGGATGCTGGGACTCATATTGGGTCCAATGACGGGACGGAAGGCGAGTCATGTTGTATAGGGAGGGCCGATTTTGATGCTTATCTAGCCGATTACGCTGGTTTCAAGACGAACGTCTAAGATCGCCTTTCTGTCATGGAGGACGATGCTCGGTCGGCGAGGCAGAATGCTCGCTATGCTCGTGAGGTAGGAGACAGAAACCATGAGCTACTGATGGCGTTGACGGCGAACTTCGCCCGATTTCAGATGGACATGATGGGACGTTGGTCGCCTGCTCCTCCTACTGATCCGATGGACGTCGTTCCATAACAGGGTCCCCACGATGATGTGCCACCGGGCCCTTGAGCGGTGTTAGATGATTGGACACAATTTTATCTTTTATTGCTTTCCATTTTCTTTTTCTATTCAAATAATAATAATAATAATAATAATAATAATAATAATAATAATAATAATAAATTGAAAAATCAAGAAAATCCAAAAATATTAGTTAGTTTGTTATTTGTTTTCTTTCTTTGTTTATTTTCATAGTTTGGATTGAGGCGATCGACATCACGCAGTTCGAGTCGAAGGATGATTGCACAGCTCTCCGTACGACGGTTCGACTATTTTAGTCTTCAGAGACATTTTTCTTACTCCTTTCCTCTTTTGATTTGCTTTTATATGTATTTATGACAATCTGTAGATTCCTGGATTTTTAGGGAGGGGGAGGGCAGTTGAGCGTGATTTGTAATTCTTAAGTGTGCGATTTGAATTTGTGGTTCTGTAATAGCTAGTATTTAAACGTGATTGATTGGTATTTTTATATTTTATTGCGTTTGTCTGGTTATCCTGTCAAAGTTGACTAGGTATCATTTGAGATTCTTGTCTTTGAGCGTGTATAAGTGTATAAATCTTTCAAAATTATTATCTATATGTTGTAAAATGGTACTTGGACGCAAATAATTTCACAAAACTTTAAAAGCAGCGTCAATTCAAGTCTTTTCATGCAAAAACCTGTTAGTATCCTGAGTGTTTATCATCTTTGCATGTACTTGAGTAGGTTCTATTTTGAGATCTCTTTGAAATTGCAGTGTGTAGTTATCTTTGAATATGACGATTAGGCATAAAAATTACCCCTATTCCAGCCATATCCAGATATATCAGCCACTATAAATTGCGAATGAGCCCCTAATAGCCAAATATCCATTTCCTATATACATGAGTGTTTATGGGTTAACTACTACGTCATTAATAGCGTGGGGTAAGCGTTAGTTATTAATAGCCATGACGATTATTTTTGGAATTTTGATCAGGGATTTATGAATAGTTTGTAAAAAGTGTTAAGGATCACCATCCTTCAAAAATAAAAAATAAAATAAAAAAAAATAATAATAAAATAAGAAAGAAAATTAAAAAAAAAAAAGGAATAAAGAGGATTGTGAATCTTGTTGAGTTGTTGCCTATGCTTATAAAGGCTTGTGTTTAGTATTATTGATTTTCTTATGAAGCCTAATGTTTAAGAGGTAGGAGTTAAGTTTGAAAGAAGAAGCGTATCATAAGCTTCTAAATTGTTTAAGTGGTTTGTTCAGAAGTCGATTTTGGGTTGCGAGTTGAGAATAACCTAAGTTTAAAGGCTACGTAATGAGAGTTTAGTGAGGTTTTGTTTGAATGAGTTGAAGCACATTGCTTCGTGATTAGAATAGTTTGATGAGTTATTGATCATGTTAGATCGTGAGTTATCCACATGACTTATATATTGCATACCCGTCCAAAGAGCCTACATTATAACCCGCTAAAGACCTTTTCCGATTCTTTGTTAGTTACACACACTTATGCGATGGAGAAGTGTGTTAAAATACACCCAGTGAAGAATGTTTTTGATTTTCAGTTCTTGTTTATTGTATACACGCCCCATGCAAAGAATACTTGAGTGCTTTTGAGCGTACACACATATATTACCCTTTGTGAGGATGCATGATTTTGTTTTTGAGGCGACAATGTAATAAGGGTCTAGCGTTTGAGTTTGCGTTGCAATTGTCTATATTTTCAAAATTATTTATGTAGCATAACACGACTCTTTGCTTGAGATTATTTTTTACTTGTTATTCTTTGGAATTATCGTTTGTTCGAGGATGAACAAACCAATAAAGCGTGGGGTAGTTGATTAACATGACATGAATTTGTCTTGGCTTTTGTACATGTATGGTTAGTATTTTAGTTAGTTTTGTTATTAGTTTTGGTATAAGTTGGATAGATTGAGCATATTTTTGTATTTTTGTATCTCCAGCTTATTTTACCGTGGTTTGATCATAATTGATGCAATTGGGTGATTATTATCTATTTTCCCTATACAGCTAAGTAACCGAAGGAGCTCAGCACTGAATAGATAAAGTTTGCAAACCGTTGCAAAATATCGAGGGACGAGAACGAGCGATTTGGTGAAGAAGTAGCAATTTTACCTACGTAACGGTAAGGTTAACAGTAGCTCTTACCGCTAAGCTACCGCTAAACCCTAGCGGTTATACTACCATTATCCCAACCACTAAAGGATGACAAAGAGCTCCCAGAATTGGTTAACAGTGAGGGTAACGGTTGCCTTACCATTAGCACGACCGTTAGGAACACTACTGCAGAATGTAGATTCTACGGCGCCTCATCCATGGCGGTTCTGGAAAACCGCCGTTAAATATGTTTTTACGGCGGTTTTTCAGAAAACCGATGTTAAATCTATAATTTAACGACAGTTACCTTAGAGCTGCCGTAAAAACTTGAGGCCAGCTGATTTTAACGTTGGTTCACAAACAACCGCCGGAAAACTCACACATTCTACGGCCATCATATTAGAACCGCCGTAAAAAGCGGATATTATCGACGGTTTATTGAAAACTGACGTAAAATGTGTTGGTTTTCACGGCGGTCTAAAAATAGCCGTTGTGAAATGTATTTTAAGAATATTAGTTAATACATATATATTTTAAAAAATCGGGCTCCCTTTTCATTGGTTAATACTAGATCCCAGGTAGTCCCTTTTTGTTCACCCCCAAACCCTAGATCCCTTTCACCCCCAAAACCTAATCCCTGAACACACACCCTGCTGCGAAGATACAGATCTTCGTCAAAACCCTAACGGGTAAGATGATTACCCCCAAGATCGCCGGAATTCACTTGGCGGATTCGGCGAGTACGTCAAAACATTGATGAAATCGTCAAGTGTCGTTGCCGGCGAACCGTTCGCCTCAGTTTCCTCTATCGCCGGAGAACCTTCATTGGAGAAGAAGATTAATGGAGGTGGCTTGGCTAGGTTTTTTAGCGCCTCCGATGTGTTGGATAATGATTTGATACTTTTTTTTTTCGTTGTTATTTTTTCGCAGTGAATATCCTCTTGGTAAAGTGATTTGAAATTATTGAATAGGAATTGAGCGGTGTCGGGTAATGTTACGCCATTATTTTCCTTCTTCTCTTTGCCGCCGACAAAAAAAGACGCTGTCTTTGGGTGGCTGCAACCATGACATGGCTTTTGAGTTTTTGAGAGGCACTTGTGTAAGATTTTTGAATCTTCTTCGACATTTTGTGTTTTTTTTACCAAATAATATTGTTAGTATCTTTCTTAATGGATTGGGTTTTTGAATGATAATTCTCTAGGTGTGGAGTGTGTTATTTATACTATAATTTGATGGTAGCATTGTGGAAAAGTTCTTGCCTTTTGACTTTATGCTAAATTAATTACTATATCCGCTTATATAAAATTGAACAAAAGAGTCTTGATTAACTTATCTCAGATTATGTTCTTAATTTTGGGAAATGTTGGACTTTCTTCCACTGTGATTTGTGATGAATAATGAATACTTGCAAGTGGATAACACTTATTTGTAAGCCACATGTGATTTAGTTGTTTATTGATTTCTTAGGAAATCGATTATGATGGTGGGCTCTTCTAATAGCCATTGTTTTCGTTCCAAGAAATTCACCTTTCACCTCCATCATTCATCGCATCAAAAGCTATTACTGTTCCTAGGTATTACTTGAGTGTGACTTTTGTGTGTGTATTTTAGAACCATATTTAGCTTATTACTGTTATTTCCCATTTCTTGAGGAAACCTAACTCCAATTTGTTAGCCGAATGGCTGATTTTTAGGGTTGTATGATTTTTACCCTTTCCATTTTACTGTAGGTAAAGTTTTTTGTTTATTTTTCTTGAAGTTTGAATTAGAAATATCTTAGGCTTATCATGATTGATTATTCAGTCATGTTTTGGTTAATTTTATGTAGCAGATTACTTGGAGCAAGCTGACTATGATACCGGTAATTCTGTGGATGACATGAATACTCAGCTTTCGATGAAGAAGCTGTTATATGATCACAAACTAGTTCTGAGGTCAGGTCATTTTTCTTCCCTTCTCTTGCTCCTCTTTAAACTGAATTGTTATCATTATAAGACTTATTTCTATATTAATAATGCTTGCAGAGATTTTTAAGGCAGAAAATATCTGGCCAGGGGCTTGCATTTATAGTTGGTGGTGGTTCTGGTAAGTTTCTGTGAGTTCAGTTTTTGCTATGAGAAATCTTTCAGATTTTATGTCAATTTACGCCTGCTCTCTTGCACCACATGTTAAGATCCCACAAGAAAAAATATTATAACTGGAAATGGAAATGGAACTTGGGATTCATGGACAATGCCCTTCTTAACACAGGTTCATCGATTCTTCGTGAATTTTTTGACGACCAATTTATGCATCTCAATAAACAGAAATATAACAACTAATATAAATTTTTGTGTTTATTTAATGTAGACAACCATCGCTTGTGAGAAGGTATTTATAACTTTGTCTGAACTAAAGTGTTTAACTTTATCTACGTGGAAATTCATTTCTCAGACAAAACCCTTCGACTTACAGGTGAATAAAATTAAAGAACTCAGTGAAGGATACAACATTATCGGACTCTCCCAGGTGAAAATATATTTTTATATCCGCCCATTATGAGCTTTAGTTATTATCTTTATCTTTTATACAAAATCATGTTGTTTTAAATTTCAGTAGCTTTCTGAATTCTTACGAAGATATTACGAGTGTTTTATTATTTATAATCTTCAGAAGATCACATCACAATTGTAAAGTTGTATTAATGCATTTTACGAAACTTACAAATCTGTCGTTGCTGCCTTATATATGTGTGTGTCCAAAATCAACGACTCTTTAGCCTTATATAAGCTTTTTGTTCTCAAATGAACAGTGAAAGACTTAATGCACGTTTAATTTTATGTACACTAAGTTTTGATTTCTGTGCTCATGATAAGGAATGTTACATAAAATGTCATGTACAATGAAATCCAAATCATATTCTCTACATAGAAAAGCAATACTGTTTTTTTTTCCTTTTTCTGTTTAACGAAAATTAATAATTCCTGTGATCGATCATTTAAAATTTTTCTAAATATTTCTATTATATCACATGTGATAATCTTCTCATTCTTTTATATCGTATATCATACATTTCAGGGTAATCTGGTCGTCAGAGGATTTGTTGAATTATGTGATGGTGGACCTCCAGTAAGTGCCAATCTGACAACTTAAATGAAGAATTGAGCCCAAAAATAAAAAAGTTTTTCAAACCATCCGTTTTATTTTTCTTTCTTGTAGTTTTTATATTCTCCCTTTGTACCTCAGAAGCATAATAATTGATATATTCTTGTTTGGCACAGTTGATGTCTCGAGCATAGTTGCAGTGTTGTCATCAGTAAATGTACTCATTAGGTATAATGGTACAATGAGAAGAGTTGTCTTTGGGGTGAACATTCAACTTGATTCATTCATTTTGACATTAACTGCTTTTATATGATAGTTTCTCTTGAAGTTGGTGTTAGCTGCATAAGGTCGCGATCAGTTGTAGATCAATTTTAGAAGTTCCTATTGGATGTATATAACTGTAATGTGTTTTTAAATGTAGCAGTAGTTTGTGGAATTCTTGCTGACCTTAAAATGTTGGGCTAAGGTTTGATTAATTCAAGGGAATATAATTCTATGTTTGATCTGTTGAAGCCAATCAAAATAGATTTTTTTTCTCTAGAGACTGATAATTTTGATGATGATCAATGTTTCAGGCACCATCTTTTCCATGATGATCACGACTAATTCGAAGAATGCATAAATAGTTAGTAGTATGCTTAGTTTAATTAAGTTTTGTACGTATTAGTTAGTGTGAACTGTGTCATAATTACATTGACAATCATGGATGCTGTTGATGGAAATTCTTAATTATATTGGAGTATTAATTCTTAATTTTTTTTGAAATAATTAATATATTCAAAATATTATGTATTGTCAATTTTGGTGCACCTGCTTTAAATTTTTTAAATTTTTTTACTACTTTCTAGAAGGTATTTTCCAGGAATCGCCGTAAAATATCTGTCCTGGAAAACAGTCTTTTTAGAAGGTATTTTCAAGAACCTCCGTAAAAAGTGTCACTTTCTACGGTGGTTCAAGAACTACCGTAAAAACCTACGGCGACATATTTAACGGCGGTTCCAAAAACCGCCATAAAAACCCTTTCAGAACTGCCTTGAAAACCTGTTTGTGCAGTAGTGGAGGCTGTAGAAACATGTTAATAACACTCTTAATGGTGGTTTAACCGTTAGTTTGACCGTTAGAAGGTTGCAGAAAAATCTTAATGGACGGCTTAACGGTAACCCTTACTGCTAGCTCGACCGTTAGGGACGTACAGGAAATTTCAGCGTCAGGTTAACGGTAGCGTTAGCAGTAGCCTTTACCACTAAGCTACTGCTAACGGACCCAGATCGAGAATTTTTAAGGAAACTTGTGCCCCAAGTTTTGGAAGGTGCATGGCCCTACTCCACCTTCTGATCCGGATCTCTTTGTCATTATGCGACAATTGTCAAGTCCACCTTCACACACTCTTCCGGTCGCGATCCATGATAAGTGTGAGGTGGTTGATAATACGGTTGTCTCGCCGACGGAAGAGGAAGTGGTTTCAACTTTGAGTGTTCTTACTCCTCTCGAGTCCAACCCATCGACCCCACGTTGGCAAAGGAACTTCCCGATGGCCTCCACAAGTCTTCGAACCCGTACAAAGCATGTACAATGGGTAATTTTGAGTTTCCAATTTGTGAAATATTGACGAGGTGCATGCATTGTCCGCTTTGAGCGTATACACGTCCTATATAATGTAACACTTGAGTGAAATGAGTGAACACCCTCAAAAATTCCATTTGTGAGAAAGTCATCGATCTGGTTTTCATTCGACAAGGGGTAATACGAGCAATGGTTGATGATAACGAGTTTATGTTGATACATTCACCATATTAATAAGGATAAGCACAAGGATTTTTCTTTTTACATAATGTTCATTGCATGTACATTCTCGATTCTTTTRGTTGTTCGAGGAAGAACAAACCGATAAGTGCGGGTAGTTYTTTTGCATATAACTGTGGTTTTTTCTCTCGTGTTTTTAGTTAGAGTTTAGTGTTGTTTTTAGTAGTTTTGAGTCGTGTTTCATTAGGGTTTTAAGTTGTTTTCTTGTATTAATGTTTTGAGCCTTATTTATCTGATGTTGGTGATGTTTGTGCGATTCTTAGGTTTTTGAGCTAAAAATTCTTATGTTGAAGGTGGCTCAAGGAATTGGATTTGCTCCAAGATATGCCGGCATACGCCTAGGTTCGAGTCAAGGCATTGAGGCCCAAAATCCGTGCTGAAATGAGAAAATCGAGACGAAAGTAGCCCAGATCGAGAATCGACTGCCCAATTGACTGGCAGTCGATCGACTTACCACGGATCGACTGAAAGTTCACAAATTGACTGCTCGGAAGTAGCCAAACCATTTGGAAGAAGGGCAGTCGATCGATTACCTTGAAGTCGATCGACAGGCTGTCGATCGACTGAGCCTACAGTCGATCAACTGCGTCGCAGTGACCTTCGGGATTCTTGGTGTTTTTGACATTTTCGCCCCTAAAAACAACTATATAAGCCCACATATTTCACCAACAAAGGCATCCATCAAATACACTCTCCTCTCAACCCAAGCATGGGTTTGGGATTAAATTTTTCTCTCTAATTCTTAGATTTACTTTCTCTCTCTTAGGTTTTTAGATTTAATTTTCAAGCTTTAGATCTTAGATTTAATTTCAAGCTTTTCCTTGGGTTTGTAAGCCTCAGAAGAATTCAATTACTCCCTTGGATTTTAATTTTATTTGTAATTCCATTCAAACTTTTGGATTCTCTTTTTAATTCAAGTAATCTTTCTTTTAATTTCATGTGCTTGTTCTTCAATTTCATGCATGTTCTTCATTTTATGGTTTTTACCTTAGCTCTTAGATTTCTTGTTAGATCTTGTGAATCGTCCATGGAATCTAGGTGAGTGACACACCAAGATCATAGATCGAGTCTTTGATCGTTTTTATTTTGAGTATTTCATGCTTGTTCTTTAATTCTCATGCTTGATCTTCATTTATATATTTTGCCTTAGGTCTTAGATTTCTTGTTAGATCTTGTGAACCGTCCATGTAATCTAGGTGAGTGACACACCAAGATCGTAGATCAAATCCTTTTATCGTTTTTATTTTGAGTTCTTCATGTGCTTAATTTTGAATTAAATTTTCATGCATTTTTTTATGTTAAATCATAGATCTACTCTTCATTTCTAGTTATTTCTCGTAAAGTCTCAAACTTTCACGTCAACTTTTATTGCTATTTCTATTGGTGCTTTCGATTTTTGTTAATTTGTATTATTTTCAATTTTATGTTCATGCAAGCATAGTTGTACCTTAGGTTGCTTTAGTTGTACTTGGTGAAACTTTGCTTTTACATGCTTATTTTCACTTCCGCTTGCAAGTTTCAATTTCGGCACACGCTCGAGGCATCCGACTAACTTGCATTTTACATTTCCTAGTTAGTTTATTTTCATAGTATTCCCATTTATTTTCGTTTTCATTTATGTTTCAAGCTAAAAACACATTGATTCTTACAATCGAATTTCGATATTACCGAGCCAATGGACCCACTTTTCTTATTTCAACACCAGTAAAATAATTACAAAATAGGCAATCTTGGAGAAGTCATCAAGGTGACAGGGTCTTATGGGGGAGAGCTGACCACTAAAGATTACAAGCCTCAAGCTGCTGATTCTTCTCAGGATTTTACTTTCTGATTTGTGCCAGGTTGTACTGAAAACAGTTTTTGTCTTATGTTTATTTTGTCCATTCTGTATCTTTTAAGGTTTCCAGGAATTTAGGAAACCCTAGTATTCTATACCTTTTCGCTTATCTATAAGATCCATTTCTTCTCTGCATATATTTTCCATCATGGCTTCATATTCTCTCTCCGAAGAGATCGATAATTTGAAAAAGAAAAACCTTGATTTCTTTAATGAAAACTTTCATCTTTCCGAAGAGAATGCCCAACTGCGTGAAATTTTTTCACAACTTCACAAATTTCTGGAGAGAAAAAGGCAGAAGAAGTGCCATTACAAGCGTGAGTGGGCGGAGCTCCGCCAACTCAACCGTCAACTCCAGGAGGAAAAAGCTAATATGCTTGAGTCAGTATGCTGACTGACCACTGCCGCCGGCGAGGCTCACTCTGCCACTGAACAAACGGACAGATATCCTCAACGCCTTCACGAGACTAAGCGTGAGCTATGGCGCATTCGATGGATTTTGGCTTCTGATAAGAGGGCTTCTTCATCTCATCAATGATGTTTGTATGATTTGGCTTGGTATATTTCTGTGATTTGTACTTTCCGCAAGAACTTCTTTTCCTATGCAGTTGTAATCAAATCTGCTGAGTTAATGAAATTTGATGTGTTTTTCGAATACATATCCTTGACTGTACTTGTAATGCGCATTTCTCTTGACTAAACCAGGCTCGATTACTCATCTCTTTGTACCTTGGTCTGATGTTCTAGGGTGTGTACCTTTACTGGCCAATTGTAAAGGCTCCTGACCTTTAGTGAAGATTCGGGGCTCATGCCCTTAATTGACAATCAGGTCGGTCAGATATGTTCACCCCTAATCTAATCGGGGCTAAAGATTTCACTTACAATTAGGTCAGGTCTTTCAGGGCATCCGTCCTTAGCCAATCAGGGCTAAATTTTTTGCTAACAATCAGGTTAGGTTTTCTGGGGCATCCGCCCATAGCCAATCAGGGCTAGAAATTTTATTGAGCATCAGGTTGGGTTTTCGGGGCATCCGCCCTTAGCCAATCGGGGCTAGATTTTTCACTGACAATTAGGTCAGGTCTTTTAAGGCATCCGCCCTTAGCCAATCAGGGCTAAAAATTATTGACAATCAGGTCAGGTTTTGGGGGCATCCGCCCTTAGCCAATTAGGGCTAGATTTTTTCACCGACTATCAATTCAGGTCTTTCAGGGCATCCGCCCTTAGCCAATCAGGGCTAAAAATTTGCTAACAATCAGGCCAGGTTTTCTGGGCGGCCGCCCATAGCCAATCAGGGCTAGAAATTTTACTGACCATCAGGTCAGGTTTTCAGGGCATCCGCCCTTAGCCAATCGGGGCTAGATTTTTCACTGACAATCATGTTAGGTCTTTCACAGCATCCGCCCTTAGCCAATCAGGGCTAAAAATTACTGACAATCAGGGTTTTTGGAGCACCCTCCCTTAGCCAATCGGGGCTAGATTTTTCACTGACAATCAGGTCAAACAGATATCATGGATAATCTTCAAGAATAGAAATTTATATAAATAATCTTAAGCATTAATCTTACACATAGTATTTTTTTCAAGTTCGTTACATTCCATGCTCGTGGTACCATAACTTCTTCCGTCTGCTCCAATTCATAAGCTCCTCCCACAAGAACTTTTGTGACCCTATATGGTCCTTGCCAAGTAGCATCTAGCCTTTCCTTTGCTTTTCCTAAATCAGCCATGCGGAGAACCAGGTCTCCTACCTGGAAATGCCTCCTAACAACTGATTTATTATAGGTCGCCCTGACTCACTCCCGCACATGCTCCATCCTTACTGCAGCTCCTTCTCGTTTCTCCTCCACCACATCTAATGCATCCTGTATCACCAGCTTATTTTGGTCTACATCAAACTCTATATTCGGTGAGTTTCCATGCTTATTTCCATGAGGATTATGAAATCCATGCCATATACCAGGCTAAATGGGGTTTCTCCAGTGCTTTCCTTGGGGTTGGTTTGATAAGCCCATAGGATCGAACTGAGCTCCTCTACCCATTTGCCTCCTGATTTTTATACACGTGCCTTAATACCTTGTACCAGAATGCGATTAGTGACCTTGACTTGGCCATTCGCCTGAGGATGGTAGACAGATGTGAAATGTTGTTCTATCTTCATCTTAGTGCACCAGGCCCGAATCCAAGCTCCCATGAACTACGTGCCATTATCTGACACCAAAATCCTCGGGACGCCAAACTGGCACACTACATTCTTCCATAAGAACCCCATTACTACCTCCTCCATAATCTTTGCTAGGGCTTCAGCTTCCACCAATTTACTGAAATAATCAATAGCCACGATCAGGAACTTCTTCTGGGCTGAAGCTGTGGGGTAAGGTCCGAAAAGATCTATCCCCCACTATGCAAAGGGGCAGGCAGAGCTAATTGTCATGAGCTCCGCTGCAGGCCGATGTACCAAAGGGGAGTTCTTCTGGCACTTGTCGTATCTCCTGACAAAGTCTTCTGCATCTCTCCTTATTTTTGGCCAAAAATAGCCAGCTCTCATGATCTTACTTGATAGTGTCCTAGCACCCATGTGGTTGCCGCAACACCCCTCGTGAATTTCCTTGAGAATATGGGCGCCCTCCTTCAGGCTCAAGCACCACAAAAGAGGTTGTCCAAACCCTCTTCTGAACAGTTCTCCCTTTATAAAAAAAAAAAACGAGACTCCCTAATTTTTATTTTTGCTGCCTCCTTCTTATCATCAGGTAGCTCTCCCTTTTCCAGATATACTTTAATCAGGGAGCGCTAGTCCTTTTCTTCCTCTAGAGCATGTATCTCCTCTTCTCCAAATTCCCGATGAGCCATTAATAAGGTATTCACCCTTTCTTGGTAATCTGTTGCTGAGCTGGCTACCTTAGCCAGGTAATCTGCTCGGCTATTTTCTTCTCTGGGAATTTGGTGGACGGTCAAGGCGTCCATGGTGTTGGCCAACTCACGAAATTGAGCTAGATATTTTTGCATTTTGTTGAGGAATTTATTCTTGGCAATAATTCCTATTTTGTTATTTGCCTTTCTTGGGCACAAAATAAGTTAGGAAACTAGATTTAGGACAATATTATGTTTCCTAGTTTATGCACAAGACTTTAATTATTCCTAGATTGTGTTTAGGATTTGTTTTTAGGATTTTACCAAGTTTAGGATTCTAGGTTATCTATTTAAGACACAAGAACTCCTAATACTTGGACGGATTTTTTGAGAGATTAAGACGCACGAATTTCTTGTGAGAAGGACGCACAACGCAAGACGACGTAAGACGCAAAGAAGAAGAACACGAAGAAGTGATATCTACTTGGAGCCAACGCTCGTGATAAACAAGATCTTTGAAGTTGCGTGACCAACGAAGAAGATCTTGCCATTCCGGCAACAAGTATTTAGTATCAAGTTTCTTGATATTTAGTTTTCATATATTACTTTATATTTTTTTTGAACTTAAAAAGAAAGTAATATAGTTTTCGGGTTTGTACACCCAAGTTCACAAGTACTTTTACTTGTGAACTGAATTTGTTTAATCGTGTTCTCATATTTTAATTTCCGCTGCATAAATTTAATTTACTCTGGTCGATGTTGTTAACTGATGCTGGTAACATTGATTAACAATATCGTGAATCTGAGAATTATTCTTATATCCATAGACCTTCAAATCTTACACATTTGCTCTTCCCTCGTTTAGAATTCTCCCCTTATTTACTTGTACACAAGCTGTGAATTCGCTCGTGCACATATCCGCTTTGCCCCCAATATTTTCGCCATCTGAACTCCTCTCAGCAGGGCTTCATACTCGGCCCTATTATTAGATAAGCAATAGTTCATTCGCACCGCATATTCTTTGGTCACACTGATCGAAGAATTCTTAACACTCTAAGAAATCTTCTCCGCAATAGTACGTAGTCGATTGTAGAGCGGCAAGTTTTCCCGAGTCATGTCTCTCGAGGATAGATATAATCGGCAGTCGGTGTTTTAGTTAATCTCTTGTTAATCTAAATTACACTAATCTACACTGGGAAAGCATTAAGTCATTGGTTTGGTTTGAATATTATGCTAAAACTTGAATTTAAAAGGAGACTTTAATTAAAATAAAGAGAAAGACGTTTTAGGGTGTTCGGTTCGTCTCCATGATTAAACGGTTTTCGCCAAGCACTTAATCCACAATTCGGGGTTGTCAATCCCAAATATCGATCAAGTATTGAGGTCGTCAATCCCAATTCTCGACAAGCTCCGATTAATGGTTCTAAACGAACCAAAATCCTAAACCCCTAATTTCTAAACTAATTGCATCAAGTTAAGCTCACAATTAAAAGATAATTCATGGAGGGAAAATCAAGCTTTTGAAACTGAGATAGTCAAAGGGCATTAAATTGAACAAGACAAATTACCAAAGAAGAAAAACTCATACATCTTTCAAGAGCTAAAAGTTTGTTCTAACTGAAAGAGGTAAAAAGCTTGAAAAGAGCATTAATGGAGTTTTTGCAAGAACATGAACAAACTAAAATCTAGAAATGAGAAGTTGAAGAACCAACACAACATTAATAACAACAATCAACAATAACAACACAAGAAAATAAGAGAAAGGAAACTACCAATTGCATTGAACTCAAAAGCTTCAAATCTTCAAACAACAAGAACAACAATTGAAGGAGGTGTCACCCTCTCCAACACTTGCTTAGGAACAACTAACTAACTAAGCTAGATTAACTACTAAGCTACATAAAACTAGGGATTTTTGAGCAATGGAAAAGTAAAGGCTTGAAGGAAATGGAGAAAGCCCCAAATTCCAACAAGGAAGGGTTTTGATAAGGTTGGAGAGCTGGGTTTATAAATACAAAGTCGCAGGGGTAAAATCATCAAAAAGTGATAAAATTCGCGAGCTGGACCGCGACTCAGTCGATCGACTGAGGAGCAGTCGATCGACTAAGGGTCAGTCGATCGACTGCTTTCAAAATTGGCCAACCTTACTGGACTCCAGTCGAAGGTCCAGTCGATCCTGGACGAGTCAGTCGATCGACTGGCTCGGCTGCTTCGGCTCGATTTTCTCATTTCGCTCTAAACGTCTGCCGATTTGTCGCTCTTCGTTCACGCTGTGTTTCCTTGCTTTGCCCGTTCCAATCCGAGTCGAGTGAGATGCTCCGAGCGTGCGCGGGACCGCTTGGTCATCCAACGGCCAAAAATATGAAAAAGGGTAAAAAAGTACGAAAAACGACTAAAAACCGCACAAAAGCTATAAAAACCTAAAACTAACAAAATAGGCCAAAACGACTCCTAATACCTATATAAGCAAGCAAAACACACGCGAATGCGACACAAAAAGGTAACAAAAAAGTACAAATCACACACCATCCAGGTCTATTAATACTATTCCTGTGCCATAACCCAGATTGCCTAAAAAGCCGTCTGTATAGATTGTCCATTCTTTCTTCTCTTCAGGAGAGCTGGTCATATCTTGCATAAAGTCGGCCAATGCTTGGGACTTGATCGTTGTTCGCACTTCAAAATTAATACCAAACTCGCTAAGCTCAGTTATCCATTTCACCAAGCGTCCTGAGACCTCAGGTTTTCCCATGATCGCTTTTAGAGGCAGGTTGGTTCTGACCACTATTTCATGCGAAAGAAAATAGGGGTGGAGCTTGTGAGCCATCCCGACCAGAGCTAGCATGGATAGCTCTATTTCCACATACCGGAGATCGGCGTCATGTAACACCTTGATCCAGTAATATACTAGCTTTTTCACCCTGCTTTCTTCTTTAATTAGAACCGTACTCACAGCTTGCTTCCCTACAGACAGGCATAAAATCAAAGGTTCTCCCTGGACTTGCTTGGTAAGAAATGACATGCCAACCGGATGTTCCTTCAACTTCTGAAATGCCTCCTGGCATTCTTCGTGCCATTAAAATCGAGCCCTCTTTTGCAAGGCTCAGAAAAATGGTAAGCTCTTCTCCGCCGAGCGCAAAATAAACCTGCTCAGGGCCGCAATTCTCCCTGCAAGACACTGCATTTCTTTGACATTTCTTGGAGGTTGCATGTCCATAATGGCCTTAACTTTATCTGGATTGGCCTCTATTCCCCTATTTGTGGCCATATACCCAAGGAACTTCCCAGCTCTTACCCCGAATGCACACTTCTTGGGATTGAGCTTTATCTTGTATTTCCTCAATGTATTGAAAGTTTTCTTCAGGTCATCAATGTGCGAGGCTGCCTTTGTGCTTTTAACCAGCATGTCATCCACATATACTTCCATATTACGTCCGAGTTGGGTTCTGAACATTTTATCTACCACTCGTTGGTATGTGGCGCCTGCGTTCTTGAGCCCAAATGGAATGACCACGTAGCAATAAGTTCCTCTTGGGGTTATGAAACTATCCCGTCTCTAATCTTCTTCGGCCAACCTGATCTGGTGATATCCTTGCGAGGCGTCCATCATGCTTAGCAGTTCACAGCCGAATGTGGAATCCACCAGCTGATCTATCCTTGGCAGCGGGTAGTGGTCCTTGGGACAGGGGCGATTGAGGTCTCTGAAATCTATGCACATTCGCTAATCGTCCTGGTCTTCGGTACCAATACCGCGTTAGAGAGCCATTTTGGAAATTGTATTTCCTGAATAAGCTTGGATCGTATCAGTTTTTCTACCTCTTCCTCAACAATGGCTTCCTTCTCAGGACCAAAGTTGCGCTTCCTCTGTTTCACCAGCTTCACCATGGGGTTGATGTTGAGGTGATGTTCAGCTCTTTTCGGGTCTATCCCTACCTAATCTTGGGGAGACCAGATAAAGACATTTGCATTATTTCTCAAAAAAGCGACCAGTTCTACCAAAACTTTCAGATTCAGAGTCGTTCCTACACGTAGGACTCGACTGTCATCTCCTGGGATTACCTCTACTGACATCAGGTTTTCCTCCTGCTGAATTAGCTCAGCTCTGGCTTCCTCTATCCTTGCCTTTTCGCATCGCCTTTCCTCTTCATTGCATCGGAGACTCTCCACATATGTCTGCCGCGATGCATATTTGTCACCGCGGACTTCACCTACTCCATCCTGGGCAAGGAACTTCAGTTTCATGTGATAGACAGAAATTACTGCCTGAAATTGACTTAAAGATGGTCGTCCCAGCATGGCGTTATATGAGGAGGGTGCGTCCACTACCAAAAAATGCACCGACCTGGTCTGCCTAAACGGGTCATCCCTTAGTGTAACCAAGAGGTTTACTACTCCAAGCGGTCTTAGGGCTCCCCCGGCAAAGCCTATCAATGAGGTTGTGACCACTTCTAACTCTATAATTAAATTCATCTTCCGAAAGCAATCATAAAACATAATATCTGTTGAGGTTCCTGTGTCAACAAAGATCCGTCGCACATTATAGTTAGCAACGATGGCTGTTATGACCAGGGCATTGATGTGAGGGGCTAGGATACTGTTCTTACCCTCCGATCTGAAGCATATATTTGGACTCGACGCTAACTGTCCAACTTCACGTGCTCTCCTAGTTAGGTCTCTTGCAGCCCGTACATAACTGTTCTGGGTTTGTCGAGAATGCTCGTCCCATTTGCCACCTATGATCATCTGAATCTCTCCTCTTATCTCTTGAGACTGGCCGTTCCTCTTTCCGCTGCTGCGGCCACTATTGAAATCCCGCTTGTTCCCCTGATGTCGATCTCATCTGTGAGAGTCAGATATGGGCTCTTCTTTTCTTGCGAGCACAAACTCTTTAAGGTGCCCCGTCTGCACCATCCTTTCCAGCTCGTACTTCAAGTGAGTGCACTGATCTGTGTCATGACCATATTCATTATGGTATCGGCGGAACCGATAAAATATCTCCTTCCATGGATTTTGTGCGTATATCCGTGGCCACTTGAGGTCGAGGTGTCGTTCAATAGCCTGCGGGATTTCACCTTAGGGTGAAGCCAGGGGTGTGTATCGATTTAACCGAGGGCGTCCTCCCACCAGGTAAATCCTGGGTTTCTTGGGCAATGTCTTGTCGTCCCTGTCAGACCGCTCTTTCCACTTCTCTCCTCATCTTTTATCCTCAGAGCCTCCTCCAAGTGGATATATTTCTCTGTCCTCTCCAGGAGCTCTCAAAATTTTAGTGTTGGCTTAACGACCAGCGATTGGAAGAACTCCCCCTTCTTGAGTCCTTAAGCCAAAGAATTGACCAAGAGACCCTCTGATGCTGACGACACTTCTAACTTGGCCTCTGTCAATCACTTGATATATCCGTGTAGACTTTCACCCTCTTTTTGTTTCAAACCGAACAGTTCCAGAGGCATTTTCTGGTACTCCCTGTAACTAGTGAACTGGTGCAAGAATGTAAAACTGAACTCATCAAAATTGCTTATAGATCGGGGGGGGAGCTGATTTCATGAAGGTCGTGGGGAAGACCCGACACATGAAAGCGTCATAAAATTTGTGCAATGTAGCCGCGGTCTAGAATCGACTCAAGTGATCCCACGGATCTGTTGTTCTATTATACTCAAAGCCCATAGACCGGTAAGAGGCTGGTAAATCATCACGCATGATGGCCTCCGTGAATGGGGTGCTCCTCCATGCTTGGCTTGCGTCCGTGCCTGCCATTTTTTGTTTGACCTCCCTTTGCAGATTCTACATCTTCTCAGTGAGGTTTGGGTTGGTCTTGCTTGAACTTTCGGTATCTGAAGCAGAAAGGCTCTCCTCCTCTTCCTGGGTAAAAGTTCTGGCCATGCACTGGGCAGTCCGGGGTGGCTCCGTCTCCAGCGGCTGGGTTGCTATTGGGGGAGTTGACAAAAGCTCAGCGAATTTCTTCTCTACATCCACCTCCACCGCCTTGCCGATGAGGTCAGATAATTGCCTTAGAAAAGAGTCATTCAATGGTCCACCCTTAGCCTATGGGGCTCCTCCTGGAGGGGATTGTGGTGCGCCAGGCCTAGTTGTTATCGAACGGTCCTACCATCTCCGGCATGCTTGTTGGTGTAGTAGAATCTGACGTACCGCCCAGCTCCGCCACCAGGTTCCGCCTGACTCCATCTGATGCCGTACTTCTTTCTCACGTCTTAGCTCCGTTTCCCACAGACGATGCCGATTGTTTCACACTTAAAATATGTGGACCACGAACACCTGCTTCTTCCCCGAATATTCTGACCCGCTTCACCATAAAACACGTTAGAAAGGACCACCAGGGAATTTTCGGTGGAAACCTCTCCGATACTTAAGTCAGTAAAGCAGTTTTTCTTATCGTAATATTTTAAGTTAGAATGCTCATAATATCATACGTTTCTCAGCCTTGAGGCTGAGATATTGATAACTTTCATCAAGTTGGGCCTTTTTGAGATCCCGGAAACAGAACCCGCGAATCTTGGGCTGTTATTCAGAGACTTCAACCTGACCATGAAGCTTCCTCGTGGAAAGATAATAAATTGTCCTGTCCTGACCTTCTGAAACCTTATTCAAGGATTTAGGTCAGGTCAGAACAATTTTTCACAAATTGCGAGCTTACCTCTTATCCCATTATCCTTTTAATTCTACTCGTCTCGTTTTCCCGACCTGAGCGGGATAACCTTCTTTGGCTCTGTAATGAGGTTGGGATTAGTCTTTCTCAAGACTTGGGTTCGGCTCGCCTTCCGCTACTCTTTCTCTTGGATGAGACAAGAAGTCATCCCAACCTGTCTTCCCGAGTCATTCTCTCATGGCCTTCGATCTTCTCAGGTCGGGCATATTGAGGTCGTATCACGTATTCTTACTCATTCGGGAACGGATGTTAACAGGTGAAAATGTTGAGCCATCGGAGACTGATAGTATTAATGATGTGCAGGATCAACGAAGACTTGGTGCCATAATCGTCCATGACAAAGAAGAGATCCTCTTAGAGGCTAAAAGGTTGTTCGTACTGGAAGCTCATGCCTCTGAGCTTAGTAAGCAGAAACAGATTAATATGTTGCATCAGGAGTTGAGTAAATGGTAAGTCGAGCTTCTTAATTTAGTATCTTTTGTGCATTTTGAGGAATTGCCAAGTTTTATTTTTATTGGATAAATTGGTAATATATTGCGATAATATTGGGGAATAATCGAACTAACAAATCTAACACAATCAAGCAAATATATTATATATAAATATAATAAATATATAATATAATTAAACAACGAAACGAAAGAAAAGTTAACCGTCGAGGCGAGCGAACTCTTTCCTTAAGATTCTTATTGCCCCGTACTACGTGCTCACGGTTTGATAGCAATGAACCTCCCAAGATACAACGACGCGGAGCTAGACGGAGCAGACAATCCAGTCAACTTGACGAACGAGAATTGGGCAGACAACTGAGCAAATCCTAACTGCAAACTATATGATGCGTGAGGCAGGTAGGATTAATCCAGTCAACCTGGCGAACGAGAATTGGGCAGACAACTGAGCAAATCCTAACTGCAAACTATATGATGCGTGAGGCAGGTAGGGATATGACATGTATGCGAGAGCTCTCTTAGAAACGTGTTTTGATGTATGCAAAAGTCTTTCTACACTATGTGGGAGTTGGTATTTATAGATATGAGGGACCCTTAAACAAGGTAGGAAATTTATAGGAATTAGGATTCCTAATACAAGCCAATCTCCTTATCTTACTCAATAAGAAAGACTTAGAAGCTTTCAGAAGAGGCCCAAACTAATTAAAGCCCAAGGAATTAAATAGTTTGCGCTCCACCATCTCTAATAATTTGATTTCCACAAAATAATGAATACCATTCATATATAGGACATTTCCCATCAACTTAGGAAATTCCTTACCCTCATTACCTTTCCAAATGTACAACCTTGGTCATTGACTTTTCACTCACCCAAAAATGGATTTGTGAAAGTAATATACCACCATAATCTACTCGAAACGTAGATTAACAATTTGACGTTCGTTTACACAATTAACGACCCGTCTACATTTAGAATATTTGGTCAAAGATACCATATATAACTTTACCAAATCCAATTTCCCCAACAATTTTAGTGTAAACAAATGAATTTTGATGATACATTATTATGTTACTCCCTCTGCCCCACATAAATTAGCCACATTACTATTTATGCGGGTGTCACATAGAGATACGATTGTTCCTCATTTAGTATGTATTTAATTTTTCGTTTTCATGTATGCCACTGTTTAATTATTTTTGGATGGCACTACTCTTTTCACATAGACTAACTTTTTACAGAGACTGAGTAGATAATAAATAAACAATTATTTATTATTGTTAATGCGGGACCTCGAATCATTTCAAGTTGGACCGATACTCGTGCTTGATGTACCTTTCACAGTATAAATTACTTTTCTCATTAGCATCAAGGTTTTATGATTTTACTAAATCTACTCTTTTTTTAAAGTGTTGTATTGTTAATCATTTTTTGTATTTGAATCGATTGCAGATTGATAGTGGTTTAATGACTCCAACCATGAAAATCCGAAGAGACCGGGTCGTGTCTTTGTACAATGTTCATTTCCGAGTGTGTCCTTTTTTTTCATGTGTTTTTTTATGCTACATATTTTACTGACCTTGTTTTCCAATGTAAACTTAACGTGATTATAAGCTTCTTTAAGTCTAAGTTATTGTTTTTATCTAGTATCATGTTCCACTTTTGATTTTAGGTGTACGAAACTCATGCTAGATTTGCAATAGAAGTTGGGGATTTATTAGAGTATAATTAGGTTAGTTACTTCAACTTTATGTCATCTTGCATGGATGCTTGTGAGTTTTACCTTGCAGATTATTCTCTTTTTTTTCATTCTCTCACTATTGTTTATTAAACCACATTCTTTGTGAAATGTAGATCTTTGCAATTTTTGTATTCTCATATTACTTTGAGAGACCTCAAAAATAGTATGTTAGAGTATTCTATGTTTTGGGTTCTGCTGAGATTTTATGTAGAGTGTGGGTGTTATTCTTGTTTTGGCCTGTATTTTGCCACGCAATTTATATTCAATAATAAGAGAATAAAAGGGAGTGTAATGCTCTCCATGTAGTTGGCTTGCTTTGGTATTAGCTCTTAACACTGTAAAGTGGAAGGTGGATCATAGATGATTTTTGTGAAATAATAACACCACAGTATCCCACTTTTTCTCATTATACCATGAGTTATAATGGAATGCTAAATATTGATGAAGTGTGTTTTTCCTTTCATATCGTTCTTGTGTAGGACAAACTGAAGTATGTTTTCTCATTATGTAAAGTTTATATACTGTTGTTTGACTCCAAAAATCGTACGAGGCCTACGCAGGTTCGCTATAATCGTACGGGGCCTACGCAGTGGAATTTAAAATTTTTAAAATATTAAAACAAATATATATATCAAATATATATACTAAGCCCCGTAGATTTCGTAAGCGATTTTAACGATCGTCATTTTCATTATTATGTTTCGAATACAAATTTTGATTTTTATAAAATTAAATAAATTAATACCTCGCTTTCGATATTTTCAAGCGACGATTGAGAGGGAATCAATTCGCGGATATGTGGCTAACACCGAAACTTCTCGCATCTAAGCGTATCCCCTCTAATTGAGTCCACCTTTTGTTTGCGACATCGGAAAAATTTTTCGCTAGTAGAATCATTCCGTTTTCAAATTGATAGGAATAATAATTAATTCAACAATTAACAATTGATTGAAAATTAATTACTGTAGATAAAAATTATTAATTAATTTCTATCTACAAATTGAAGACCAAAATAAAATTGAGAAAAAAGTTATTTTTTGTTTTCTGTTATTTTGTTAAAGGAACGGCCGCAACCTTTTATAAGATTCCTCCTTTTTGTTTTTGTTTTGTTTTGTTGAAAGATGGATGCGCAGGGACGGCTCTTCCTCTTTTGTTTCTTATATATATTTATATTAGATTAGTTAGGTTAAGATTAGGACTAATTTTAATTAACTAATTAATTAAATAATTAAGAAAAGAATTCTTTCACAAGTCATCCGTCTCCTTCTTAATCAAAAATTATGACTTGATCCCAATTACCTTTTATATAAATATTTATATTATATATAAATATATAATATAAATTAGTTTTATTTTAAAGTCTTCTAATATTCTAGTCGGCTTCTACAATTAGGGCCTATTAGAAAATTACATGGATTTGGATTTAAGAATCAACTAATTAATTAACTCAATTAATTAATTAATCCCATAAATTTAAATTAATCAATCCAATTGACTAATTTAATATATTCCTTTAATTGAGATTTCTAATCAAATTAGATTTAATTACATAATAAAATATATAATTAAATATTTAATCCAACAATTGAATTAATTTAAAATTTCATTTAATTAATCCAAATTAATTAATTATTCCAACCATTGGAGTTATCAATCTTCAAATGTAAACAATCAAAATTATGTGTGACCCTTTTAGGTTCACGACTAACACCAGCAGTAGGCTTATAACTTTTGTAAGTTTATAAATAATAATTTATTATATTAATTAATCTAATTAATTAATTCTCTTGAAATTAACTCTTTAATTTCAAGAACCTACAAATCATGACAACATCTAGCAAGTAGTCTGATTACCCAGTGTTAGGTGAAATAGCGAGTAAACCTATTTCAATTGCAAGTCCATACATGTATGATCCTTTCGACAACTAGTTTACCGATTAAATCTTGGGCATGGATTTATAAGTCGAAACCCAATTGATCTAATAACTGTGACTTCATTTCAAGTTTAAGTAATTCATTTATGAATCAATATTCATCATGCCCTGGCCAAGGTATTTGAATCACAAACTATGAAAATTCACAGGATACTCTCTTGTCCATAGACAAGTGTCGAATTCTATGTTGGCTACAGATAAACCTCCATGCACATCGATACAATATTTAAAATACCCCTTTTACGATTTTCATGCAATCAAAAGATAAATCTAAGTATTGCACGATGTGCACAAGGCTACCATCGTACCTCAAGTCAAGGATTAATCATGTACTATTGCAATATGGAAATTCTTATTCGACAGACAAATCTTCCAGTTAAGAATTTCCATCGGGTCATGTTCAATGAACTTGTTCTCCAACAATCACCCACATATATGCCCTCGCGTCATAACGCTGATGTTAATGGAATGCAACATCCTTGTCTTACAAGCATGCATCATATGCGCAAGTCTAACTGGGCTGTTCAATGTCCTATCTCGAAAAGCCCATTGACTTGAAACAATTTTAAAACCGAAACCTTAGAGACGTGTTCCATGATTGTCATCATATGCGCAACCATATCCCATAGTTTAAATTGGTATAAGGACTTTATAATACGCGCAATTATAATAAAAGTGAAAACATAAGATAAAGAAAGTTGCCTTTATTAATATAATTCCAATAAAAACATTATACAAGTAGAATTAAACCCAATCTAATTGGAACGTCGGGCACTCTACTCTAATAATCTCCCACTTGCCCTAGTGCCAATTGCCCATGTATTTTAGGCCCATCTTCTCAAGATGCCCATCAAATACCTTTTGTGCTAAGGGCTTAGTCATAGGGTCTGCTACATTTTCTGCCGAAGCGACTCGATCCACAACGACGTCGCCTCTACCAATGATCTCTCTCACCAGGTGGTATCGTCTCAAGATGTGTTTGGATCTTGGATGAGATATCGGTTCTTTTGCTTGCGCTATAGCCCCGTTGTTGTCACAACAAATTATTGTTGGATCAACAGCGGACGGAACTACATCCAACCCTTGGATAAAGTTCCACATCCAAACAGCCTCTTTTGCTGCATCTGATGCAGCAATATATTCAGCCTCTGTAACAGAGTCTGCAGTCATCTCTTGTTTGGAACTTCTCCAACTGACTGCTCCTCCATTCAAGGTGAATATATATCCAGACATTGACTTTGAGTCATCTACATCGGATTGAAAACTAGAGTCAGTGTATCCCTCTAGTTTCAGTTCTCCATTTCCGTATATCAAAAATATATCCTTAGTTCTTCTCAAGTACTTAAGGATCTTCTTAACGGCGTTCCAGTGTTCAAAACCTGGATTAGACTGATATCTGCTCGTGACGCTCACAGCATGTGCGACATCAGGTCTTGTACATAGCATTGCATAAATAATGCTCCCAATCGCGTATGCATAAGGTACACGAGCCATCTTTCCTCTTTCCCCAGGTGTCTTTGGAGACATAGCCCTAGAAAGTGGATCACTGCTCATTGGGAGGTATCCACGCTAGGATTCCTCCATGCTAAACCGTTTTAGCACTTTGTCTATGTACATGGATTGGGATAGTCCGATCATCTTTCTTGATCTATCTCGATAGATCTTTATCCCAAGGATAAAAGATGCTTCTCCCAAGTCCTTCATGGAGAACTGCTTAGACAGCAAAGTTCTCGTTGATTGCAACATCCCTACATCATTCCCAATGAGTAGAATGTCATCAACATAGAGTACAACAAAAGTAACTGCCCTCCCACTAACCTTCTTATAGACACATGGTTCATCCGAATTCTTATGAAAATCAAACATTTTGATTGTTTCATCAAATCGGATGTTCTAACTCCTCGAAGCCTGTTTGAGACCATAAATGGATCTCTGGAGTTTGCAAACCTGTTGCTTACTCCCACCGGATATGAAGCCCTCTGGCTTCTTCATATATATCTCTTCCTTAATATTTCCATTAAGGAAGGCAGTCTTCACATCCATTTGCCATATCTCGTAGTCATAATACGCAGCTATGGTTAACAGGATCCGAATGGACTTAAGCATCACTACTGGTGAAAATATTTCCTCATAATCAATGCCTTGCTTCCGAGTATAACCTTTTGCAGCCAAACGTGCTTTAAAGGTACTTACCTCTCCATCCACTCCAAGCTTCTGCTTGTAGACCCATTTGCAGCCAATAGGAACAATTCCCTGTGGTGGGTCCACTAAGGTCCATACCTTGTTGGAGTACATGGAGTCCATTTCGGACTGCATTGCTTCTTGCCATTTTTTCGAGTCAATGTCAGACATTGCCTCATCATAGCTTCTTGGATGACTATCCAAAAAGAGTCCCTCTTCTTTGTTCTCTAATAAAAGGCTCATCCTCTCAGGAGCCCTTGAAACCATTACGGATTTTCGAAGAGGTTGTGCTATAGATGGTCCAGCCTCAGCTGGTGTGCTATTTGTAGTAACCTGTGGGATAATTTGTGGTTCTTGAACTTAATCAAGTTCTACAACTCCGCCACCCCTTTCAGAAAGAAACTCTTCTTCAAGGAAAGTAGCATTCCTCGAAACAAACACCTTTTGTTCCGAAGGGTCATAAAAATATCCCATAGACTCTCTTGGATACCCCACAAACTTACATAAGATGGATCTCATGTCCAACTTATCTCCCACTTGACGCTTCACGTAAGCATCACACCCCCATGCTTTTAGGTATTTGTAGGAAGGTGACTTCCCATACCATATTTCATAGGGTATATCGGGTACGGCTTTACTTGGCACACTATTTAATAGGTATGCCGCCGTTTCTAAGGCATAGCCCCAGAATGAAAGAGGTGAGGAAGTGAAACTCATCATTGATCGAACCATGTCCAACAAAGTTCGATTTCTACGCTCCGAAACTCCATTCAGCTGTGGAGTTCCGGGAGGAGTCCACTGTGAGAGAATACCATTCTCTCTTAGATAATCAAGAAAATCAGTCGATAAGTATTCACCTCCTCGATCTGATCGAAGAGTCTTAATACTACGACCAGTTTGTTTCTATACTTCACATTTGAATTCCTTGAACTTTTCAAAGGCCTCAGATTTATACCTCATAAGGTATACATAACCAAACCTAGAATAATCGTCGGTAAAGGTTATGAAGTAGTGATAGTTCCCTCTCGCACTAACACTTAGCGGACCACATACATCTGTATGGATCAAATCCAATAGACCTTTGGCCCGTTCCACTTGTCCAACAAATGGTGATTTAGTCATCTTTCCTTTAAGGCATGACTCACATGTTGGCAACTTTTGCTCTCCCTTAAGGTCGATTTTTTGTCCCAACTTGTGTATCATTTTTTCGGAAATGTGACCTAATCTAGCATGCCAAAGTGTGAAAGAACTTTGATTATCTAACTTACTTTTATTTTGTTGAATTGTGAGAATGGGTTCACTTGGGGAAATGGTGTATAAAGAATTCGTCAAATAACCGGAATATATAAAAGAAGAGTCTTTGAAAATGGAACAACTTCCATTCTCAATAACAAGTCTAAAACCCTCTATGTCCAAAACAGGTACAGAGATGATGTTTCTGATAATATCCGGAACATAAAGACAATTATTCAAACATAATTTGAAACCATTATCCAAAGATAAATAAACAGTCCCTATTGCTAATGCAGCAACTCTTGCTCCATTCCCCATTCTAAGGACCGTTTCCTTTCTGTCCAACTGCCTACTTCTTGCCATTACTTGCAAGTCATTGCAAATATGTGAGCCACAACCGGTATCCAATACCCAAGAAGCATCATTAACAGAAAGATTAACTTCAACAAAATATACACCTGAACTTTCCAGGCTTGCAAGATACTCCTTGCAATTCCTCTTCTAGTGCCCTGGTTTGCCGCATTGAAAGCAATTGTCATCATCTTGAGAGTTAACCCTTTTCTTACCATTGTCCTTTGTCTTCTTGTTGGGTTTAGAGGAACTCTTTCTTTTCCAATTCCTTTTCTTTGGCTTCCCAGCCTTCGATTTGGAAGAGGATCTAACAAGCATGACCGGCTTATCCTTTTTGATGGTGGATTCAGCCTTCTTCTCAGAGTTAAGGACAATCTTGGGGTTTCTAAGCCAATCGACAAAGTTTGGGCCAATTAATTTATTTTGATCAAGTATGGATGCAATTGGATTCTTAGCCATTTTAGTAGAGTTATCTACAAAATTAGACGAAGAAGAAAATGAGTGAGTTATTGGAAATTATATTCATTTAACATAAGGTCTGTATTATTAAATGTCTCCCACTATTTTGTTCAAAATTTATTAACCCCATAATAAAAATTCGGAAAATCAATTTTTCTTAGTGGGCTTGAAGTCCAATATAAATGTTTCACACCCCAATAATATGAGCCCACGAAAAATTCATGTTGGTAATCAACTCTTTGATAATTGTATCAATATACAACCTTCAAGAATATTTTTGCCTCACTATTTCTCATACACCCCAATATTATGAGCCCATATGGTACTAAGTGTCAAACACAACTCATCAAACATTCGTGTAGATGGAGCATCAAGATGTCCCACGACTCGTGGCCAACATAAAGACGAGTCCATCCCACGAGCATCTCAATGCTTGGTAGAGATCACAACTTTCCAACACAAGATCACTCCACGACTCATGGCCAGTGGCCAGGTGCGGTAGCATCGTCATGTCTTTTACCTTTGATGGAAGGCATGGAACGATATGTCCAACATAACTTTTCCATTTAATTTGATATAGAATTAATCAAAATTAGATTCTTTTAAATTTCAAAAACTTGGGGTTTACTTTGTAAAATCTCATCATCCTTAATTACTAGGTGGGTTTTCATTTAATGCATTATTCATCATATGAAGCGCAAGTATAAAACATTAAATAAATCTATCATGCATCCTATGCAAAAAGCGGTGGGATGATCATGGCCAGCCTATGCGACCCATTTGAGCCAAAAATGGGTTTGGGTTAATATAAGGGGTAAAACGAATAGAACTACTTCTATTACATTTTATATATCAAACCCATACAAGCATGGGCATTGAATCATCTATTCTATTACAACTTGTAAAATTACCCACACAGGCGTGGGCCTTTGGCATCGAACGTTCTCCAATCAAAATTAGAAAACCTTACCACCTAGTCTACTCTCGATGCAAAATTTAAAACTTTTACAAATAATAGAATAGGAGGCTCGTATGCCCCAAAAACCCAAAGATAAAAAAATACAATCACATTGATTATAGGCCCATGATCATCCCTAAATAAAATATGCTAACATTCATCACATGAATTTAAGGCATATAAATTAATCAATTTTGCGTGTTGATTTAATTTTGGGATAAATAATTTAATATATATATATATATATATATATATATATATATATATATATATATATATATATATATATTTTAAAATAATAAATTTCAAAAATAACCATTAAGAATAATAATAAAATAACATATTCCCAAACTGCAACAATTGCAGTAATAGGGTAGTCAAAGCCCCTTTTCGTTATTATTATTATTGCTTCTCAAAAACAAAATTGTACTTGAGTCCTTTCGAAAAAATCAACTTCAGTTTTCCAAAATCTTTTGCAATCCTTTTAAAAATTGAGCTTTTTCCTTTTATTTGTAAAGAAACTACCGCCACTCGTTCGTTTTATATTCTTTTTCTTTTCTTCAAAAGTCAAAAAGCTAGAAAAAGCGGCTGCAATCTTTCTTACTGAAAAACTTGACCTTTTTTTTTTTCGTCCCAGTTAGTTTTCATACATATTCGAAATCTGTAAATTTCTTTTATTGATAAAAGGAATTTATCCCAATAATTAAATCATATAAAAATAATTTTATCACACACAAAATAAATTACTTTAACAATTAAAATTATATTTATCTCATAAACATAAATAGAATCAAAATTCAATAATGAAAATGTAAATCGTGGCTCTGATACCACTGTTGGGTTCGCTATAATCGTACGGGGCCTACACAGCGGAATTTAAAACTTTTTAAAATATTAAAACAAATATATATATCAAATATATATACTAAGCCCCGTAGATTTCGTAAGCGATTTAAACGATCATCATTTTTATTATTATGTATCGAATACAAATTTTGATTTTTATAAAATTAAGTAAATTAATACCTCGCTTTCGAAATCTTCAAGCGACGATAGAGAGGGAATCAATTCTCGGATATGTGGCTAACACCGAAACTTCTCGCCTCAGGGATTCAAGCGTATCCCCTCTAATTGAGTCCACCTTTTGTTTGCGACACCGGAAAAATTATTCGCTAGTAGAATCGTTCCGTTTTCAAATTGATAGGAATAACAAATAATTCAACAATCAACAATTGATTGAAGATTAATTACTGTAGATGAAAAATTATTAATTAATTTCCATCTACAAATTGAAGACCAAAATAAATTTGAGAAGAAAGCTATTTTTTGTTTTCTGTTATTTTGTAAAAGGAACGGCCGCAACCTTTTATAAGATTCCTCCTTTTTGTTTTTGTTTTGTTGAAAGATGGATGCGCAGAGACTGCTCTTCCTCTTTTCTTTCTTATATATATATTTATATTAGATTAGTTAGATTAAGATTAGGACTAATCTTAATTAACTAATTAATTAAATAATTAAGAAAAGAATTCTTTCATAAGTCAAGTCATCCGTCTTCTTCTTAAACAAAGATTATGACTTGGTCCCAATTACCTTTTATATAAATATTTATATTATATACAAATATATAATATAAATTAATTTTATTTTAAAGTCTTCTAATATTCTAGTGGGCTTCTACAATTAGGGCCTACTAGAAAATTACATGTATTTGAATTTAAAAATCAACTAATTAATTAATTCAATTAATTAATTAATCCTATAAATTTAAATTAATCAATCCAATTGACTAATTTAATATATTGCTTTAACTGAGATTTCTAATCAAATTAGATTAAATTACATAATAAAATATATAATTAAATATTTAATCCAACAATTGAATTAAATTAAAATCTCATTTAATTAATCCAAATTAATTAATTATTCCAACCATTGGAGTTATCAATCTTGAAATGTCAACAACCAAAATTATGTGTGACCCTTTTAGGTTCACGACTAACACCAGCAGTAGGATTATAACTTTTATAAGTTTATAAATAATAATTTATTATATTAATTAATCTAATTAATTAATTCTCTTGAAATTAACTCTTTAATTTCAAGAACTTACAAATCATGACAACATCTAGCAAGTAGTCTGATTACCCATTGTTAGGTGAAATAGCGAGTAAACCTATTTCAATTGCAAGTCCATACATGTACGATCCTTTCGACAACTAGTTTCCCGATTAAATCTTGGGCATGGATTTATAAGTCAAAATCCAATTGATCTAATAACTGTGATTTCATTTCAAGTTTAAGTAATTCATTTATGAATCAATATTCATCATGCCCTGGCCAAGGTCTTTGAATCACAAACTATGAAAATTCACAGGATACTCTCTTATCCATAGACAAGTGTCGATTTCTATGTTGGCTACAGACAAACCTCCATGCACATCGATACAATACCCAAAATATCCCCTTTACGATTGTTAGGCAATCAAAAGATAAATCTAAGTATTGCACGATGTGCACAAGGCTACCATCGTACCTCAAGTCAAGGACTAATCATGTAATATTGCAATATGAAAATTCTTATTCGACAGACAAATCTTCTAGTTAAGAATTTTCATCGGGTCATGTTCAATGAACTTGTTCTCCAACAAGCACCCACATATATGCCCTCGCTTCACAACGCTGATGGTAATGGAATGCAACATCCTTGTCTTACAAGCATGTATCATATGCGCAAGTCTTACTGGGCTGTTCAATGTCCTATCTCGAAAAGCCCATTGATTTGGAACAAGTTTACGACCGAAACCTTTGAGACATGTTCCATGATTGCCATCATATGTGCAACCATATCCCATAGTTTAAATTGGTCTAAGGACTTTATCATACGCACAATGATAATAAAAGCGAAAACATAAGATAAAGAAAGTTGCCTTTATTAATATAATTCCAATAAAAACATTATACAAGTAGAATGAAATCCAATCTAATTGGAACGTCGAGCACTCTACTCTAATATATCACACTTTTTCTCATTATACCATGAGTTATATGAAATGCTAAATATTGATGAAGTGTGTTTCTCCTTTCATATCGTTCCTGTGTAGGACAAACTGAAGTATGTTTTCTCATTATGTAAAGTTTATATGCTGTTGTTTGACTCCAAAAATCTTCATATCACAATGAGCTTATCACTCAATCATGCAATATTAAAATCGAGACAATTTATATTTCCATAGTATAGCATATCTGCTTTGTGGGAGCTTCATTTGTCTGGATATGCCTATGGCCCACATTGCCATGTATTGTTGGTGTCCTTTTAATTGTACATTGTTTGGAGCAGCATCCTTGGGGATCTTCTCTTAATTTTATTCAACCCCTTGAAGCTTTGCTCTTCAGTTCAACTATTCTCCTTGTACTACAAGATTTTTTAGTTCTAATGACTCCAGTTAAATCGTTAATGAAAATGAGACTGATAGACTATCCAGAGACTATAATTGTCGTAGGTTGCGTTTACATGATTGAAATTTATCTTGATTCTTCTCTATTTCCTGGAGAATGGTAGACTTCTTTGAGCCTCTACCAAAACTGGGATGACCAGTCGATGGATTTTAAACTTTTTTTTTCTCTGTGCAGTGCCAATCATAATTAAAAACTTTCTATGCAGAAGGAATTACAGGATGCCACATGGAATTTGTGGCATACAATTTACTATGTGTAATGATGCACTCAAATAATAAGACGGACCTTGTATCAGCAATGTCCAGGTCTGTGACTATATCTTGAGCTTGACTTTGTTTTCCATTCTTTATTATTTCTACGAGTTACATCCGTTAATTCGATAAGTTGCTTGTGTTGAATTATATTTCATCACTTGTCAAATGCAAATGTAAGCTCCATGTATAAGAAGCAAGTAAAAAATAAGTTGAGAAATCTCAGCTTTCTTCATTGTATTTTTTCATATATATCTGTGTAGGGAGTGACAGCGAAGATACGGATTCAGATGTAATAGAGGTGGAGATTATAAGCAAAGTCGAATTCAAGAAGATGAAGAAAGCCAATTTTTTGTCGAAGAAAAGCCCCTCGACGGGAAAAACCAATCTGCCGCCAAGAACATTACTAATCGTTCAAGAAAAAAAGATAACTCCTCTGCCAGTAAGAACGTTGATGGCGGATACAGATCGGTCCCGTTGGTGAGAAAAGGTGATGTTTTGATCTTCTTCTTCTATTTTTTTTTAATGATTTTCCTGTTATTTAAATACTGGATTCCGGAAAGTTTGTGTATTTTCATGTGTTTGTACAGAGAAATGCAATAAACGGATGAGTTCCAAGGAATCAAAATTGAGGGGACTGATGATGAAGCTGAATTTATGCAAGGTAACGAAAGATATTATTATTCTGTCGCATCTAATTCTCTGAAAAATGCTGACGTTGTTGTGAAAGGCGTATCCTGCTCTGGATTATTTTCTTCTGGTGACGACGATAGCAGAGATTTGGACAAGGGACAAACTGACGAGTCATCGAGCTCATCTGCAGAAACAGGTGATGATCATGCAAGGTTTTTGTTTTCCTATTTTACAGTATGTAGTACTATTAATAATCAAAATGATTAACTTATTAAAATGTGCTTTTTTGTAATTATTATTAATTAATTTCTTCAAGATTAAAATGATATTAAAATTTGGTGTTTTTTTTTTTTAATTAATTTCTTCATATGATAAACTTATTAAAATTGACTCTTTTTTTATTTTTATATATCTTCAAGATGAAACTGATAAACATATTGTCTCTGTTTAGGGAACAAAGGTGATGAAGATACAGATGTTGAGAAAAAAGGTTCGACAAAAAAAGATATCATCTTCTGGGGGAATAATGCTAAGAAGAACAAAAAAACTTAAAAATATTCGAAGCATTAGCCTCGACTCAAGCATCGGCCCGAGTAATGACATTTCAGCAGACGATGGGACCAGCTCGGATAGCGTCGGGCCTAAGATTAATTCTGGTGTCATTGCTGATTGGACTCGATACAAGGCCCGTCAAAAGTGTTACACTTGACTTCTGATGATGCACAGTCGATTGAGGTGTCGGACGAAAACAGTGAGGATTTCATATAGTTGAATAAAGAAATATTATTGTATTAATATTAGTTTTAGTTTGTTGTGTCTTAGATCTTATTGAATTTTGGTTTATTTTTTGGTGATATAATTAATATAATCACAATATTTATTATTAGTGATTTTGGTGTATTCCTCCTTTCATTTCATTTTTTTTAACTTTCTAGAAGGTAACTTTTGTAAAATTGTTCTAGAAAATGGACTTCCAAAACATCTTTTTTTAAAATCCGTTCTAGAAAATTGACATTTCAGAACGACTTTTTTAAAAATCTGTTCTAGAAAATGGACATTTCAGAATGTCTTTTTTAAAAACTCGTTCTAGAAAACGGACTTTCCAGAACGTCTTTTTTAAAATCCGTTCTAGAAAATGGACTTTTCAGAACGGATTTTTCAAAATCTGTTCTTAAAAGTTGTTCCTACGACCGGAAAGATGAATTTTTAGAACGGGTATAAAACTTTTAAGAATGGGTAAAATAACCATTCTAGAATGTCAGACATAACAGATAAAAAATAACCGTTCTAGAAAGTCAAACTTTCTAGAACAGCTGTATCTAGAACGCAGTAGAATACCATCTGGATTGCCTGTTTTATCCGTTCTTGAATGTCTCTGCTGCACTAGTGTGTGGTTTGTTTATGATTGTTTTCAGCCCTGTTTGAATTTGATATGACTTCTTAATTCTTCTTAAATGATAAATGATTGTATACTGTGTGAATGATGTGGGGATGTGGCTTTGAACCGGATGAAAGTACATTCAATCGCAACCTTAGTATTTTCTCTAAGAACAAACGAATAAGAATGACAATTAAGGAAGTTCATAAGCTAAAACAAAAGAACAAGATATTAGACAATCGAGTCGTGTTTCTCATTTGGGCGGCAAAATTATCTGATAACAGAAGGTTAAGTTACACGGTATGTTTGTTTTATGTAAGAGCATTGGCCGATTGGTCTTTCAGACGAGAACATGTTTGAGACTGTCTCATCCTGTATGGCTTAGAAGGATTGTGTGTGTTTTGTTGTCAAAGATACATCAGTAGGAAGTAGAAGTTTGCTGCCTAATGCCAACATAGGAAAATATAATTGCAGTCTCAAATGGGCCAGGCCAGTTCATGAGTTTATACTACATTGATACTTTTGTTTTCTTTGGTCTTACGAGCTTTTACTGTAGTTGATTTCTGGGTTCTTTCAGTTTCATGTCTATTTAAAAAATGCACAGCGTCATGGGCCACAACCAGATTATCTAAAATTTGCCTCTCAGAAACAAAAGCGGATTATTTCTCACTAATACCCTTATCATTTTGCTCATTTTCTTTTATAAACTCACACATTATCAAAATCATTCTCCCAATCATCTTAACCAAATGGCCTTATTATTTGTTTTTTGACAATTCTTAACTAATGCAAAGAAACAAGAAAATTCTCATAGTCACGCACCATAGAATCCCAAACTGTCTTATCATTTTGCATCATCATTAAGTGGTGCAAGGAATGAACTTGCTATGGCATGATATATATGAGGTACTACATCTACATGTACAAAATTTACCATTTACTAAAAGAGAAAAAAAAAACATTATTACAATTATTTATAGTTAACTTTTCATTATGAGTTATCAACATTAACGTGAAAATCTTCTATATACTATAGGGTCAATAAATTTAGTTGTTCGAAGATTAGTTATGACCCTAATTGGCTGGTAGAAAAATGGTACATAGTATAGGGTCAATAAATCTAGTTTTAGCAGTGTGGAGACAGCAGTGAGGAGACAGAGCAAACTGAAAATAACAAATATAATAATAACAATACTTTTAACTTTTTTTCAATTTCAAGAGTTTAAAGATTCTTAATTATGAGAAATCACTTTTACGTTTGTTAAAGAATAGAAGCAGGAGTTCATACTCGATGTTAGATTTCTGAACTCTTTTTTTGCCTATTTGTATTTAGCACACATTTTAACATGTGAAAAGCTGCTAGGAGTTATTTCGGGTACATGAATAGTATTGGTGAAAAAGAACGACGCCAAATATATATTTCCTTAGTTTACACTAACGGTGATACCCATAACCTAATACTGTTACATTTGGAATTATTTTTTTGTAGGTTGGATCAATTGAAGGAAGAGTTGGTGTACATCATCTTGATGATGCACAATCAAGTAAAGACTTTACGTTCAAATGCCACAGGGATGGAACATGTTTATTAAGTTGGACGTCGTCATTTGTTATGGGGTTCTTTCTATTTTGTCTTCATGAATCCTAAGTTATGACGGCTTATAAAACAAGTTATTATTATTATTATTATTATTATTATTATTATTATTTGTTTACTATCCATGTTTCATATATTTATGTCGTGCATCTATTTTTGCTTATTGTCTCCAATATCATTCCTTTGCTTTGAAACTGTCGAGGGAGTCCTAATTCCAATAAGCTTCTTGGAAATCAGATCAATGGGTCGTAGGCTTTAACATATCCAGATGTGTGTTAATATGGTTTCAATATTATGAACAGTATATACCACTAGTTCCTGTTGTTCTCTGCTAAACAGTTCTACTGTTGCTACACCTGAGGTAAATCTTAATTCCTTATTGTTTATGCAAGCTTAATTTGTTGATATATGTGGATCAAAATGTCTGTACGTAATGTTATGTGATATATGTGGATATTTGTGAAAAGCGATCTCATTTCTAGAAGAGGGTGTGCCTCCTGGAAGATGGGCGAGCTGTGTAATGTCTTTGAGAAGTGAACGAGTTGACGGCTGTTCCTCAAAAGTAAGCGAGTTAATGTGTATGGAGTAGCGACCTGTAGTATGAAGATGAGTTCTCATATAAGGTCGTGATCTCTGGTAGGTTGGGCTGAGTATTTGAGCCTGATTGAAAGTTTAATATGTGTATGGGCCTGGTGGACTGTATGCCCAGGCTTATTTCGTTAATATATTGAGAAGTTTCATGTTTATGGGAACTTATCATATGGGAAGAGTCCCAATTGAGAGTCGGTGAAAGAGTCATGGTATGAATGGAATTCTGGTTATGTAAGGTAACCCTAGATAGTGGAGGATTTCTCCTATCTCTATAAAAGGGGCTTTTGTCTCTTATTTTATTATCATTATAACGCCATTATTATTATTTCACCGCATTATTTACATTGAGAAGAGAGAGAGGAGTTTGATTTCGCTTATTAACTTAAGCGTCGGAGGGCCTTAACGGGCTCGAAATTCGGCCCGTTCTAGGCGTTGTTTTGCAGGACCGACGAGGTCGCTCGAAGATTTGTGGAGGGTTTTAGAGGTCGCTGAGACGTATTTCATCATCAATTCAGGTCGCTGATCTCTTTTCGAGTTTAGTACCCCCTATATTTGGTGGTCCAACTTTTTGGGCTTATCAAATTGGCGCCGTCTGTGGGAAAGAGGGACATCGAGTCCTTGAGCGAAAGGCGTGAGAGATTTCGTAAATAAAACATGAAGGATATCAACATAATTTCGAGAACTTTACAATACGGTTCTCTATCGAACAACAAGAAGAACAAGAAGAGCAGACTGGCGGACATTAACGAAAAAGACGAGGCAAGGGATGGAAAAAAGCCTCCTCAGGTGGATCCAGTTGTCCAGGGCGTCGGTAACATACCACCGCCTTCCCCCAGGAAGCGTGAGGGGAAAGGGTTGGCGGAAGACGCAGAGATGAAAACACCGGAGGCGGAGGCGCAAAAGGCGATCCATGTAGAGGGGAAAGGACGGGGAAGATTTACTGAAGGACAAGCCCTGTCAGAGTAAAAAAGGATTTTTGGATGGACTTATGGACTTCGTGCCGCTAGAGAAACAGGAGGAGTTACGCAAGTACTTAGCAAGCGAGCTGAGTACGGGGAAGGAAAAAGGCGGTAGATCTCATAGCGAGAAGGAGGAGGAGTCAGCGGTTAAAAAAGTAGAGCGGGGCGAGAAATCTACGTCGAAAAGATTGTCTCGTAAGAGGGGACGGAGTACACGGAGAAAGGGGGATGTTTCTAGTTCCACCTCATCTGTAGGCTCTCATACTCGTAGACAACGAGCGAGAGGAGTGAAAGTAAGGTGAAGTCGTTACAGGCGAGGTAGTCGACGACATTACAGATATAGTAGTGAAAGTGAAACTCCGACCTCTGATACGTATGGTGAGTCTCAAGAGAAAACCAAGAAGAGCGGTAATGTGTCCAAAGAAGGAAAATGAGAGAGCGAGATAGGACCACATAATAAAGCCTTTAGAGAGCTGCAGGAGGCCATGCTGAAGGAGAAGAAGGACATACTTTCTCGGAGGAGATGATGCATGCAGCAATGCCTAAAAACTATAAAGCGTTGGAGTTGCAGTATCGGGGTTTAACGGATCCAGTCGAGCACCTACAGCTCTTTGAAAATGCGAGAATGCTACACAGTTACACGGATGCCGTAGCATGCCAGGCTTTTGTATCCACCCTGAGGGGAATCGCGCAGAATTGGTTCTATCAACTCCCGCAGGGAAAGATCACCAGTTATCCAGTATTGCGAGCTGCCTTTTTAAAGTAGTTCTCCAGTGCTCGACAGGGTGCGAGGACAGCGCAGTCACTCTTTACCATGGTACAACGACCTGGCGAGACGCTTAAACAATAAGTTAATAGGTTCACCAGTGCTACTTTGGGGGTGCCCACTGCCACTGACGAGATGGCTGGAGCTTTACGTCAGGGACTAAGGAGAGAGGACTTGCGTAAATCGTTAGTGAAGAAAGAGGCACGAACGTATGATGATATCTTGGCGAGGTGTCATAGGTATATACAGGTGGAAGAGGCCGAGGAGGAACATCGAGTGCGTTTTGGTAGGTCGGATGCAGATGCGCGAGAAGTCATCCCGAGAAGAGAAGTAAGAAGAGAATCAAGGAGGGGAATGCGCGGGCTCCTGGCTTCGAGTGCCGGGGTTAGTGGGAGACAAGAGGCGAGCACGCGCGATTGGAAATAAGAAGATTTTACACCATTAATTTATCCGCGGGCTAAGGTGTTCAGTATTATGGAGCGTTCTGTGCCTGATGCCATATAATGGTCAGAGGATCGCACACCTATCCCCACTCATCCCAAGACTGCCTCCTTTTACCGATTTCACAATAATTACGGACATTTCATTGAGAAGTGTAGACACCTCAAAGAAGAAATAGAAAGACTGATAAAAGCAGGGCATTTGAAGGAAGTAATTTATAAAGAATGGGAGCCGCGCGAACAAGGGCAGGCGTTACCTCCACCACCGCCGAGGAGCCCGCCTCAGCAGCAGGTCGCGAGGCAAGGACGGCAAGGGAATCAGAGACAGGAAGGGCCGCGGAGAAATAGAGGAAGAATAAACATGATTTCCGGAGGGCCAACAGATGGTGACTCCAATAATTCGAGGAAACGGCATGTTAAGTCAGCTCGTTTGGGCGTAAGGGAGGTCGCCAGTGTGAGCAGACAACCTCAAGTCGCAGGACCAGTCATTTCTTTTGGACCCGATGAGAGGCGCGGGCTACAGGAAGATCACAATGATGCATTGGTAATAGAGGCGGAAATTGAGGGTTATGAAGTCAGCAGGATATTTGTAGATAATGGAAGCTCGGTGAACATCATATACACAGACTGCCTTGATCGGATGGAAATAGATAGAAGAGTGCGGTCGGTGAACACGCCCATATATGCTTTTAATGGGGCGCAAGTGAACACGGAAGGCGAGCTGACGTTGCAAGTAGTGTTGGGAAAATATGAGTCGAGAATGGAGAAGAACTTAAATTTTTTAATCATCCAGGGGAGGTCGGCCTACAACGCGATACTAGGACGACCTGCCCTTAATGCGTTTCAGGCAGTAACATCGACTTATCACATGAGTATCAAGTACCCAGTAGGCAATGGAGTGGGTGAGGTTGTCGCAGAGCAACATGTCGCCAGATCGTGTTATCAGATGGCGGTCAGGAAAGGGTTGATGGAGAACAAGCGAGAGAGAAATAACGATCAACCAAAAGGGGTGCTCAATCCCAAGAAAATGAAAGAATAGGAGAACTCGGTTCGGCCGAATGAGGAGTTAATGGAGATTTCCCTGGAAGAAGAACGCTCGGAATACACCACGAGAATAGGTACCCAAATACCTGAGGCATTCAAGAACGAGTTGATAAAGCTGTTAAGGGAGTTTCGGGATATGTTTGCGTTTGGAGACGATGAGTTGACAGGGGTATCACCAGAGGTCGCGCAGCACCATTTAAACGCGGATCCAGATGCGAGGTCGGTGAAGCAGAAGAAGAGACATTTTGGGTCGGAATTGGACAAGGTGATCGAAGGAGAGGTACATAAGTTGTTGAAAGCGGGTCATATAAGAGAGATTCAGTTCCCAGAGTACTTGTCCAACGTTGTGATGGTACCAAAACCAGCTCAGAAGTGGAGGATGTGTGTGGATTTCCGTGACTTGAATAAATCATGTCCTAAGGATCATTATCCTTTTCCGCGAATTGATCAGTTGGTGGATTCTACCTCGGGGTGCGAGCTGTTGAGTGTGATGGATGCTTCGCAGGGGTATTACCAAATAACCTTGGCAAAGAAAGATCAGCCCAAAGTAAGTTTTGTTACTTCCACAGGTACTTACTGTTTCGTCTCCATGCCCTTTGGATTGAAGAATGCAGGAGCGACCTATCAACGGTTGGTAGATCGCATGTTTAAGGATTTACTGGGGTCCACCATGGAGGTTTATGTCGATGACATGCTGGTGAAGAGTAAAAAAGCAGAACCCCATGTCGAAGATTTGAAGAAGACATTTGTTATCCTGAGACAGTATGGAATGAAGCTTAACCCGAAGAAGTTTGCGTTTGGGGTGCGGTCAGGGAAGTTTTTGGGTTACATGGTGACAGAACGAGGAATCGAAGTGAACCCAGAGAAGGTGCGAGCTGTTTTAGAGATGCCGCACCCTCGTACGGTGCGAGATGTGAAGGTACTTACAGGGCGCATTGCAGGTCTTAGTCGTTTCATTTCCAGGTCGGCGGAGCGAGGCGTCCCCTTTTTTAGGGCGCTAAGAAAGGGGTCCAGGTTCGAGTGGACACAGGAAGCTGCGAATGCTTTTGACGAGCTTAAAAAATACTTGGCAGAGATACCACTGCTGACCAAACCAATGCCAGGAGAGGATTTGATTTTATATATATCCGTGGGGGAGGTCGCAGTGAGTTCTGTCCTGATCAGAGAAGATGCTGCGGGGAGCTGAACTGAAGTACACCGAGCTAGAGAAAGGAGGGTTTGCGTTGGTTTGTACGGCCAGGAAGTTGAGGCCTTCTTTCCTGAGCCACAGAGTGAGGGTGCGTACCAACTTGGCCCTCAAGCAAGTCCTGGGCAATCCAAATGTGTCAGGGCGGTTGGTGAAGTGGGCAGTGGAGCTGAGTGAGTATGACGTGGTTTGTGAGCCAAGGGTGGCTATCAAAGCACAAGTATTGGCGGATTTCCTGCAGGAGATGACGGGTCAGGTTGACAGAAGTAAAGAAATAAAAGCGTGGACCTTGTATACGGATGGATCGACTATGGTGTTGGGATCAGGGCTGGGCATTGTGTTGGTCAGCCCGGACGGAGAGAATTTAGAGTTTGCGATCAAATTAGGGTATAAGGCGTCCAATAATGAGGCTGAATATGAAGCCGTGTTACAAGGAGTTAAAATGGCGGATGAGCTAGGAGCGCGCAAGTTATGGGCTTACACAGATTCCCAGTTGGTAGCTCGTCAGTTCGATGGTTCTTTTGAGGCTAAAGAAGAGCGCATGGCGATGTATCTGAATAAGTTGTGAGATGAAGTGGTTCGTTTCGAGGAATTCAAGTTAGAACATCTGCCTCGAGCTGAAAATACACGGGCAGATCAGCTCGCTAGGATAGCAGGAGCACTGGGGACTTGTGACATGCGTAGGATCACATTGATGGAGTTGAGCCGCAGTAGCACAGAAAGGGGAGAGGAAGTTATGGAGATTGAGGATAAAGATGATTGGTGATCATCCATTTGGGATATTCTCCTTAAAGCGCAAGAGGGCGCAGAGAAATTGACAACAAAAGAGGCTAGAGTTGCAGCTCGTTTTTGCGCTATTAATGAGGAATTGTTTAAGAGGTCGCGGTTTGGACCTCTTCTGAAGTGTTTGGCTAGAGAAAGAGGGTTGGAGGTGTTAAGAGAGATACATGAAGGGTACTACGGAGATCATGCAAAAGGAAAGGCGTTGATGGGTATAACATTGCGAGCAGGCTTTTTCTGGCCTGGGATGAAAGCTATGGCAAGCGAGATGGTTCGAACTTGTAAGAAGTGTCAAATGCATGCTCCGGTTATTCACATACCGACTGAGGAAATGATAGTAATGAGCTCGCCATGCCCATTTGCGCAGTGGGGAATTGATATCGTAGGCCCTTTCCCAATGACCCCGGGCAATAAAGAACATCTAGTGGTGGCTATTGATTATTTCACCAAGTGGGTGGAAGCTGAGGCTGTCACAGGAATAAGCGAGCAGCATATAATGGATTTTATTTTTGATAATATATTTTACAGGTTTGGAGTACCACGAGTGTTAGTCTCGGACAATGGGACCCAGTTTAATGGGCGGAAGATGCAGGAATGGTGCAAAGATATGGGAATGAAGCAACGATTTGCTTCTGTGGCGCATCCACAGACTAATGGACAGGTGGAAGTTACTAATAGGATAATTGTGCAGGGACTTAAGCTGCGACTAGAGAAAGAAGGTGGACTTTGGGAGGACGAGCTCGCGTCTGTCCTCTAGGCCTATCGAATGACTCCCCGAACCACCACATGGGAGTCGCCGTTCAGTTTGGTTTATGGGATGGACGCAGTCATTCCAGCCGAGATAGTTGGGGGTTCGCAGCGTCTAACGACATTTAGTGTGGAGGAGAATGAAAGATTGGCTCGAGGAGCAATCGAAACGATTGAAGAGATACGAGAGAAAGCTGCAGCTCGGGTGGAGCATTACAAACAACGAGTGCAGGCTGCTTTTAATAAACAAGTTAAACATCGTTGTTTTCAGGTTGGCGATTTAGTGTGGAAGAGAGCTGACGCTTTGAAGGCGACTAAGAAACTGGAGCCAAACTGGATTGGGCCCTTTAAAGTGATAAAGGTATTGCGAGGCGGTGCATACATACTCGAAAGTGCAGATGGGAAGATTTTACCCCGGAGTTGGAACGTGTGCCATTTGAAGAAGTATTACGCATAGAGGGTGGATCGCGGGAGAAGGTAACTTTGGTCGGAGGGCACTTCTCCCGGGTAGTCAAGAGTGATCATTTTTGTAAGTTCTTTTTTGGTGAGAGAGGGTAACTCCGGATTGGAGGGCACCTCTCTCGACCTAATGCTTATTTCAGAAGTTTTTGTTTATGGCGAGAGAGGGTAACTCTGGACCGGAGGGCACCTCTCTCGACCTAGTGGTTGATTGGAAGTTTGTAAGTTTTTATAGTGGGAGAAGGTAACTCTGGTTGGAGGGCACTTCTCCCGCGAGCTATCCAAATGATTGAATAATATGAAAAGTGAAATTGGGGAAAGTTGTTTTGATGAGTTGTATTGCCTGCTCTTTTTGCGAGCTAATATGCTTTTTTGAGTTTTTATGGTGGGAGAGGGTAACTCTCTCTCGGTCAAATGATTTGAGAAAATTGCGTTTTTTATCATGGCGAGGAGAAGGGTAACTCTGGACCGGAGGGCACCTCTCTCGACCTGATGATCAATTAAGAGTTGTGTTTTTTGTATGATTTAGATTGGCGGACTGGGGAGGGGGTAACTCTTGTGTTGGAGGGCACCTCTATCACAGTAAAAGTGAAAGTGATAGTGGGTTGATACTTGTTTTGATTGATGTTGGAGTTTATGATTGTAAAAGCGTTGTTGTTGTGGCGGGAGAAGGTAACTCTAGACCGGAGGGCACTTCTCCCGACCAGGCGAGTTGTTCAGTTGCGTGAATTGTTTTGTTCTTTGTGATTTAGATTTATGATATTTGTGATAATGAGGAGAAGGTGAACCTCGCCGAGGTGTGCCTCTCCCGATTGTTTGAATGGATTGTGATCGCATGTGGTACGGGAGAAGGTGAACTTCGTCTGAGTAGCACTTCTCCCGATCCAATGAGATAGAAATTATTTTGAGTGGTTGCATAATGTTTGACGAGTTGTTTGATTTTTTATGGTTATATGGTTATGGTGTTAATAAGTTTTTGAATAATTATTATCTCTGCGAGCTAATATGACTGTGTTTGCAGTATGAGATCTTGTGATGGCATATAGAGAGTATTTAAGGGCGTATGGATGCCCTTGATAGTCCCTTATGACAAGATTGTATTTTGATACTGAAAGTACATAGATTAAAATATAATATCTATACAATAATTGCGAACTGAAAAGTGATTGAAAAGTTCTAAATAGTTTTCTTGATTGTAGAAGTCTCAGCAGGGGGACTTGTAAGAGCTGGCTCAGGTGTGGGACTGATGGTAGGTTCTTGGTCGGGCAACAGGTCGTCTAGGGGTGTCTTCAGCTCGGCATGGACCCCCGCAGCCAGGGCTGCTCGACTTTGACAGGACAGCCACCACTTCGCATAAATGGATTGTGTCCAGTTCCCCTTGAAACAGCTAAACGGAGTTAGCTTGTTGATGATGGCTTCGATGTCAGGAGTGTAGGAGACGTTCAGAGCAGCGACCTCCTCCTTGATTATGTTGGCCGCGCTGGAAACCCATTCAGTAGCCCCACCCGCCATCAGTCCAAAATAAATAGAAGATTTCTCATAAGCCTTGATGAGCTCCTGACGGTACGCATCGATGAATTTTCTGCCGGTCTCGCTGGTGAGGAAGGTTTGAAGTGCGAGCTCCTCAGTCTTTTTGCCCAATTCTCCGCTCATGCGTGTCGCCTCGTCCTTCAGGCTGTCGATCCGGCTCTTTGAGATTGTTAACTCCTCATCGCGAGCTTTCACTAATTGGAGAGTTCTATCCAATTCCCCTTGTGTTAGGGATAGCTTCCGAGTTTGTTGCTCTATTTGGGCAGTTAGCTCGTCAATGATTTTTTGGAGGTCACCTTCTGATGAGCGAGCTGAGAATTCCTCCGCAAAGTTGGAGAAAAGAGGTTTCAGCTGCGTCAAAGTATTTTGGAAGTATTTGGTAAGGATCAAGTGAATTAAGGATAAAGTTTCTTTGTGTTTACCTGCTTGATGGTTTGCTCGGTAAGGAGAGTTTCCACGTCTTTGGCTTTGTCGCATTTGGCTAACACCTTACTTAGGTCAGAAGTGCTAGCGGAGGTCATCGCGGGGCCTTTGCGAAGACGCCGTCTTTTCTGTTCGGGCGGGCTGGGATTTAGGCTTTTAGCCTTTGGACCCTCGGGGGCAGCTTGTAGAGGTCGTTTCCCCTTTCTAGCTCGCTGGATCAGTTGGACCTCCTCTTCTTCGTCGGTTGGTCCAACGACTGGTTGTATGGCCTCGCTTGTTTGGGTCGGAGCTGTGGATGAGGAGGGCTTTTTCTTTTCCTCTTCCGGGCGAATGGCGGCACATGTCTTGATGAAGGCAACTGAAAAGTACAGAGGTTATGTTAAAGTTCAGTTTTTAAATACATGGTGAGGTGTAATTGTAAAACCTAAAAGCACCTACCGAATTCATCATCTGTGATGGCGAGGTGTGGTGCCACTGGGCGAGAGTCAATGCCCACGTAGCGGAACATGTCGGATCGGCTGGTGAGGAGTGTTATATCGAATGGGTGTTTGCTCCATTCCTCGAGCTGATCAAAGTATTTTTTGTATAGACGGGGACACTCTTTGGAGGTGGTTGGTCTATATTGTTTGGGAGTATGGTTTTTTAGCTCGGTTATGAAAGGCCAATTTTCGGTGTTGTAGATAAAGAAGAAGTTCTTTCTCCACTCGGGGACTTTGTTGGGAGGATTTATAAGAAAGTGAGCTAACCCTGACCGAGTGGAGAGATAGAAAGAGTTTTGTTGATATTTTATCTGGAAGCAAAAGTGGAAGAAGCCTGGGTCAGGATTGGTGTTGTAATATTCGCATAGTAAGAGGTATCCAGCCAGATACTTCATAGAGTTGGAGGTTAATTGTAAAGGTGAGATGTTGTACAGGTTGGAGATTTCGATGTAGAAGGGGTGAGCTGGAAACCTAAACCCCGCTACTAGTAGTGTGTCAAACATGGTAATATGGTTGGGCGGAGGTCGCAGGGGGTCTACGTGTGGCCCTTCGGGTAGGACCATCTTGGCGGTTTTAGGTAGATTGAGAATTCTCTTAAATTTTTCTAATTTGGGACGTTCGGGTAGTATCCAATAATTGTATTTAATTTATTTGGTTGAATGGGAAGAGAAAGGTAGGTCGCTGATGGATAGGGAAGAGGCTACGGTCACAGGGTTCTCCCTAAAGTGTTCGCAGGGTAGAAGTTTATTGGATATGGGTAGAGGGATACCCTCTAGAATAGGTGTAAGGGCTAACAATGAAGAAGATGGAATTTCGAGGAGGTTGTCTTTTGAGGTTTGGGTTTCAGAGAGGACTATGGTTTGGGCTTGAAGCTCCGACCAGTCTACGTCACCTTCTGGCTCATCGAGGCCGGAAGAAGGTAATAGGGGTTGTTTTTGCCTAGTTTTGATTATAAAAGGTTTTTCAGAGGGATCGGAATCAGGGGAAAGAGTTGAATTTTGTGAATTATCGGTGGGGGACGCTGATACCATTGAAAAAAAATATATATTCAGGGGAGGAGTAACACAGAATAAATATATCTCAGCAATTGCAATTGTTGATCTAACAGTATGATTAAAATTGTTATTTAAGGAGATTTGGGGACTTACACATTTTCGACGAGCTGCAGGTCGTTGGTGAACAGTGAAATGATGTGAGATCCTTGAACGATCGTGAGTTGTTAAGCTTTTTTGCAGAATAAAAATGGTGAGTCTTTTTACTTGAGATGGCGTAAAGTAGCGAATAAAGAAGGTGAAGGGGTTTTATGTGTTGGAAGGCGGAAAAGTTGATGGGACAGATAGGAGCGGGATTTATTAGGGTTTATTTGGGGAATGTTTTGGGCCATTAATTCCTAGGCCCACTGAATTTATTATACTCCGAGAATATAAAGGTGTGACGCGTGTCTGGCAAGAGGGCAGACTGCATTTAATGAAGCACAAATGAGATGGGATGTGAGAAAAGAAGCATGTCTTGACTTTATGGTTCGCTTGTGATTGCGATTTTGAATTATTGAGACTGGTTGTTGCTGCAGGTCGTTGAAGGAGTGGTATATTTTCAGGTCGCCCAGTGTAAAATCTTGAGGTTTAACTTGGGGACTTGTGCGCATGAGGTTGTTTTGTACGATTAATTATTGTGTGATTCAGATCGTCATAGTTGAAGGATATTTGATTAAAGGTTTGAGGTTGATTCTCAGAAGGTGATCGAAAGAGTGAGCTCGGTGCATTGGCCTTTTGTAGGTCGCAGGTGTGGTTAATGATTTATAATGGGTTATTGATATCGTTACTCGATGAGACCGAGCTGGGTAATTCTGAAATATGGTTTTATGAGGTAAAGTGATGATTTGTGTGCATATGTTGTCTGTGTTTGTTTGATTTCGTGTTCACATGTCCTACCTGATTTCATACCTCAATCAGCTAGAGCATGGGGGACTAGCTGATGTGGATCAAAATGTCTGTACGTAATGTTATGTGATATATATGGATATTTGTGGAAATCGACCTCATTTCTAAGAGAGGGTGTACCTCCTGAAAGATGGGCAAGCTGTGTAATGTCTTTGAGAAGTGAACGAGCTGAAGGCTGTTCCTCAAAAGTAAGCGAGTTAATGTGTCTGGAGTAGCGACCTGTAGTATGAGGATGAGTTCTCATATAGGGTCGTGATCTCTGGTGGGTTGGGCTGAGTATTTGAGCCTGATTGAAAGTTTAATATGTGTATGGGCCTGGTGGGCTGTATGCCCAGGCTTATTTCAGGAATATATTGAGAAGTTTCATGTTTATGGGAACTTATCATATGGGAAGAGTCCCAATTGAGAGTCGGTGAAAGAGTCATGGTATGAATGGAATTCTGGTTATGTAAGGTAACCCTAGATAGTGGAGGATTTTTCCTATCTCTATAAAAGGGGCTTTTGTCTCTTATTTTATTATCATTATAACGTCATTATTATTATTTCACCGCATTATTAACATTAAGAAGAGAGAGAGGAGTTTGATTTCGCTTATTAACTTAAGCGTCGGAGGGCCTTAACGGGCTCGAAATCCGGCCCGTTTTACACTACAAAAAAACTCGGCTATGCTGGCGGGTTTCCTGACGGCCAAAAAGCCGTCAGAAATCCTGGCGGAAATCATTGCTGGCAGATTTTCTGACGGCCCTGGCCGTCAGCAACTATCCCCGCCAGCATCCCCTCAGGAATCGAGCGGGAATCTATCCCGCGTAATTATCCTAACGGGCTAACCCGCCAGGAAATAATTTTTAATTAAAAAAAACAAAAATAATATATGCTGACGGCCTTGCCCGTCAGCATATAATTTTTAATTAATATATATATAATATATATATATATATATATATATATATATATATATATACGCTGACGGCCTAAACCCGTCAGAATTATTAAATAAATAAAAAAAATAATGCTGACGGGCAAGCCGTCAGGCAATTTATTTAAAATATAATTTATAATATTATAATTATAATACATATAAAATAATATTATATATTTATAATTTAATTAATTATTTATAAAATAAAATATATAATTATATTAATTATTTATAAATATAATATAATATAAATTATACATTTATAAATATAATATAATAATTATATATTTATAAATAATATTATATATTTATAATAATAATATATTATTATTTATATACAATATATAATATATATATCTCAAATAATATATATTTTACAATTATTTATAAATAATTATATATATATATAGTTATTTATAAATATATTTATAATAATATTATGCATTTATATATTATTATTCATAAATATAATCAACACTTATAAATATAATATAATTAATTATAATTATAATTTATAACTTAATTTATATATCTAATATATATTAAAAGTATATAATCTCTAACAAGTAATCGACTTGGCGATACGGTAACACCACTCTTCTATTTGCAAGAGGTCTGGGGTTCGAATCCCACCCATTCCACATGTGGGGAATTAAATTAACACAGGTTAGGGGGTTGTGGGCTGGGCTAGGCCCGCTTAGTTTTTTTTTTTATAATATTTTAAAAATACTGACGGGTTTGACCCGTCAGCAAGCCGTCAGGATACTGGAATCCTGACCAAAAAAATGCTGGCGGCCATTATCCGTCAGGAGGCCGTCAGTATTTCATATATTGACGGATTTAGCCGTCAGCATTGCCGGATTTTTTTGTAGTGCTAGGCGTTATTTTGCAGGACCGACGAGGTCGCTCGAAGATTTGTGGAGGGCTTTAGAGGTCGCTGAGACGTATTTCATCATCAATTCAGGTCGCTGATCTCTTTTCGAGGTTAGTACCCCTATATTTGGTGGTCCAACTTTTTGGGCTTATTAGGGTCGTAGGCTTTAACATATCTATTGTGTGTTAATATGGTTTCAATATTATGAACAGTATATACCACTAGTTCCTGTTGTTCTCTGCTAAACAGTTCTATTGTTGCTACACCTGAGGTAAATCTTAATTCCTTATTGTTTATGCAAGCTTAATTTGTTGATTTTGCTGCTTAATGATAAAGTTGGCCTCCTATGTTTGTTGATTGATCTGATTGTAAAGTTGTTCTGTAATTTATTTGGCCTTTTGTTATTGTGGTTGAGGTATTTATATCATCAACATTATAAAGACTTGGGAAAAGCTTCTGATGGCTGCTAGGGTTATTGTCGGTATTGAGAATCCTCAAGACATCATTGTTCAGTCTGCGAGACCCTATGGTCAGAGAGATGTGCTCAAGTTTTAACAGTATGCTCGATGTCATCCAATTGTTGGACGTCACACCCCTGGTACTTTTACCAATCAACTTCATACCTCCTTTGGTGAGCCCAGACTTCTGATTTTATATGTATTACTAGACTAGATGTAGTTGCTTGATTGATGTAGTAAGTTGCCTTTGTAATCGTATCACCTTTTTTTTGTGTGTGTGTGTGTGTGCACAGCCGATTAAAGAAGCCGCCCTATTTAGCATTCCCACCATTGCCTTCTGTGACACCGACAATCCAATGCGGTGTCTTGATATTGGTATTCCGGCCAACAACAAAGGGAAACACAACATTGGCTGCCTCTTCTCTTCCGGCTATTGGCCATGATGGTGCTGCAGATGCATGGTCAAGTTGCACATGTACACAAATGGGATGTCATGGTAAAATAAAATAGAACTTTAATCATGTGCACTCATTGTTTCCTTTTATTAAGTCTATTCTGAGTATCTCAGACATACTTGGAATTTCTTTTTTGCAATGACAGGTTGATCTATTCTTCTACAGGGAGCCTGAGGAATCTAAGGAAGAACAAGAAGAGGATGTTGTGGCTCTTGCAGTTTACGAATATTCTGTTGTTGCTGGTGATTGTCCCAGTAACCAATTCCCAGATGGTCAATATAATAATGTTGCTTCTGCTCCTGCTGCAACTGATAGTTGGAATGCTACAGGTTAGTAATTTGTTTCTATTATTTGTATTATGTATGCATTGGATAAAATTCATGTTTTAGGATCTATTATTTAATTTTTCGAGTAGAAATATAGGTCCTCTTGTTATTTTTGTTGTTTAATCGTAGAAAACCCACTGCTTGTGTTTTGTTGTGCATATGAATTAATATTATAAAGGTGGATACTTCTTTTCTTCTTGGTTCAAATTTCTAGTATCAGAAAGAAAGTAATTTTCTATTTATGTATCTTATTCATCCATTCATGCATATATTCTTTGTATATCATCTTAAGATGATGGTATTTATTTGCAGGTGGTGTTGCTAATCAATCACTTTGTATAAAAAGCAGTTTCACGACTTTCTTCATGGATTATTCTGCGATACAGCTCTTCAATTAAATATAGAGGTATCTCCGTCAGTTATATTCAGTGACCTCTGAGCTATGGAGTACGAGAAAGGTAACTGATACCTATTTTATTTTTATTTTTTCATAACTTTATCAATCATTACCAGTTTTAGATTCACACCCCTTCTGCACCCTTTTTTTTCCCAATCACTGAGGGTAAAGGAAGATCCAAACCTGTTTCTTATTATTATTTTGGGTTTGTATGTGATCATGATTGAGGGTGTAAAGGATGTATTGTCATGGTTTTGAGATATCATGAACAAAGGTGATATGACAGTGAGAAAATAGGCGGTGAGGAAAAAAAGGTAATTTATAATTTAAGATAAATATATTGATGCATTGAGAATATTTACTAAAGAAAGAGTTTTGATAATGGCAGTGAGTATCAGAAATAGAATAACTTGAACGCACATGAGTCACGATCTTTCTCTCAAGTCTCAATTAAATATTTATGTTCTGTAGCTCATGCATGAGTATGTGGTTTTTACTTGGTCATCGAAAGGTCTTGACGTTCGGGAAATGAGTTTTCTTATGATTATTGAAACTATATAAAACTATATAGAGAAATGAGTTTTTTATATCAGCACATTAAAGGGAACCCTGGCTGAAGGGCTTATGGAAAGAAACTTGTCTAGCTTGCTCTTCTTTATTTCTTTAAAACGTACACGACGATGATAATGATTTCTTTTAAGACGTAGGTGTGATTAAATTGGCTTTTACGTTAATCAGTGCTTATTCCCATTGTCCATTATATATCTGATTGAGTTTCATTTATTATATCCCTTTGTGTAAATAATTAGAGATTATTACCAACATTGTGGCTTAATTTACATCTCTTTTCCTTTTATGCCCTGCTTTGTTAAAATTGGTTTGGCTCACTTTAGTGGGAGAGGTCAAGAGGGATGTCAGAAGATGTTGCCTGAGATTAATTGTAGTTTGGACAATTAGGTTTTCTATTTTATTGTGTGAATTAATTTCACACAAGTGCAAATTAGTTGCCAAATTCCTCATTTTATGTGAATTTATTTCAAATATGATATTTATTTTGTGTTGTACCATTTTCTTTTCACCAATGGTGTATGATGCATTACTTCAGGTCTTTCTCAAGCTGGAATGAGATTTTTTGTTCCATATTTGTGTTCTAATCCTTTGATTACACGTGTACAATTATGACATCACCATGTACGCCTTCCCTTTCTTGCTCTCTAGCAATTATGTGATTAGGGAAATTCCGAGTCTTTGAAGAAAAAACCTGTGTTGCGATTTCCGATCGAACTCGCGTCGTGGAAGCAGATCGATGGGAAACTAACAGTCTGGGCGCCAAGGGGCCTGATGAAGGGTTCAGGTACATTTCCTTCAGTTTATAGTGAAATTGAAAAGAGATTTAAGTATCTCGAGGTCACGCAATCTGGAAAGGACCTCAGAGCACATAAACAGATACTCGAAGCAATGCAGTCTAAGGGATTCTTGGAAACCGAAAGAAAAAGGCCCAGACCAATCAATAAACAACGAAACCGAGTCAAATTCGACAGGACGAAGATGAAGGCCGAAATAAACGAGTGAGGTTAGTGTCGAGTCGAGATATTTAAATCACCGTGAAAATGAGAGTTTGGTTCAATCGAGTGAAAGTAATATACGCAGCTCCAAATGTGCTGCAGCCAGAGTCTATTCATGAAGACTGATATACTTTTTATATTCTGTATCAACTTCATTTGGCCTATTTTTCATTCTGTAATTTTTATTTCTTGATTTACTTTAGAAATCTAATTAGGGGTTGAACGAGGATGAGTCAGCAGAGCTTGGGAAGACCAAGTCGGCTTCAGTAAATCGAATTTCTCAGCCACTTTCAATCGCCTTTTTATTTTTTATAGTGATTGAACTAAAACTTTATATACCAATAATATGAAGTTTTGATTAATGATAAATGTGATTGGTTTTTTATTTTTTTTAATCAAGGATAATGATATGTTCTGGTTATGCTAGTATTAAGTTTGTGATTATCTTTCTTTTAATGAGTTGTGGTGTATTTGTTGGTAAATTAAATATTATTGATGATTTTAGTGTATTTGTTGGTTGGTGCTTTTATTTCATTTTTTAAAATCTTTTTTTACTACTTTCTAGAACAGTTTTACAAAAAGTCATTCCAGAAATCACACTACCTAGAACGGATTTATGAAAAGTTGTTCTAGATACCATAATTTTAAGAATGCCTTTTCAAAACCCGTTCTAGATATCATACTTTCTAGAACCCCTTTCAAAAGCCGTTCTAGAAAGTTTATTTTATAGAACGTCTATTTCGTAAAGGCGTTCTAGAAAGTTTATTTTCTACAACGTCAATTCGTAAAGGTGTTCTAGAAAGTATACTTTCTAGAACGCCTTTTCAAAACCCGTTTTAGAAAGTTTATTTTCTAGAATATCTATTTTGTAAAGGTGTTCTAGAAAGTTTTTTTTCTAGAACGTCAGTTCGTAAAGACATTCCAAAAAGTATACTTTCTAAAACGTCTTTTTTGTAACCGTTCTTAAAAACCACTTCATAGAACGGTTCGACCGGTAAAAATTACATTCTAAAATGGGTAAAATTTTTCTAAAATGGCTACGTAGCCATTCTAGAAAGTCCCATATTCTAGAACGCCTCAAATAACCGTTTTAGGAAGTCAGATTTTCTAGAATAGATTCATGTAGAACGCCTTAGATAACCGTTCTAGATTTACTCACTAGTGCAAAAACTTCATATTCATAAGGGTAATTCTGCCCTATCCAGAGCGCTTTTATATACCTTTTGTAGTGACATAGTTCTAAAAAGTCTGTACTTTACAGAACGCCTTTTTTTACTCTTCTAGATTGGCAGAATTTTTAGAAGGGGAAAAAAAGGCGTTCTAGAAAATAAGTGTTCTGTTCCAAAACGGTACCATCCCATGTTGATCCGCCACTTTCCAGAACGATTTTTCATAAATACTGTTATGGAAAGTTATACTTTCCAGATCAGTTTTTCGAAAAGACGTTCTGGAAAGTGTAGATACAAACCCAGATGAAGTTCTGACCATCTATAAGAGAAAAAAGAACGAACCGATCTTGTAGGATTCCCAAGAAATTCTTTGATTTCTTCCTGAAGCAGATGATTAATCATCTGCTTCTCACGTTCCGTGAATAGCCGAGACATTGAGGAATATCCAGAAAGGCATTTGGGGAATAGGTCTGATTCTATCTCTGTTCCTTCCGTTTGAAGAAAGGAAGGATCTCAAAGATCAATTTGATCAGGCACTCGCCATCTATTTTCATTGTTCAAATCTTAACTTTGCGGATCGATTTTTTTGAAAAGACGTTCTGGAAAGTGCTTTCAAGAACATCTTTTCGAAAAACTGATTTGGAAAGTATAACTTTCTAGAACGGAATTTAGAAAAGACGTTTTGGAAAGTATCACTTTCCAGAACGTCTTTTTGAAAAACCGATACGGAAAGTATAACTTTCCAGAATGGTATTTTCGAAAATACATTCTGAAAAGTCTTGCCTTTTAGAACATCATTTTTCGTATATGTTCTAGTATAAACACACTTTAATAATGTCTTTTCCCAAAAAAAGTTTCTGAAATTTTGAATTTTTATATCACTTTCATCAAATGCAAAACATCAATATACAATACTAATAAAAACACCAAATCCTCATTGAAATTATAAGTCACCAAATACAACATCTCAACCACTTCAAACAACCCCAAAACAACAAAAAAAATTACAATATTCATCAAGTGTTCAAAATAACAACCACTCACAAGTCACATTAAAAAAAAGGTTTCATCATAGATATTTGTTCCTTAACTCAGGTAATGACATCTAGAAAAAACTCGGCCCAACGTTTACGAACTACATCAATGTCATCGTCCGAATAAGGTCTCTTCATATTGAATACCTGTGCGCAATACACATAACTCAGGCAATACGCACAACTCACACAATACGCACAACTCATCACAAGATATCAATTTAATTATTTTTGTAAATACAAATATACATCCAATGATGGAAAGATGGACCTAGCATAAATTCACAAAATGTTGATCAAGCTGAAAAATAATGTTTTTCTACAAACTAACAGTCTTAATGGAATTCATCGTTTCTCAAATAAAAATAGCACACACAAGGCTTGGTTTTAAGGCCAACTGAAGAAGCATCAACATGAAAATTGTTAGATAAGTATTTTGACCTCCGTTAACATGAAGTCGATAACACACAATTTCAATTGCTGCTATCTATGCCTCTGCCACAATCTTCACCACATGACACTTATCTAACCACCATTCAATTCTATAATTCTATTTGGAATTATATAAAAAAAAAAACTTGTGTCATATCGTCCGACGGAAGTACTTTCCTTCAGAAACAGAGCTACTTTTCATCATGTGGAGCCCAAATAATTTATTTTTTATTTATTTTTTAGTTTTGTATTTTTCTAACTCTATTAACTTTTCCTAGTGATTTTAACATTTGTGAATTTTTATTATTACTTTTTTTTAGTGCATTGGTTTATAGTTGCCTGCTAGAAAAAAGTCATTCTCATTTCTACCCAATATTAATGTAATAGTAATGCTTATTAGACCTGGTTATTGAAAAAAGGTGTGTGTGTATACTACATTATTGGTCTCAAGTGGTACAGACTGTAACATGTTTTATAAATTTGGAGGGTACTACAGAAACATATTTATTTAATATAGCCTTAAGCCTAGAAGCAAGTGTTAATTAGCATCAATATTCCATAAAGTTAGTCATGATGCAAAGCTGTTCATGATCCAAAATCCAATAGTTAATCAGATTGTTTGTGTGTTCTTAATGTTGCCAGGTACAAGAGCTTGACAGTGTTTTTTTTAACTCCAAGTTTCCATATTACAAAATTTTCCTTGAGAATTGATTTGGTTGTACATATTCTTGTAATTTCAGAAAGGAAGAATTTCACAATAGGACCAGAATTGAAACCTTCTCATATTGGGGCTCGATTTTCATTTTTCTCTCAAATCAAGGCCTCCCTCAAATTTTTGTTTCTGACTTCAGGCTTTATATATATTTTTTTTAAAAAAAAACATTGATAAATTTGTCATCTTAGCAAAAGAAATCTCTTTTCTGAAATAATAATTACTTCACTAAATTTCAATAATACAATTGTAGTTATATTTTGAGATAAAATGAATCATTAAATATTATTTTTAAATTAAAATATGTACTTGATATAATTTGTTTGAAATTATTTTAATGAACATGGTATAAAAATATTCATAAGCTTATACTTTGGATATTTTACAAATATTTATCTGATAACTAATATATTATCTCCATATATGAAAGTTCATGTTTTCATAAAATATTTATTTGATAAAACTTAATTTAGTAATCGAATTTTATTAATCATTTTATCTCAACTATAACCATAATTATAATACTACACTTTTATGAAGTATTTTTAATGAATTTACTTTTACCAAAGAATTATGGCAAATTATAATAACATTTTCTCGTTTTGTTTATATTTAAAACCTGAAGTCAGAGCCAAACATTTAGGGAAAGGCCTGGTTTGAGAAAAAAAATGAAAAGATATGGTCACAATTGGAGAACGTTGAAATTCTAGGCCTTAAGGTGATAGATTTTCTTCAATATGGCTACTATCATTTTATCTCAACCAACACATGAACATCAATAGAATCACAAAAGCCCACATCCTATTAATTTGTAGAAGGAATGTAAGAATTAAACATTGACTTACCTATTTGAATTCCAAGATTTTTACTTGACCTACACCCCTTGTCAAGACCAATGCTCTAGTTTCTAGCCGTTCAACCTGTGAAACATGATAGATAATGTTTGGTAAAAGCACAACTTGCTACAGTCAAAATGTTTTAACCCAGAAACTCACTTTCTCGATTATGACCAAACAATCGTATCTAGCAGCAAATGATGCTTCTTCTACTGATGTACCACTAAGACCGATTGGATATAACACAAAGCGCACAAACAGCTTGTGTTTTTTTTTTTTTTTTGTTTTTTTTTTGAAATAATGACTGCGTTCAAGAAAACACGGAGAGAAAACTACATCAGTTAATCGTTCTATTTCGCATGTCAGATAGTTAAATATACCTCCTCTAGCAGTGCTATATACCTTGCTTTGTACAGATGTAGGGTTTTAACCTCCGATGGAACAAGCACCTAAACACACATAACAGCGATAGAGAGAAAAAAAATCAAAATAAATAAAATAAATAACAATTTAAGGAGTATCCTTCATCCTGATGGCACATGAATCAAAGGAGCCAATCAATCCCTCATGCCCCAAAATATTTGGGGAACCATTTTTTTAAATATATATAAATACATACTTAGCCGAAGTGAATATGTGAAAATCATATTAAATTTTGAATTCTTACCCCCCTAAAAAACAAACAAACTATTTTTTTTTACCATTTTTAAGAAAAATGGCTTATTTATTTATGTTTTAATTTTTGTAATTTATGCAAGTATCATCACCGATAAAAATATCTAAACATATAATTTCAGCACACCATTTATGGATCCAACCCCATATCTCAAAATCACGAGTCAGATCCAAACAAATCTCCTCATTTCACATAGTATGGATCACCATTCCAAGTGCCCATTAAAAAAATATTACTTCAATTCTGCCTTTAAAAAATCAAAATACAGAAGCAATAACTGAAACTGAAAAAGGAAAAAAATTAAAATAAATAAAAAAGGAAAAATTACCTGATCGATTGGGAAAGGAAGGAGCGGGAGGGCTATAGAGGATGCCTGTACCAGAAAACGGCGTCGTTGATATGGAAATTTGAGACGAGATTGGGAATTTAGAACTAAGGGCAGAGAGGAGCTGGGATTACTATTATATAGCGGCGAGATTACATGAAAATTGAATGCTGGCGCTTTTGGGATTATGGTAACCATAATGAATTAATACCATTCTATACCAACGAAGCCTTTCAAGAACGGTATTTTTTCCTACCGTTCTGCAGTCACTTGGTGGATCATTTTCACCAGCAGATCGAGGACGTGACAGCGATGAGATGATTATCCAATCATCGCCATTAAAGACAAAGATGGACAAGAATTAGATGATCTTTTAGAGGAAGCTAAAGAATGAGGCACTGTGATTGGCAAATTATATGATGATGATAATGATGATGATGATGATGATGATGATGATGAACGAGAGCAACCTGCAACTAAAGAGGGCGTTCTCCCATGGATCCCAAGAAACCCCAAATTAAAAAGAATCAAATCTACAAGAAGAATTTTTTAACTTAAATAATAAACAAAAATAAATAAATTTAATTTCATTTAAAAAAAATATTCAGAGTGCTTACCAAAGCAAGCTTTGTTGGAGTTCCGCCGACAACCACCACTTGAAGGTTGGCGACCGGATTTGGTTAGAAACTGTGCGGTGGATAACTGGCGCCGCGTTTTGAAACGGAAACGAATCTTGAAGAACAATATTTCTATTGGGACTTTCTTTTAGTGGAAGCGGGAGCCTCATGAATCCAAAGAGATGGCAATAATCTCCGTCGTGGAGGTAAGAAGAAATCGGTGGTGGAGGTAAAAATTAGTGGGCACAGGTAAGGTGGATCGACTGAAAAAGAAAGATGGGATGGGAATTAGGGTTGATTTTCTATTTTAAAACTAAAACTTTTTACATTTCGAGAACCGTTCTGGATAGATGATTTTTTAGAACGGTTTTACAATACCGTTCTATAAAGTATACATTCCAAAACGGTAATGAAAAAACCGTTCTGGATTATGAGTCGATCCAGAATTGTATTAAAATAATGTTCTGAAATGTACACATTTCAGAACGTTATTCGAATACCGTTCTGGATCGACTCATAATCCAGAACGGTTTTTCCATTACCTTCTTGAATGTATACTTTCCATAACGGTATTGTATAACCGTTCTGGAAAAGCATCTATCCAAAACTTTATTTTAATACCGTTCTGGATCGACTTATAATCCAGAATGATTTTTTCATTACCGCATTGTAAAACCGTTCTGCAAAAGCATTTATTCAGAACGGTAATTTCAAATACCGTTCTAGAAAGTTTAATCCAGAGTAGTATTTTAAATACCCTTCTGAATGCAGCAGGATGTTCAGTTCTAGAATGCAGTTTCTGCACTAGTGACTGAAATAGGGCATTTTAGATTACTGTTTCTGCACTAGTTTTATGTAGTACAATAGTTGATGAAAGTGACTGATAGATTAATTAAGAATGTCAATAATTAATTAGGAGTTTGTTAGTCAAATTCTTATGTTTCTTAGTTTTTGATAGATATTCTAAAATGAATTTAAAAAGAAATTTAGGTTGTATAAAATACCAAATAATACTGACAAATCATACCATGCATCCGGGTGCACAATGCATGGGCACCTCGTTCCCAGTTTAATATTTTGTGTGATAAATATAAATATTTTGTTCAATGATGCATGATGTTATGTGCGATGAATATTCATATTCTTTCTGGCATTCTGCCTAGTTTAGCAATTCGAAATAGAGAATCTATTTCAATGTCTAATTGGTGGAATAAAGGTCTCCGCATTCACGGCTTATTCAACAATCGTGAATTGAATTATGCTCGAGTCAGGTTACATAGTCCAATAATGCATGATGTTATGTGTGATGAATATGATTATATTGAAAATTGTGGTTATGTATAATGAATATGGATGTTTATGTGATAAATGTATATGTTTTATATGATATGGATTTATGTGTGATGAACATGTATGTTTTGTATTCAATTTTTATTAAAAAATGAAATTTGCGTAGTATATGTATATTATGTGTGATGAATACATATAATTTGTGAGATGCATATGGATATTCTATGAGAATACACTACGGTGCCTTCACTATACGACAAGATAAGTGATTAATATACACATAATTTGTGATAAATATACAAGTGATATATGATGAATATGAAATTATAAATTCATATTTATCACATCTCCCGTATATTTAGTATAGTATGATGAATATATAGGAAATTTATGATGAACACAAATGGTGAATGATGAATATGAAAATTATAAATTTATATATATCATGTATATTAATTATACAATGATAAATATACAATAGATATATAATAAATATATAAATGGTAAACGATAAACATAGAAATAATTAGTGATAAATATAAAACCTAAATGCATGCCCGATTGAACTATTTAAAGGAAGGTTTCTTAGTGGTGTGTTGCTTCCCCAAGTGCATAAGATCATATAAACAACATATACCTCCCAGGAGAGAGGGGTGGAGGGGTGGGGCTTAATTAAAAGAAGGGGAAATTGTCAAATACTCCCTAAGATATAGATGAATTTGTCAAATAATCCAACTTGTAGATTTAAGTCAAATGGTCCCTCCTTTTTGCCAAATAATCCAAAATTAAATGTGAAATGTCTAATTTATCCCCCACATTATTAACTATATTTTGCCCTACTGTTCCCCACCCCCACCCGAGCTTCTTTTTTTCTTCTTTTATTTTCTTCTTCTTCTTTTCTGGGAACGATTCCAAAATCGGGGAAAAATGGATGTTTCTGCAAGTAACATCGATTGATAGCTCCCGATTCTGTCTCCCAAATCAAGTTTCTTCATAATTTTTTCCATCGATTGCTCCGGTTTTGCAGAGCTCGCTCGTCTTCTTCGTGCTTGCGGGAAGTTTTTGAACGATTGGGCTGTAGCTACGAAGGCCGGCGCTGGCAATCAATTCACATGACTTCTTATTCGAGTAAGAAATTGAGTTTGTGTTTTTAATTGAGCCTCTTTGTGATTCTTTTGGTTGAGTCTCTTCAATTTCTGACTTTTTATTCAAAAATTGGGATTAGGGTTTGTTCAATCCCAATTTCATCCCATGATATTTTGCGTGTGTGTTGTGGATTTGTTGTTGTGATTTAGAAAAAAAAATGTTTTTCGATCAATTTCTTCCTGATTAGAATTGGGATCAGAATTTGCATGTGTTGTGCTCTTTAGTATGTAGTTGCCTCTGATTTAGTAAGAAGTTGCTTCTGAAATTTGCTTCCTGCACATTCTTTATGTTTTGGTAAATTTTTGAAAGCCAGCCTGTGTTTACTGTAGGTTTTTCCTTGGTTAGTTTTCTGGTGGTTCAAGTATTGTTTTTTGTTCCGTTTAGTATTGGTTTTACTGCAATAGAGTATTGGTTTTTGTATAGTGCTTCTGAAGTGTATTTCTTACTTTTTTTTTGTTGAAACTGTAGTTAATGCTATTGGTGGTGGTGGTATATTTGTTTTCTGCTTGTACAATGGCGAGACTTTAGCGTACAAAATGGATATTGGTGATTCATTCGAGAGACTTTTGCACATAATCCAAAATCAGTGGAAGAAGCTTCATAGAGACGAGTTCACCATGCACTACTCGACTCCTGATTACTCTGACTGTGTTTTGGCGACTGATGATGATTTCAGTACCATGGTGGCGGTGGCTTTGCTCTATAACTTGGATCGGTTGATGATCAATATATCGAAGAAAGATCGTGTTGCCGTTTGTGATCACTCGTCGTCTTTGTCTTACACCAACAACAGCGCTTTGACGAATGTCGACACTTCGAGTGTTGATCAAGATTTCCTTCCTCTCTATTGTCCTTCGAATAATAAGACTCTCTTGACGGCTGGTTGGGATAAGGAAATTGCGGGGGTTGGTCAGCAATTTGAAGGTGGTGCCACAGAGTTTCGTATTGCATTGCGTAAGATGGCAATTGGTGTTGGTTTTGATTTTGATTGGGGGAAGAATGATTCGACACGAGTCTCTGCAATGTGCTCGAAGAAGGAGAGCCCAGGCTGCGGTTGGTATGTTTATATGTCAAAGGATCCTACCAATGATTATTTCTATGTGAAAAAATTGAACAATGTGCATACATGCGGTTCGTGCTTTCGATCAAGGAAACATAACCGCTTGTGTGCGGATTTGGTTTGTAGCTTGATCGCTGACAAAGTTCGTAAGAAATCAGAAACTCGGCCGATTGATGTTGTAAAAATATTTATGCACGATTATGGTCTTGAGATATCGTACACCATCGCATTTGGTGCTGTTGAGAAGGCGAAGAGGTGCGTTCATGGGGATGATAACGAGTCGTTTGAAATGTTAAGTAGGCATGTCAAGGCAATTACAGACTCGAACCCGGGCTCGCATGTTGTGTTGGATGTCACTGCTACAACTTGCAAGTTTAGGAGGATTTTCATATCGTTTAAAGGATGCATCGATGGCTTCAACTTTTGTCGTCCGATATTGTTTCTTGACGGAACGTACCTAAGGGGGAAATTTAAAGGGCATTTGCTAGCTGCTACAAGCAAGGATGGTGATAGAGGTGATGATCAAACTCAACATTAATATAATTTCTTACTTACTGTTTCATTTGCTATTTTTTATTTTTTTTATTTGTTCTGTTTACTGCTACTGCTCATTTACTATTTTTTCATTAGAGTATTGGTTTGTGTACTGGGGAGTATTGGTTATTATGTCCGGGAGTATAGGTTTCTTGCAGTGTACCAGAACTAATATTTCACTATTACAGACTTCATACCCCAAATCTACTGTGCAGGTTTGTACCCTTTAGCTTTTGCCGTTGTCGATTCGGAGAATGCTGCAAATTGGAAATGGTTTCTGAAAAACCTGAGGGAGATTATTCCGCCAACCCGTGTGGTGACTTTTGTTTCAGACCGAAACCCCGGTTTGCTTGATGCCATGAGCCAGATCTTCCCAGACTACCCACACGGATACTGTCTAAACCATTTGAAGAACAACTTGAAGGACAAATTCAGTGGTAGGAGGGCGAGTAAGAGCTTGCGAAATAGGATGGTATGGCTTCTTATGAATTGTGCATACGCCCCCACGGTACAAGGTTATCAACAGAACATGGCAGATCTATTGAAGGAAGGTGGACGCACGGCACAAAGTTTTTTTTGAAAATATTAATCCTTGCAACTGGGCGAATGCGTTTTTTACGGGGCGGAGATATGGAGAGATGAGCTCTAATGCAGCAGAATCTTTCAATAATTGGATCCTTGATGCAAGACATCTCCCAATAACAGCTCTGATCAACTCCATCAGGGTGAAAATGATGAAATCGTTTTTTGGTATGCAACAGTTTTTTATTATTTGATTTATTAATAGTTTTTTTTAGTATTGGTTTTTGTTCTGTTTAGTATTGGGTTTACCGCTGCAGTTTATGTGTTTGCTGGCCTGCTTTGCTATAGGTTTTTCCTTGGTTAGTTTTCTAATTATTTTATATATTCTAATATAATCAAGTATGAAATCACTACTTTATTTTCTTTCTTAGATAGGCGAGCTAGTTGCCAGAATTGGACCAACATATTTTGTCCATCTATTGAGAAGAAACTGACGGCGCTCATTGATGAAGGCAGGACATGGATTGTTGTTGGGTCATATGCTTCAATTTATGAGGTGCAGTGTGTTCCCTCTGTTGTTGTCAATTTGTTGGACAGTACGTGTACTTGCCGACAATGGGAAATCACCGGTTTACCATGTTCACACGCGATAACATGCATTTTGACTGAAGGTAGACCTATGCAACTCTTCGTTGATGGGTTCTATCATGCTTTTAGTTACATAAAGTCGTATTCAGCACCCCTTCACCCCGTTTCAGTGTTTGACCAACCTGAAGCCCCTCCGGACATTGCCTTGATTATCCCACCAGAAACGAGGAGGCCTCCTGGAAGACCTAAAAGGAAGAGAATACCGTCTCAAGGAGAACATATCCCACGATCTATGACATGCGGTAGATGTGGAAAGGTTGGCAATCATAATAGAAAATCGTGCACCGAACCGCTTGCTTAAATGATGTTATATTTATTTTTTTTATTTGAAATGTGATTTCTTCAACATCACTGGATATAGATTCTATTTTTTCTTGGTGTTTTTTTACTATTCACAGACAGTATCTTGATTAGAGCATTGGTTTCTGGATAGGGTAGTATTGGTTATTGTGTTCAAGAGTACTGGTTTCTTGCAATGTAATAAAACTAATACTTTGTTATTACAAACTTTATAGATACACCGTTGCTCATAAATCAATACCTTATCGTGTGTTAACGAATGTAGCAGGGTATCTAGGCTTCTCATGTGAAAAATTAGCACATTGCATTACAAACACTAGCATCTTGGTTAGTGTATTAGTTTCTGGACAGAAGAGTATTGGTTATTGTGTCCGGGAGTATTGGTTTCTTGCAGTGTAAAAAAAACCTAATACTTCTTACGACGTCACCTACCACTTAAGAAAGAAATACAGAGCAGAAAGAATAGAAAAGGAAAGAAGCAAAGGAGTTAAGCTATTCATGTTAAACACCAACACATGTCATTAGGTTTGAAATACATTGTATTACAAATATCGATACCTCGCAGCACAAGAACCAACACATTGGTATGCACAACCTAATACCATCCACATTTTACATTTCAGAACTTGCAAAACACTACAACAATTGTACYTGCAGAGWCCTAACATGTCAAAGGCTAAAAAKTTCACAAATACTTCCTACTCCTCTACTTCCTAGAAAACGCACAAGAACCAAGACATGTTTTTCTGCCCATGGCCAACTCCTCTACTTCCTGGAATTGGAGAAATCAAGTACATCTTTCTCCAACTTATTCTTCATGTGATTGACATCACTCAAGAAAAGTGTTGCACAATACTTGGCTCTCAACAAACGTCTCTCATCACGCTACAAAAAACACACAAAAGAAAAATAAATTTACCTATCCTTTTCAAATTGAAAGCGGAACTTATGTATAACAAGTATACTTATTTTTTTCAAATTTGTATTTTCATAGGGATGTCCCCTAAAAAATTCCATGTGATTCATAAGGAAGATACCACAGTCCCCATTGGCCCAAGCACATCCCTTCCACACGAAACGAACATCTTCAACAATGTAATGCTCAATATCGCCTGCTTTCGGGTTTTTTTCTCTTCAAGGAAAATAGCTATTTGGGTTTTCTGTAAAAATTCAAATCTGAAATTGTACTCACACATATACATTTGCCTTCAATTGAAAGAAAAAGTCTAAAATATGATCCAGATAGCTTACCATATTATTCTGTAGATTTTCATAAAACACATTCTTCAATTTTGAATGCGTCATATTGTCCAGATTTTGCACGTTTTGCTCCACAAGGTTGACAACAACAGCAAAAAAGTGTTCTGCAATCCAAATAGGAACAAAAATCTGGGGAACAAACCAATGTGAATCAGAACATAAATAAAATAAAGATCATTATCAAAATATAACCAAACTAACCCAAACATTCCACTCATATTCTACATTAGAATATGTAATACTTACAAAACCGAATGAATCCCAAATTACAGAATCACCCATGTTGTTCGCCCAATGATCCCAACAACCTCTCACTTTTTTAGCAAAATCCACTTCTCCCTCAACTCCAGTGACCAAATTGTGCAGGTACAGCTGTGATATCAATCATTTTTTCTTTCAATATGATGCACAGTAATAGAAAAGAAGGAAGAAAAAACAAGATCACAAACACTCTACTTAATAAAACTTACAGAGTGTTGGGTTTTCATATAGAAACAATTGCTACCCCCCTTCAGCATCAATGCCCATGCGTCAATTACGGCAGTGCTCACAAAGCGACCATCATTCAACGTTGCAATATCATCAACAGAAATAAATAAGATTCAGAG
>BMAC01000733.1:386753-397982 GCA_014905375.1 Phtheirospermum japonicum | reverse complement strand
GCTGCACGCGGGAGTGGGCTGGCTGGCATTGCGGCGCACGGGCGTGGGCTTGCGTTGCTACGCGCGGGCGTTGTCTTGCATCAAGGGGCCAAGTGCGGGATGGCATTGCTTGGCACGCCTTGGCGACCATTTCAGAATGTTTTGCCATTTTGAAGCTAGCTCTAGGTGATTGGAACTTTTCGAACCTACTTTTATAAATATGTTTGTCAAACGTTAAGTTCGCTCGCAATAGTACGAATCCGCTTGTAGGTTGGTAAGTTTGAACTGAGTCGATTCTCAAGAAATAAAAAATCGGAATCTTGGGTGTTTGTTTAATCACAAGGTCACACATGAACAGGTATAATTAGGGCTTTTGTTTGTATTTGATTTTATAAACTAAGAATTGTAAAGCAAGAGTAATTAATTAAAACTAATTAACTTGAACTAATTATCTTAAACTATTTAACCAACTAGAATTTAAAAGGCTTAATTAACTAAAGGCTATGAACTAAGGTTTTGGGATTTAAAGAGCAATTAAATATTTAAGAACCAAACTATTACTAAGATTATCAAGCATAAATGAAAGAAACAAAATTGAAAGATGAAAGATTACGAACTATATTATCCAAGAAATCCAAAGTATCAAGCATCAAAAGATCAAGATTCGAAAATAAAGAACAAATTATCTGAAATCTAAAAGTAACGGAGAACTAATCTAGAAAGCAATTAAAAAGGTTTAAAATACTTATTAGATCTAGAAAAAATAGTAAATCTCCAGCTATTCCGGAGAAAAGAAGTGGATCTCGGCCGAAGAACAAATCAAGAACAAAAGAAAGGAGCATAAAACTTGTGAACTTGGATCTTCAGTCTCGATCTTGTATCTATGTGATGGGCGATGGAAACGGGCTCTCTGTGCATCTCGGGACATTAGAATGTGTAAAAACGGTACCCTGGATGAATTATATAAGGGTATGGTACAAGTGGAAGCACGTGAGGAGTAAGACTCGCATATGTATTGGCATAACCAAAAGTTGTTTGCATGTGGTTGGTAGGAGGGTAAGAAGGATTATGAGTCGATAATGGAGCAAAAGATGAACTAGCATAACCGGCTCCCGCTTGATTCCCATAACCTCCATACACATCCTTCGAATGAGGCATCGACATATTGAAAGAAGGAGTTGAAGGACAAGACGTTGTACTGTGACCAAACATTCCACACGAAGCACACGGAGGATCCGGGCTCGGGCTGGATAAATTAGCAATTTTAGCCTCCAAAGTAAATAGTTGCTCTTCAAACTCAAGCACCCTAGAGGAAGAGACTTCACTGACTTCATTAGCACTATAAAACACTGCTTGGGAAGACTTTGGCTTGGGAGGAGTAAACACCACCAAAAAGGGTTTGTTTATATCTCCCGTAGGGCAGATGGGGGGACCACTTGCGAAAATGGAGCTCGGACCTCCAAACAACTCATACGAATATGGCTTTTGAGCACTATTGGTGGCACAAATAGGGGTATGATTGAATTTTAAAGCATGAGGACTTCCATACGGGCCAGGACTTGAAAATTGGCCACCCACATTCCCATTCGGACTCACATAGCCACCATTCTACATATTTGTGCATTGATTGTGAGCATTATAACCACCATATGGATCGGATGTCGAATTATCCATATTCGGAGCGTGAGTAGGAGTACTATATCCTCCATACAGACCATTCGTACTCATGTAGCCACTATACCAAACATGGTTTGCAACATGCCCTCCCATGTTGGGTTGTCCATAGCCGAATCCACCATTGGTAATGTGGTTTGCACCATGCCCTCCCACGTTGCCAAATCCATTATAACTTATCTCATTCCCAACATGGTTTGCACCATGCCCTCCCATGTTGGGAATGTAACCTCTAATGCCATAAGTACCTTGCATACTTAACAAAAATACCAAATACAAAATAAACTAGAAACACAAAGAAACTACAAGAAAATCGAAAACCTTAACCAAGTAGAGTCGCAACGGCGCCATTTTGTTTTGTAATTTTTTTGTGGTGATGAAATAAGAAAAGTGGGTTCATTGGCTCGGTTTTATCAGAATTCGATTAGATTTTAAGAATCAATGTGTTTTTAGCTTGAAACATAAATGAAAACGAAAATAAATGGGAATACTATAAGAATAAATTAACTAGAAAATGTAAAATGCAAGTTGGTCGGATGCCTCAAGCGTGTGCCGAAATTGAAATTTACAAGTGGAAGTGAAAATAAGCAAGTAAAAGCCAAGTACAACTAAATCAACCTAAGGTACAACTATACTTGCATGAACATAAAATTGAAAATAATGCAAATTAACACAAATTGAAAGCACCAATAGAAAGAGCAATAAAAGTTGACGTGAAAGTTTGAAACATTACGAGAAATAACTAGAAATGAAGAGTAGATCTAGTATTTAACATAAAAAAATGCATGAAAATTTAATTCAAAATAAAGAACATGAAGAATTCAAAATAAAAATGATAAAGGATTCGATCTACGATCTTGGTGTCTCAATCACCTAGATTCCATGGACGATTCACAAGATCTAACAAGAAATCTAAGAGCTAAGGCAAAATTCATAAATGAAGATCAAGCATGAAAATTAAATAACAAGAATGAAATACTCAAAATAAAAACGATCAAGGACTCGATCTATGATCTTGGTGTGTCACTCACCTATATTCCATAGACGATTCACATGTTCTAACAAGAAATCTAAGAGCTAAGGCAAAAAGCATAAAATGAAGAACATGCATGAAATTGAAAAACAAGCATGAAATTAAAAGATAGCTTACTTGAATTAAAAAGAGAATCCAAAAGCTTGAATGAAATTACAAAGCAAAGTAAAATCCAAGAGAGTACTTTCATTCTTCTCAGGCTTACAAAACCAAGGCAAAACTTGAATTAAATCTAAGATCTAAAGGTTGAAAACTAAATCTAAAAAACTAAAAGAGAGAAAGTAAATCTAAGAACTAGAGAGAGAAATTTAATCCCAAACCTATGCTTCGGTTGGGAGGAGAGTGTATTTGATGGATGCCTTTGTTGGTGGAAGATGTGGGCTTATATAGTTGTTTTTAGGGGCAAAAACGTCAAAAACACCAAGAATCCCGAAGGTCACTGCGACGTAGTTGATCGACTGCAGGCTCAGTCGATCGACAGCCTGTCGATCGACTGCCCTGCTTCCAAATGGTTTTGCTACTTCCGAGAAGTCAATTTGTGAGCTTTCAGTCGATCCGTGGTAAGTCGATCGACTGCCAGTCAATCGGGCAGTCTATTGTCGATCCGGGCTGCTTTTGTCTCGGTTTTCTCGTTTCAGCACGGATTTTGGGCCTCAATGCCTTGACTCGAACCTAGGCGTATGCCGACACATCTTGGAGCAAATCCAATTCCTTGAGCCACCTTCAACATAAGAATTTTTAGCTCAAAAATCCAAGAATCGCACAAACATCACCAACATCAGATAAATAAAGCTCAAAACATTAATACAAGAAAACAACTTAAAACCCTAATGAAACACGACTCAAAACTACTAAAAACAACACTAAACTCTAACTAAAAACACGAGAGAAAAAACCACAGTTATATGCAAAARAACTACCCGCACTTATCGGTTTGTTCTTCCTCGAACAACYAAAAGAATCGAGAATGTACATGCAATGAACATTATGTAAAAAGAAAAATCCTTGTGCTTATCCTTATTAATATGGTGAATGTATCAACATAAACTCGTTATCATCAACCATTGCTCGTATTACCCATTGTCAAATGAAAACCAGATCGATGACTTTCTCACAAATGGAATTTTTGAGGGTGTTCACTCATTTCACTCAAGTGTTACATTATATATGACGTGTATACGCTCAAATCGGACAATGCATGCACCTCGTCAATATTTCACAAATCGGAAACTCAAAATTACCCATTGTACATGATCAAACAAGAATCAAAAGAGGTCTTTATTTCGGGTTGTAATGTTGTCTCTTTGGTAAGGTATGGAGTATTTGGATATAGTGGCTAACACACGATCAAACGGGATCAATAACACACACAACCCTAATTTCTAGATCCCGAAGCTTATAATATCTTCACCCTTCCGAAACTACCAAGCTTTCATTCGAAACCCTTTCGTACATATATACACCTTTCCAGTTTTTATTTTAAAACACTTAGAAGCTTTTTGAATTTGCTTCTTCTTACTAAACTTAGCCTTTTCGAATTAGGCTTTTCACTTGAACGCACGCTTGATCACTTTTCTTGATTTATGTTGGAATTTTATTCTCTTTTTTTTTGTATAAGCAACTCAAAACCCGAAACCCACAATCGATTTCCCTCACATTTCAAGTCAACTAACAACATACACTCTCACCTCAATATTTATGAAGATATAAGACCTAAAATGGAGCTCGGCTAACAAGAAACGGGGTATAGGCTCAAGGGGGATCATTGTGGATATTTTAAGTAGCTTATATATTTGGATATGGCCGGAATAAGGGTGATATATGTGCCTCGAGGTCATTTCCAAATTCAATCATGTACGAGCAAAATAAAGCCACCTCAATGCAATTTCTATAAAAATGCAAGCAACCCCGATAATTCACACAAGGCTACTCACTAGTTTGCACCGGGTTTTGGAAACAAAATCAAAAGAGTTTTTTAGAGCTTTGCAATCTTTTCACGGGTAAATGTTGATTTTATATATATATATTATATATATATATATATATATATATATATATAGGCGGGTTTTGAACGAAGCACAAAAATTCAACTCCTTAAACAAGAGGGCATAAACATGCAAAAACCCGACAAGTAAACTATTCAAACCTCCAAGCATATGGTAATTGCTTCAACAATGTAATAAAGACACAAAAAATGACTCAACCATATAAAAGCGCAATTAGTAAGCGTCACTTCGCCAAGGCTCGAGTTAAGAAAGACAAACAATGCTTTGTGACTCCCAGACCCTAACCACCTACCCACCCCACACTTAAACCATGCAATGCTCTAATTGGATTTTGAATGAAAATCAAGTAAAAGGAGGGTGAGATAGAAGATTCCTAAACCGAGCGAGTTTTGGGTCGATCTCGGTGGGGTCCACTTAAGCATCTAAGAAATCCAAGCAAAGAATGAGCATGGCTTGTGTTGATGGTCGGTATCGTCTCGAATACCTCACCGAGGAACCGAGACGGGCCACTCAAAATAACCCGGAGAATATGCTTGGCCAGGTTGGACCGGCTGAGTTGCCAAGAAATTTTCACCCCGGCCACCGAGCTGCGCCGACAACATTGCTGGGCAGCATGCGCCGGGCGGGCGAGAAGTTCTCGCCCAAGCTGCCGAGAAAGCCGAGCAGGCGTGCCGAGCAGAAAGCTCTGAGGCGCTGGGCGATCCGGGCGAGCAACCGAGCACTCCAGTCCGAGCGCGCCAAGATGAACATGGCCGAGCAAAAATCTCTGAGGCGTCGAGCGATCCTAGTGAGCAGCCGAGCACTCCAGTCCGAGCGCACCGAGCTGAACTCTGCCGAGCAGGTTTTGCCGAGCAGACAGCACAGTCCGCCGAGTCCTGCGCAGCTGGCGCCAAGTAGGGTGCCAATCAGGACTGCCGAGCAGGATTTTGCCGAGCAGACCCGCAAGGTCCGCCGAGTCCTGCCCAGCTGGCGCCGAGCAGGACTCCGCCGAGCAGACCAGCACAGTCCGTCGGGTCCTGCAAAGCCGGCGCCGAGTATAGTTCCGAGCAGGACTCTGCCAACCAGGACTGCCGAGCAGAACTTTGCCGAGCAGACCAGCATAGTCCGTCGAGTCGTGCGCAGCTGGCGCCGAGCAGAGTGCCGAGCAGGACTCCTCTGAGAAGGACTGCCGAGCAAACCAGCACAGGCCCGCCGGGTCCTGCAAAGCCGGTGCCGAGTATAGTGTTGAGCTCCTCCGCCGAGCTGCCGAGCTCCCCGCCGAGTTCCCGAGAGCTGACGCACGGCCTGCCGAGAGCTGGTGAGCTCCTACGCCGAGTTCCCGAGAGCTGACGCACGGCCTGCCGAGAGCTGCTGAGATCCTACGCCGAGCTGCCGAGCTCCACTGCCGAGTTCCCGAGAGCTGACGCACGCCTGCCGAGAGCTAGTGAGCTCCTCTGCCAAGCTGCCGAGCTCCCCCGCCGAGTTCCCGAGAGCTGACGCACGACCTGCCGAGAGCTGGTGAGCTCCTCCGCCGAGCTGCCGAGCTCAGCATGATCCGCCAACACAACTGAAGTCCGATGTTGAGCAATTTTGATGATCTGCCGAGCAGTGACTGTGTCTTCTCCTACATTTGCCAAATTGGGTGATGTTGTGGCATGTAATTGTTGTTTTTTTTTTCTCATGTTATTAGTTATAGTTTAATGTTTTTTTAGTAGTTTTTGAGTCGTGTCTCATTAAGGTTTTAGGTAGTTTTCTTGTTTTAATGTTTTGAGCTTTATTTATCTGATGTTGGTGATGTTTGTGCGATTCTTGGGTTTTTGAGCTAAAAATTCTTATGTTGAAGGTTTCTCAAGGAATTAGATTTGCTCCAAGACGTGCCGGCATATGCCTAGGTTCGAGTCAAAGCATTGAGGCCCAAAATCCGTGCTTGAAATGAGAAAACCGAGCCGAAAGCAGCCCGAATCAACTGAAAAGCTACCAATCGACTGGCCCAATCGACTGGCACTCGATTGACTGACCACAGATTGACTGAAAGCTCACAAATTGACTGCTCAGCAGTAGACAAACCATTTGGAAGCAGGGCAGTTCGATCGACTACCTTGCAGTCGATCGACAGGCTATCGATGGACTGAGCCTGCAGTCGATCGCATGCGTCGCAGTGACCTTCGGGATTCTAGGTGTTTATGATGTTTTTGCCCCTAGAAATAACTATATAAGCCCACATCTTTCACCAACAAAGGCATCCATCAAATACACTCTCCTCCCAGCCGAAGCATAGGTTTGTGATTAAATTTCTCTCTCTAGTTCTTAGATTTACTTTCTCTCTCTTAGGTTTTTAGATTTAGTTTTCAAGCTTTAGATCTTAGATTTAATTCAAGTTTTTCCTTGGGTTTGTAAGCCTGAGAAGAATGAAAGTAATCCCTTGGATCTTACTTTGCTTTGTAATTTCATTCAAGCTTTTGGATTCCCTTTTTAATTCAAGTAAGCTTTCTTTTAATTTCATGCTTATTTTTCAATTTCATGCATGTTCTTCATTTTATGCTTTTTGCCTTAGCTCTTAGATTTCTTGTTAGATCTTGTGAATCGTCTATGGAATCTAGGTGAGTGACACACCAAGATCATAGATCGAGTCCTTGATCGTTTTTATTTTGAGTATTTCATTCTTGTTCTTTAATTTTCATGCTTGATCTCCATTTATGAATTTTCCCTTAGCTCTTAGACTTCTTGTTAGATATTGTGAATCGTCCATGGAATCTAGGTGAGTGACACACCAAGATCATAGATCGAATCCTTTATCATTTTTATTTTGATTTCTTCATGTGCTTTATTTTGAATTAAATTTGTATGCATTGTTTTATGTTAAATCCTAGATCTACTCTTCATTTCTAGTTATTTCTCATAATGTTTCAAACTTTCACGTCCACTTTTATTGCTCTTTCTATTGGTGCTTTCAATTTTTGTTAATTTGCATTATTCTCAATTTTATGTTCATGCAAGCATAGTTGTACCTAAGGTTGCTTTAGTTGTACTTGGTGAAACTTTGCTTTTACTTGCTTATTTTCACTTCCACTTGCAAATTTCAATTTCGGCACACGCTTGAGGCATCCGAACAACTTTCAATTTACATTTTATAGTTAGTTTATTTTTATAGTATTCCCATTTATTTTCTTTTTCATTTATGTTTCAAGCTAAAAACACATTGATTCTTACAATCTAATCGAATTCTGATAATACCAAGCCAATGAACCCGCCTTTTTTATTTCATGACCACAAAAAAATTACAAATCAAAATGGACGCCGTTGCGACTCGGCTTGGTTAAGGTCTTCGATTTGCTTGTATTTTCTTTGTGTTTCTAGCTTTCTTTTGTATTTGGTGTTTTTGTTAAGTATGCAAGGTGCTTATAGCATTAGAGGTTACATTCCCAACATGGGAGGGCATGGTGCAAACCATGTTGGGAATGGGATAAGTTATAATGGATTTGGAAACGTGGGAGAGCATGGTGCAAACCACATTGCCAATGGTGGATTCGGTTGTGGACAACCCAACATGGGAGGGCATGGTGCAAACCATGTTTGGTATAGTGGCTACACGAGTACGAATGGTCCGTATGGAGGATATAGTACTCCCACTCACGCTCTGAATATGAATAATCCGACATCCGTCCATATGGTGGTTATAATGCTCACAATCAATGCACAAATATGTAGAATGGTGGCTATGAGAGTCCGAATGGGAATGTGGGTGGCCAATTTTCAAGTCCTGGCCCGTATGGAAGTCCTCATGCTTAAAAATTCAAGCATACCCCGATTGGTGCCACCAATAGTGCTCAAAAGCCATATCTGTATGAGTTGTTTGGAGGTCCGAGCTCCATTTTCACAAGTGGCCCCCCATCCACACTATGGGAGATGTTAACAAACCCTTTTTAGTGTGTTTACTCCTCCCAAGCCAAAGTCTTCCCAAGCAGTGTTTTATAGTGCTAATGAAGTCAGTGAAGTTTCTTCCTCTAGGGTTCTTGAGTTTGAAGAGCAACTATTTACTTTGAAGGCTAAAATTGCTAAGTTATCCAGTCCGAGCCCCGAATCCTCCGTGTGCTTCGTGTGGAATGTTTGGTCACAGTACAATGTCTTGTCCTTCAAATCCTTCTTTCAATATGCCGATGACTCATTCGGATGATGTGTATGGAGGTTATGGGAATCAAGCGGGGAGCCGGTTATGCTAGTTCATCTTTTGCTCCACTGTCTACTCATAATCTTTCTTACTCTCCTACCAACCACATGCAGCCGACTTTTGGTTATGCCAATACATATGCGGGTCTTACTCCTCACGTGCTTCCACTTGTACCGGTGCATGACCCTACTCCACTTTCCGATCCGGATCTCCTTGTCATTATGCGAAAATTGTCAAGTCCACCTTCACACACTCTTCCGGTCGCGATCCATGATAAGTGTGAGGTGGTTGATAATACGGTTGTGTTGCCGACGGAAGAGGAAGTGGTTTCAATTCTGAGTGTTCTTACTCCTCACGAGTCCAACACAAGTCTTCGAACCCGTACAAGGCACCAACCTCTAAATTCCCTATGCCTTCTCCTTCAATAATATCTTTTGAAGAGTGGATACATATGGATGTGATCCGAGATTTGGTCAAATAAGTTTATATGGATAAAATGATCATTGAGGATGAGTTTGACTCGAAAGCTTGTGTTAAAAGTTGTTGTGAGGATGATGAGCCCCTTGTTTGTAACGACGAGTCCATTGTGTTTCAATGTACCAACGACTTGAGTAAAGGGGGTTGTGATTGTGTCGTTGAGGGAACCGACAAATTGTTGGCGGGGGAGGTGGAGATTTTTGATAATAATATTGGAGATCTTGAAGTGTACCTTGAAGAGATCGACAATTTGTTCAAGTTAGCCACCAACGAGGTCGGGGGGAGTCACAAGCCCGGCCTAAGCCTTTCCCATCTCACTTCGAGCATGTCTATTTGGAGGAAGAGGAGAGCAAGCCGATTACCATCTTTTTCAAATTTGAATCGAGGTGAAGAGGAAGGGTCGGTTGAAGTGCTTAAAGTTCTTAAGGGTGCAATTGGTTGGAGACCCGAAGTTGTTAAAGGAATTAGCCCTTGGACTTACTTGTACACACTCGTCTTGGAGGATGATGCCAAACCACCTCGAGAGTTCCAGAGGCATTTGAATAAAAATTTTAAGGAGATAGTGGAGGACGAAAAAGGAAAGTTGGTGGCCACGAAGGATAAAATGGGATGGAAGATGTTGATCGAGTTTAATAAGTTACATACGGCCAACAAGAAAGATCCTTTCCCTCCCCCATTTATCGTCCCACATGATGGACAAGCTAGCCAGCCATTACTCCTTTTATTTTTTGGATGAGTCATCGTGTCACTTCAAAACCACAATTCCACCCGAGGATCTACCCATGATGATTCATACTTGCCCATTTGGAACACTAGCCGGCCATTATTCGTATTGTTTTGTAAATAAATTTTCAGGTCATTATAAAACCACCATTCCTCCCGAAGATCGAGCCAAGATGACATTTGAAAGAATTACTTCTCGACGTTCTTTACTTGGGCTATGCGATGCCCCGAGAACGTTCCAAATAGTGGACACTACTGACAAGGAGGATAGGGCGTTAGTGATCCTCTCGTTTTCTTTCCTCCAAGGACCGAAAAGGGAGTTCGTCAAGCCAGTGACGTAAAACAAGCGCTTCTTGAGAGGCAACCCATGTGCTTTTCATTTATTTCTTTTATTTTTACATTTCTTTTCTTTCTTCACTTTCCTATTATATAAAAATCCAAAAACACTAAAAAAAATAAAAAATGAAAATAATGTTGTTGTCTTGGTTCTTGTTAGCCCCTTGTTTTGTTTTGTTTTGATACATGTACATATTTTCTTGTATTTTCGACTTTATGTGATTCTCCTTTTTAGTGTTTTTGCTTTCTAACTCCAACCTTTGCCAATTTGATAAGCTAGTAGCGTTGATGGATCCGGGAGAAACAAGCTGTTTAGACCAAGAGTAAGTCTAAATCATTAAAACCAAGAAAATAAGCAGTTCAGCAATAGAAAAGCAGAAAACCAAAAATGGGAAAAAGTGCTTGACTTTTATTCCTCAAAATCAGGTCGGATCGGCCTTAGCCGGATCCTTGTACAGGGTAGTTTTCTGAATACAAGCTTTCTCTCTCTAAAGCTCTCTCTCTAAAAAATTGGGGATCCCCCCTCTCTCTTGGAGAGGCTAATTATAGTTTCCAATGGAAACCCTAATTGGACACTTGTCCTATTCTCATTGGTTCACCAAAATCCTCTGTCTATTTTGTCTTTATCTCCTTACCGCCCTCAACCAATTTCCACCGCCTTAGTGCCGACCTCAGCCATTTTTTGTCGACTTAGTGCCGTCCTCAGCGACTTGGTGCCGTCCTCAGTTGTTTTCCGGACAAATTCAAGGATGGTGAACTGATGAACCCATTCGGCGCTTTTGTTTGATAAGGGAACGAAAGTGATCCGAGCAGGCTGTGCCCGTGCTGGATGAGCATATCCTGCTCGGCACTTT
>BMAC01000733.1:347168-367016 GCA_014905375.1 Phtheirospermum japonicum | reverse complement strand
AAATGATTTATATTTTTAAAATAATTAAATATATAAATCTTGGCGTCACAATAAATGTCAAATTTTCGTAATTTTAATATAAAAGATCAAAAGAAAATAGAAAATTTTCTTTAGGTTCAAAATTACGCAGCGGAAAATAACATTCATAATATAAATATCTAAAACTCCACCAATGGAAAATAATTTAAAAACACGCATTTATGTCTAATTCGACTTGTAATCAAAACAATAAAATAATTTAAGAACATAAATTCAGTGTCAAAGTTTTATTCATTTCCTCGTCTCCCATTCACTCGATATCGTCGTTGGTACCTGAAAAAAAAATATCGTTGATTTGGGATGAGCTCAACGTACTCAATAGTTACACCGACATTTCCATGCAAAATCATACAACTCAAATATAGCACAATTAACCATAGAATTCGCAAATTTTAACGTCGAAAAACAGTTTACTGCAGCTAAAACGCGGCGAGTTTCCTCGATGACACTTTAGGTCATTGGCACATAAGGCCCCTGGTTTTAATCATTGGCTATAGCACGCCGGGATGAACCCGATGACAACTTTCGGTCACAGACAACTTTAGGTCTACGTCTATATTAGATTTTATAAACATCGAATTTCATGATACACATAGCACGTAGATTTAAGCACGTAAAATTTAACATAGATAAGTCGGTGGTCCCTACCTTGTAAAATGTCGTGGAAAATCGAGTGGTATGCACGTAGTTGAAATCCTAAGTCCCCTTAATGCTCGTCACCTAATCAATTAGAGAATATATTTAATTAGTATTTTCATATTTAAAATAGTAATCATAATAATAATAATAATAGTAATAATAATAATAAACAATATAGATGATATTAATAATAATAATAATAATAATAATATTAATAACAATATTAATGATAATAATAATAATATTAATAACAATATTAATGATAATAATAATAAATAATAATAATAATAATAATAAATAACATAAATAATAATAATAAAATAAAATGGGCTGGAAAGTATTTTTATAAAATGTTTCAGGGGCTGGATTGGGGTTCCTATTAATCCGGAAGGCTGAAATTTGAAGGCTTAGTTAAAATTGGGGGGTTCAATTGAAAAGGTGGCAAAAGGGCTGGGGGGTCAATCTGCCAACTTTAGAAAAGTTTGTTGGAATAAAAGTGGAGCCCAGCCCTAATCCCTTCAAGCCCGTCTCTTTCCTTCTTTCATTTCTCCCCTCATTCTTCCTTTTCTTCTCCACTTTTTAGCGTCTCGGCGGCGAAACAGCCGATGGGCTTGCCTGCCCCCAGCGTATTCCGGTGGCACGTCACGCGGTGGGGGCCAGGTCCGATTCAGGCGGAGATTTCTCCTTTCACTTCTCCAAATTAGAAATCGGCGCAGCAATTTGGCAATCGTCAGTTGGCAATCGGAGGCGATGGGGCGGCGCAAGCACCGGCGGGGAAACGTCGGCAGCCTTGGGTTTGGCGGCTGCTCCGCGAGTGCGTGCAGCGCGTCGACTGTGACCCGGTGGATGGAATGTCGGCGACACGGCTGTGGCTTTTCCCTCTTCAGTGGCTCGGCGGGCTTCCGGTGACAGCAACCCTCCTTCGGTCGTCGGCGAACGGAAAAATTTGGGCGGCTGGGCAAATGATGGTTCTGTAGTGGCTGCAGCGGCAGCGAGGCGGCGGCTGGAGAACGGCGGTCTCCGGCTCAAGAAGACGACTAGTTGTGGTGGGTTCCAGTCAGGCGTACGGATTTACGGACCGAAGGTAGTGGTTGGTGGTGGTTCCCGGGTCTCGATCGGGCTGGTTATTGTTGGACGGCAATGGTTTGGGGGTGGCGATGGATGACGTTGATGTCGGACCAACATGGGCCACATCCTAATGGGCCGGGTCTAGAAATATGAGCCCGAATCCTCCTAATCTGGGCCAGGCCTAAAATTGCCAGCTTGCTTCTCAATGCATGAGCAATGTTTCTCATTCGACACTAAATATTCATGTAAGCTATATGTTGGTATTTATGGTAAGCAACCTTATTTCTCGGAGTGAGCATTCCTTCTAAGAGGTGGGCAAGCTGGTTTTTAAGAGTATCGACCTGAAATATGAGGGTGAGTTCTCATATAGGGTATCGACCTCTTATGGTTTTAGTAGCTTAGCGTTATCTAGTAGCTCTATAATGGGCTTTGTAAATATTAGGCCATAGTGGGCTAATTTGGATGGTATTGTGGGGTCCCGGTGAACTATATTTAAAGAATCACAGTCCCAGGCTTATTCTGGTGATTTAAGCGAGAGATCCATTATTTATGGGAACTTAGCATACAGGAGAAATCCTAAATATAAGTCGGTCATGGTGTTTATTGAATTATAGTGGGAGAAGGTAACCCTAGCTTGGGAAACACTTATCTTGTCTATATAAAGGTGTTCACGTCTCACTTTTATCCTAAGTTGATTTAATCCTACGTGTTGATCTCTCGAAATATCTCTCGCATTTTCTGACTTAAGCATCGTAGGACTTTCGTTGGGGTTGTCCACCGCCTTGGCTAAGGGTGTTGTTTTGCAGGAACAGTCAGGTCGCTGCAGCGTGGTTTGAAGTCTTTTAGGTCGCTGATCTCAGATCCGAGGTTAGTACCCCTATTCTTGGTAACCAATCTTTTTGGTTTTATCAAATGACATCGTCTGTGGGAAAGAGGGACATCGAGTCCTTGAGAAAAAGACGTGAGAAAATTCGTAAGCGCAATATGAAGGAAAGAAACATATTACCCAATATCTTGGATTTCGGTCCTGGATCGAGTAAATCGAAGAAGAAGAACAAGACAGTTGAAATCAACAAAGGAGAACAAGCAAAAGACGATCTGACTCCTCCCCAAGAAGAACCAGTGATCTAAAATCTGGCTGCCACACCACCACCTTCGCTAAAACAACAGAATGAAAAGGAACCTGAAGGAGATCCAGAAGCGAAGTCGCCGGAAGCTACCGCCTAGAAACCAGTCTACATAGGGACAAAGGAGTGGAAAGAGTTACCCAAAGACAAAGCCTTGTCAAATCAATAAAGGATTCTTAGAAGGGATCATGGAGTTTATACCCCCAGAAAAACAGGAATATCTGAACAAATACCTAGCAAGCGAGCTGGGTACTGTAAAGGAGAAAGCTAATAAATTGGACGGTGGGCGTGAGGAAAAATCAGTAACAATAAAGTCAAAACAAAGTGGAGAATCTCTGTCGTGGAGATCATCTCGCGGGAAGAGGGGGAGTTTGAGCAAGCGGAAGCGTGTGGGATCTTCCAGCTCTTCCTCGTTGTCAGAATCCCACACTCACGAGTATAAGAACAAGAGAGGGAGAAAGTTGAAGGTAGGGTAAACATATTATAAATATCGAGGTCGATGGTATAGCAGGCCGGCTAGTGACAGTGGAACAGAGACCTCAAGCACGGATGGTGAATCCATGGAAAAATGTCAAAAAAGTCGAGGCCGGTATCATGAGAAGAAAGGAGAAAATGAAGTCAGGTCAGGAGATAAGGCATTCAGAGATATGCAGGAAGCATTGTTAGCCTTGCAAAGGCAGGTGGCGAGAGAAAAGCTTGACGAGGAGAAAGGACATCCCTTTTCGGATGATATATTATAGGCTGTGCTACCTATTGGATATAAAACATTAGAAATTCAATATTGTGGGACGATGGATCCAGTAGAGCACGTACATCTCTTTGAGAATGAGATGATTTTACACGGATATACGGATGTTGTGGCATGCCAGGCCTTTGTATCTACCTTAAGGGGGAACGCACAAAGCTAGTTTCATCAATTGACAAGGGGAAAGATTACCAGCTTTCGGGTGCTGCGAGCAGCCTTTTTGAAGCAATTTTCCAGTGTAAAGCAAAATACATAGACTGCACAGTCCCTTTTTACAATGGTGCAGCGACCAGATGAAAGTTTGAAATAGTATGTCAATAGGTTCGCTAGTGCAACTTTAGAGGTACCTACTTCCACAGATGAAATGAAGGCAGGGGCATTACATCATGGATTGAGGAGGGAGGATTTAAGCAAATCTTTGGTTAATAAAGTGGCACGGACATACGATGAGGTTTTGGAGGGGTGCAATAAATATATACAGGTAGAAGAAGCTGAGAAGGATCATCGTGTGCGATTTGGTGGGGAGTTCGCGGAGACCGGAGGCAGTATATCGAAGAGGGAAATCAGAAGGGAACCCAGAAGGATAGTATGCGGGCTCCTAACCCCGGGTCCTGAAGCCAGAGTAAAGCCTTATTGAGATATGAGAAACTGGAGGGACGAGGATTTTACACTATTGATCTATCCTAGGGCTAATGTGTTCACTATCATGGAGCGCCTGATTCCTAATGACATAAAGTGGCCAGATACTCGCACGCATCTCCCTACTAATCCTAAGTCAGACTTCTTTTGCATGTTTCATAATAACTACGATCATTCTACGGAGAAGTGCCGTCATCTTAAGGAGTAAATCGAGAGGCTTATAAAGGCCGGGCACTTGAAGGAGGTCATATAGAAAGATAGAGAGCCGAGGGAGCCAAGGCAGACATTGCCCCCACCACCCCCAAGAGATCCACCTCAAAACCAGGCTGGGAGGTAGCCACATCAAGGAAACCAGGGAAAGGATGGACCAAGGAGGAATAAAGGGAGGATAAACATGATTTCAGAAGGGCCAACGGATAGTGATACTAATAGTGCACGAAAGAAACATGCCAAATCAGCTCGGCCTGGGACATGGAGGTCACTAGTATAAGTAGGCTACCACAAAAAACAACACCGGTCATCTCTTTTGGCCCTGACGAGCGACGCGGGATGCAGGAGGATCATAATGATGCGCTGGTAATTTAAGCCGAGGTGGCAGGATATGAGGTCGGGAGAATTTTTGTAGATAACGGAAGTCCTGTTAATATAATATACATGGATTGCCTGGAACAAATAAAATTGGAGGCAAGGGCGCGACCTGTGAATATGCCCATTTACGCGTTCAATGGGGCACAAGTGGTTACAGAAGGAGAGCTGAAACTTTTAGTGGTGTTAGTAAGAGGCGAGTTACAAGTAAAGAAAAATTCAAAATATTTTATAGTTCGTGGGAGGTCGGCGTATAATGCAATATTAGGGCAACCTTCTCTTAACGCCTTCCAGGTGGTAACGTCTACGTATCATATGAGTATCAAATATCCGTTGGGAGATAAAGTGGGGGAAGTTGTCTTTGAGCAGCAAATTGCTAGTCCGTGTTATCAGATGATAATTAGAAAAGGCCTGAGTGAGAACAAACGAGACATGGGTGAAGAAGTGATGGAGGGTATACTTAGTGCAAATAAGATGAAAGAAGAAGAAAATTCTGTTCGGCCACAGAAGAGTTGATGGAGATTTAGCTGGAGGAAGGTCTCCTAGAGTAAACTACAAAAATTGGAACCTTGATGGCAGAAACATTGAAAGAAGAGATGATAAAATTATTGAGGGAATTTCGAGACATCTTCGCCTTTGGGGATGGAGAATTGATAGGGTATCCCCGAAGGTCGCGCAACATAATCTGAATGTAGATCCAGAGGCGAGGTCGGTTAAGTAAAAGAGAAGGCATTTCGGGCCTGAATTGGACAAAATAATCGAGGAAGAGGTGCAGAAACAATTTAAGGCAGGCCACATTCGGGAAATCCAATTTCTAGAATATTTATCTAATATTGTGATGGTACCTAAACCAGGTGGAGGATGTGTGTGTACTTTCGTGATTTAAATAACGTATGCCCAAAGGATCATTATCCTTTGCTGCGAATTGATCAACTGGTGGATTCAACCTCAGGGTGCGAGCTATTAAGTATGATGGACGCTTCACAGGGGTATTACCAAATACCATTGGCAAAGCAGCATCAACCCAAGGGTATTAAGCTGTGGCTGGAAAAATCAGGAGGGATTTGGGAAGAAGAGCTCGCGTCGGTCTTGTGGGATTATCGGACCACTCCCCGAACCTCTACAGGCGAGTCGCCATTTATCTTGGTTTATGGGATGGAAGTTGTCATTCCAGCCGAAATAGTGGGGGGTTCACAACGCTTATCAATGTTTAATGTGGAGGAGAATGAAAGTCTTGCAAGAGGAGAAATTGAAACAATCAATGAAATACAAGATAAGGCTGCGTCCCGGGTAGAGTGTTATAAACAAAAGATTCAGGTGGCTTTCAATAAACGTGTAAAGCGTCGATATTTTCAGGTTGATGATTTAGTATGGAGGCGATCTTATGAACTACATAATACTAGGAAGCTGGATCCGAATTTGATTGGGCCGTTCAAAGTGATCAAGGTGTTGCGCGGAGGAGCATACATATTCGAAAATACCCTAGAAAAAACTCTACCTAGAAGCTGGAATGTGTGTCATCTGAACAAATATTACTCCTAAATGGCGGGTCTATGATCTGGACATGTGTTGTTCTTATTTGTGAGTCGATGCTTATATAGGTCGGCTGCTAATTTATATACCCTCAGGGGCAGAGTTTGATTTGTTGATGCACCCTTATGGGCGGATATTTGTTTTAGTACCCTTCGGGGCGGATAACTTTTGTTATGATACCCTTAGGTGCAAATATCTAATTATTTCCCTCAGGGCGGATATTTATTATTGTACCCTTTGGGGCGGAAATCTTCTGCCAATATTTAATAAATAATGAAATTTTTGAGAGCATTCTATGGATTTGTATGGTTCTTATGAATGATTGAATATCATGATTTTAAGTATGTTTGATTTACATACTTGAGGTCACTTCCGGGAGGGATGCGTTTGACTTACGTATACTTCTCGGATTGTTGTACTTTTGTATGTTTGTGATAGTTTAGAAGGACATGTTTGATTTATATGTTTCTTTATATGAGTTAAGTTCAGCTTCTCTTGATTAATTTTATACAGCTCATAATTTGCTGTGATTTGTGGTTTTCGTTATAAGCATGTTTGGTATACATGTTGTTAGCGACCTATCTCGAACTAGTGTTAATACATAAGCAGGTTTTAATTTGCAGGTTCTGGTTATCCTGCTTGCGATTTATGTGGGTGTTAAGTCTTATATTTTGGGCTTGATTAATACGGTAATTCTTTGTACTATGAGAAGATTTATGGTAGGTCGATATATAATAATCATAAAGTTACGAATAGTCCGTACAATCAATAACAGTAAATGAGTTTGAGTTACAACGGTCAAGCAGTACTGCTGCATGGCACAAAGTCTTCAAGGGGAGTATCTAGCTCGGCAACCAGCTTGGCGTACAAAATAGCTTGGCCTTGGCACGATAGCCACCAATTGGCGTCTTTAGGCTGATTTATGTCGCCCTTCCAAAAAGTGAAAGGCGGGAGGCTGTTTATGATGGATTTGACGTTAGGGTTGTACATGACATTCATGGCGGCGAGTTGGGTCTTGATTATTTATACGACTTTTTGGACCCACTCCCTACTGCCCCTGGCCATCCTACGAAAATATATGGACGAGTTTTTGTAAGCCAACAACAGCTCCTCCCGATAGGCATCCATGAACTTCTGGCACACCTCGCTCATCAGGAAGGTGAGGCGACCTTCGACAATCCCTTGTTCATGGGTTATCTTCACTACCTCTTCCAGCTTTTGGATTTGTCCTTTGAATTCGTTGGACGCTCGGCTGCCTCATCCTTCACGCTCTCCACATGGCTCTTCAACATGTTTATTTCTTCCTCGCGAGCTGCCAGTTGTTGACGGGCCTTGTCCAAGTCACCTTGTGTCAGCGACAGTTGCTGCGTTTGCTGTTCTGCCAGGATTGTCAGCTCATCACAGGTCTTCTGGAGGTCACTCTCGTTGGACCGAGCCAACAACTGAGTGGATAGATTGTCGAGCAAGGTCTACATCTGTATTTGAAAGTAATGTAAGTAAATGATCATTTTTATCATGGGAAGCTAAGTTTAAGTGAGATTACCTGGGCCAGGGTGTATTCTTGGAGGAGAGCTGAGATTTTCCCTGCATCATTGCACTGTTCTAGCTCCTTTTCCAATTCAGGAGAGCTCGATGAGGGGACTCCGTGAGTTTTATGGAGACATCGGCGTTTTGGAACAAGAGGAATGATGAGTGCAGGCGTTCGAATTGACCATTTCCCCTTGGATGGCTTCCTGATCAGCTGCTCCTCTTCCAAATCATTTGCCATCTCCGGGTCAACTTCGGTCCCAAAGGCCTGATTCAGCACCTAGTCTACATCAACGGTAGGTGGTGGTGGTGATGATGTGATCGCAGGACTCGAATCCATCTGTATTGTGTTTTCCTCAGAACCCGATGAAACACAACTTTTGATAAAGTTATCTGCAAAGAAAAATGTATTGATTGGTTAAATCTTGTTATTATGATTGAAAGAGGAAAGAGAGCTCATAACTAATGGAGACCTACCAAACTCTGATTGGGTCAGTGCTTGATCTGGATCGACAGGACGAGAGTCGATGCCCACAAAGGAAAAATTTTTGGACCAGCTAGTGAGTAACACCACCTCAAATGGGCGCTTACTCCATTATGCGAGCTGGTCAGAATATTTCTTATACAAAATAGGAAAAGACTTAGGGCTGGGAGGATCAGATTGCTTTTGCGTATGGAACTGGAGCTCACTAGCCAAAGGCCAGGCCTCAGTGTTGTGAATGAAAAAAAAGTTTCTTTGCCATTCGAGCATTTTGGACAAAGGATTTACTAAAAAGCGAGATTTCCCGGAACAAGCAGAAAAGTAAAACGGATTTTTTTGATATTTTATTTAGAAACAGAAATGGAAAAATCCTCGGCCAGGAAGGGTATTATAATATTTACATAAAATAACATATCCCGCCATAAATTTCATGGAATTAGGAGACATTTGTAGAAGAGGGACTTTGAACATATTGGCTGCGTTGATGTAAAACCAATGAGGTGGAAATCTAAACCCCGACCTAAGTAGTTCATCAAAAAAAGTAATATGGTCTACATGAGGTTTTAGGGGGTCTGATTGGAGAATGTTTGGCAAAACCATTTTGGCGGTTTCGGGGAGGTTGAGTGCTTTTTTTAACACTTCGAGTGTTTCTTGCTTAGGTAATATCCAATAGTTATGGTTAATTACCCTGGTCGCTTGGGGTAAGGGAAATAGTTCGGTGACATCTGAGGAAGGTACTACTATTGCAGAAAAAACTTTTTACGGTGGTTTTGGAACCGCCCTTAAATCCACCGCCGTAAATTTTTACAGCGGTTGTTCTAAAACCGCCGTAGAAAGTGATGCCTCTTACGACAGTTTAAGAACCGCCGTAAAAAACAACAGCGGTGGATTCTATGGCGGTTCTTGAAAAGTACCTTCTAGAAAGTCTCTTTCCATAACAGATAATTTACAGCGGTGTTTAAAATTACCTTCTCGAAAGTCTATTTTCCAGAACGAGCATTAAAAATACCTTCTAGAAAGTAGTAAAAAAATTAAAAAAAAAGAAAGAAATGAAAGCAGGTGCATTTTGAATTATATTAATTATTTCAACAAAATAATTAAGAATTAATACTCCAATATAATTAAGAGTTTCCATCAATACCATCCATAATTGTCAATGTAACTATGATACAGTTCAACACTAACTAATACGTAAGAAGCTTAATTAAACTAAGCATACTACTAATTATTTATGCATTCTTTGAATTACTGGTGCAAGGTTCCCAGAATGTCATCATCATGTAAAAGATGGTACCTGAAACATTGATTATCAGTCTCTAGAGAAAAAAAAATAACTATTTTGATTGGCTTCAACATATCAAACATAGAATTATATTCGCTATAGCCGATCTAGAATGAATACACTGTTTTATGAGTTTTTCATCCTCAATGTACCTAAGACATAGCAATGAGATACTGTATGTACATGTATATATAAACTAGCTTGAAAATGAGATAGCAATGAGATACTGTATGTGCATGTATATATAAACTAGCTTGAAAATGCACCATGTGTGCAGCTTATTGACATGATAGAATCCATAACATTAACTAATTAACTGTAAGCCGCTTCATAAGTTTACAGGCAATTCACACCCTTCCAATAAATTTGTCATGTGAGATTAAGTCATTATTAAGCAAAAACTTAGACAACGCGTACACAGACACTCGTATAATTAATTAATAAATAAAGTAAAATCAGCGCACTAATATCTGCAACAAATGGATTTAGAATCATAAATCAGAGCACTAATCATTTTCATGTTTCTAAAAGCAGAGATGCAATCAAAAGAAAAGACTTTTATATCTATCTAGGTAACATGGAAGTGAATCTCCAACTAAGTAGAGCTAGATGCCGACTGGATAAACAACAACATAAAAAACCACCCAAAGGAGTTTTCCACTGGGAGATCTAAATAATTTAGATTTACCTTCCTGGTTCCTGCCGCATCACGTTCTCTGATATGACGCTCCAACTCCTCCCTTTCTCTCTGGTCACGCAACCTCTCTTCCTATGACTGCAACCAAATCATTAAGAAAAAATAAAAGAGAAAAGGAAAAAAAAAGACATAGAAAAGATGTAAAGCACTCGCCACTCCGACTTGTTAACATGACTTGAACAATTTTCTATGAGTTGGCTCCCACACAACTATCGAATCCCCATTCGACTTGTCCGCTTACGCTCCAACAAGCGATTTCGAGTGAAGAAATTTGCGGAATTGTTAACAATGGGAGGGCTCTAGCCTCAGCCATTTAAACTATAAATTTTTGTCGTTTACCCGATCAAGTACTCCAAATAACTTTTCATGTGATGCTTGAAATATGATTTTACGAAAACTTTGCCTCGTCTCAGTTTTACAGATGGAGACCCCTTCCATCAAAAGCAAAGTATACCCGTAAATAGGTATCATCTTGAAAATAATAATCCAATAAGCAAGCAGATTTTCAAAGAGATTAACATTATAATAGTACCTCAGAACCATCATCTTTATCATGTGAATTCCGGCTTCTTACTCGTCTTTCTTTACCTCTATTTTTTACTAACTACACCATCAGATTCATTCAAACCAACTCACCTTTGTAATGCAAGTAATACTGATGCAGTATGTTATCATAAAGATTAAAAACCTATACATATCCTTCTAATAAGATTATAAGCATGACAAAAAAAATGACAGCTAATAGTAGTCAAGAAAAAAAATGCAGCTAATTCAGATATAGAAGGTAAATGACAAATGTGATTATGCATATTATTGGTGGTAAGTGTGAGAGACTTTGATTTTCGAATAATTGCAGCCAGCACACAGAAACCAATCCCACCATAACCATAACCAGGCTTAGTTATTATTAGAGTCAAGATTTTCTTAATTTTGTGCATTAGAGTAAATTCAAACTCAGTCAAGATTCTCCATTTTGTTTTCAAGTCACGGTCATATTTTAAAACTGAATTAATTATTAATAACTAGGAATTTATAATAATTACAATTAGTAATTATAATCAATATAAATAAAAAATAGGTTGAAATAATTTAAATTGCATTATATTTTGCATCGTAGAACTCACCCCTGACACTAGCCAACGTTGTGCCTTGGTCGCTGCTCGAATAGATTTTAGGTTGGCTATCGAGAATCTCGAATATCGAGGCAGCTGAGTCTTTAACTTTGTTAACATTCAGAACCTGTGCAATCGCTTGGGAAACTCCGATTGCTGACATTGTCAGGGCGAAAAAAACCTACACTTTTTTGTGCTAGATATATTTAACAAAGAAAAACAGAAAAAACAACAATAATAATAAATTTTGAATTACCTTGAACACTTCTCCAAACGATGCTTTACCGTGTTGAATAAGGACAGCTCCGATGTAGAAACAAAGGGCTTGGGTGCAATAGGGCAGAAAAGTGCCTGCCCTGAAACAGGGTCCGGAAACTATTCCGAGCCTGACCCCACTCCTTAACGAGCCCATGCATTTTTGCTCGTACATTTTCATCACCTTGTCCACTGCACTAAACGATGGCACGGTCTACTGACGGCATCGCCCGCTACTTGACTTGCCTCTTCATACATGATCTTTGTACAATACATGCAAATAAGTGATTTATTGTGGAAAAGCAAAAACTCAAAAACTCAAAAAAAAAAAAGAAAACAAATGAAAAGAAACCTTAGCATCAGCGGTGAAGCATTTCATGTACTTCATCTGAAAGAAACCTTGAAAACCAATGAAGGGCAGAACAACCAATATTATAATAGCCAGCAACCAATTAGCTGTAAATGCTATAACAAGACCCGCTACCACTGTTGTTATATTTTGTACTATTAATCCCAATGCATCCCCGACCAGGCTTCTTACCGTGGACGCATCCGTACACAATCTCACCCCAACTGAATCACTGCATCCGCATAATATCATTTTCAGTGAACTAATAAAATACTTGAAAACCATAAACACCCCCTAAAAAAGATTGTAAAAAAAAAAAGTCAGCGGACCTTGAGTGGGCAGGATGGTCGAACCAGCTAATCTCCTGGTGCACGACCTTGTGAAAAGTCAACGAACGGATCCTTTGAATCAATCTGCAACCGGCGATCCCGAAGAAATAGTTCTTCGGCAGTAGGGCCACCATGGAGCCTACCCCTAACAAGACCATCGTCAGGCCCTAAAACTCCACATCCTTCTTCAGCTCGTGCAGAGGCTCGAAGAATATTTTGATAGCCGTAGACAACAAGAACTCGAAAAGTGGGGGTATGACACCACCCCTCACCGAACCCAACCACCCTATTACCAAATACAGCACCTCCGGCTTGTTTAGGCCCGCGAGCCGGCCGATCGAGACGCTCTTACGTTTTTGCAACACTTGACCGCCCGCCTTTTCTTCATCGTCATTGGTAATATCGTCGACGACCGTGTTGGTTTGAGGTTCGTGAAAGTCGATGAAGCCTGGGACGAGTGCGTCGAAGAGGATCCGATGCTTGTTGATATTTGGTGGCTCGATGATTTGCTTAGGCTTCGGTCTAAGTCGGGGAAGGGTTTGGTAAGTTTGTTAGTTTCTTCGGTTTGTTTGGTCTGTTCTTGCATGAGGACGAGCTGGCTGTACGCTCCCTTGGGATTTCCCGTCAACTCGATAGATGAACGAGAAAATGTCCCTAAATTAAATCTTTTGAGACAAGAAAATCATTTAAGATAGTTCGGTTCCAGCAGGAAGCGATGCATAGAATTGATCGGCTCTTTAGTATCCAGCTCTCGTCCTGTATTATCCAAATTTCAAGTATAAAAGAAAACTGGAATTATATATAATATGACCACTATAATTAAATTATGCGCAACAGATTTAACTAGATTTAATCTGAACTATCAAAACTTAGCCACAATATTTTAGCAAATCACATTGTTGAACTTAGCCGCAATAAACATAAACCGTAGCCACTTTTTTTTTTCTTTACAATACTATAACAATCAACATCAAATCACATCTAAATTACCAATAAACATTTCTAAAATAAGAAACAGGCCATATTTTTATATGGGAAAAAATTTATTCGGGACAAGAAATTTTACTCCAACAGCTGCTAAAAACAATGCTTTTTTCATCAAAAACTCGGTTTATTTATGATGGGGCAGTATTGGTAAGACCAGAATTGAGGTAGACCTACATTTAATAGTAAAGGTGGTGAGAGTTGACTGACTGGCGTGTAAAAAAGTATGGTCAAATCTCTCTTGAAAGAGAGGTGGCCTTAGATAGACCTGATTGGTTGTTAACAGGAAAAGACAAATGGGGGACCTTTCGTTAACTGGATGATCCTTGATTTATGGGCCTTGTTCCCAAAATCCCGGAGAGGGGTCCCCACTAGGGGGCTTCCAGATATTCCAGCCAGATCTTGATGGGGAAAGAGTTGAAGCCAGTAGTGATTGTAAATAGGGAGACAGGGCCGACCTGCCCGCTTAAGAAAGATTCGCTGGTTTGGTCAGACCTGAACTTCAGCTTACTCAAGATGGAACAAGTGGGACCACTTGTTCAGAAACTGTTTTCCCAAACGGCCCATGATTTGCGGCACGTGTTCCTGGGATCCCGGCTGGGGTCTCCACGAGAATAAGCTATAAATATCTCAACCCCAAGGCTGAGAGAGGTAGGTCATTCTATTGAAACATTCCTTCTTATTTTCTGGAAAGCACCTCAAACGCTTACTGACTTAAGTATCGGAGAGGTTTCCACCAGAAAACCACCGGTGGTCCTTTCTAATCTATTTTTGTGGTGTAGGTTCAGGAAGCTCTTGGGATTTCAAGTGTTATTCAGGTAGTTCACTTTTTGGGCTGAAACAATTGGCGCCGTCTGTGGGAAAGGGACCGACCAAGTTAAGACGTGAGATTTTCTGTTTATTTCATGGCTTCAGACGGTTTACGACGGAACTTGGTGGGTGAGCTCGGTGGAACCCCTAGTTCCGCCGCACCATGGGGGATGCCCAGGTCGACAGATACGTCGGCGATGGGACCAGGAGAGACAGTACCGTCGACAGGGACCGCGCCATGCGCTACGCCGCCCCCGCTCAGTAGATCTGTGCCAGCCACGGGTGGTTCATTTAACGAATCCTTCCTTTTGCAGCTCTCGGAGCTAATCGGCAAAGCCGTGGAGACGGCGGTGGAAAAGAAGTTCGCGGAGATGGCGACGCCGCCATCCAACACACCACCAGCACGAACTGTCCCGGTGGTGGAAACGGAGCCATTGCGGGGACAGCATGTGGATCGGGCTCCCTTACATGACGGGGAAGAGCACTTCTCCACCCCTGACAGCGAGACTTCAAGCCAGACTAATCCAGGTCTGGCAGAACAGATGCAGAGCCTACAAAAAGAGGTGAGGGAGTTTAAGAGAAAAATGGCGACTGGCAGTGCGATTCTGGCAAGAAGGGGTACGCCGTTAAAAAAAACTGAGGAAGTTATGCGAGATGATGTGCCGGCTTCATATCGCTCCCTAGGCTTCGAGTACAATGGAACCACGGACCCGTGGGACCATCTCAGTCGCTTCCAGATTGCGGCAGCCCTACATAAATTTTTGGACGCTGTCATGTGTCGGGTCTTCCCGATGACTTTTACTAAATCAGCGCATCTCTGGTTTAGTCAGCTGCCGCCGAGGTCCATCAGCAATTTTGACGAGTTCAGCTCAGCCTTTTTACACCAGTTCACGAGCTGTAGAAAGTATCAGAAAATGCCGCTTGAACTTTTTAGTTTGAAGCAGAAAGAGAATGAGAGCCTCCGTGCTTATATCAACAGGTTTACAACCGCTAAGTTAGAGGTGCACTCTGCGTCTGAAGAACTGTTGGTGAATGCTCTAGCGCAAGGTTTGAGACGAGGGGATTTCTTTCAGTCGCTGGTGGTGAAACCAGCTCTGAAATTTGGGGAGCTCTTGGAGAGAGCAGAAAAGTATATCCATCTGGAAGAATCTTTGAAGATCAAGGATGAGGGAGAAAGGAAGAGAGAAAGGCATGATCGCGAGGACAGGGGAGCTGTAAAAAAGCTTAGGCCAGACCTGTCTGGAGGGAGGCCTCGCTTTGATAAATACACTCCTTTAGCAACCCCACAGGGGGAAATCTTACAGGCAATTGAGAAGCATACAGACCTGAAGTGGCCAAAGACCTACTCGCAGAGGCCCAGGAAGGAAAAACCAGATCTTTTTTTCGCTTCCACAACGAGTATGGGCACGACACTGACCAGTGTACCCATCTAAAGGACGAGTTGGAGAGGCTAGTTCAGGCTGGACATCTAAAGGAGTATGTTCGGATGAGGAGAGAGGAAGTTAGGTCTGGCAACAAGAATTATGATCGGTCCCTGACAAATAGGGGCAGCCAGGATAGAGTGCGAACTGGGGTAAGAAGATCTGATCAGACCCAGGTCATCCATGGATAAATCCAGAAGATTACCGGAGGAGAATTGGAGGAGCATTCCAAGCGGACACAACACAGTTATGTCAGAGCCGCAAGAGATCTAGTTCGAAAATCATGTGACGTGGGACAAATGACCTCTACCCCTAACATCTGTTTCGGGTCAGAAGATGGCGATGGTATTCTAGCCCCCCACATGGATGCTCTGGTCATAACTGCAACTATCGCTAATTATAATGTCCGTAGAATTTTCGTGGATACTGGGAGTTCTGCCGACATTTTTTTTTATGATTACTTTAGGCAGTTGAAAATAAACGTTGAGCTGGAAGAGGTCACCACCTCTCTAGTTGGTTTTGCAGGTGGAGCCCTGAAGCCCTTGGGGGCAGTGAAGCTCCTCGTGACGTTAGGAGAAGAGCCGTATAGGGTGACAAGAACGGTGCGTTTCTTGGTGGTGGATGCACCTTCTTCTTATAATGTCATGTTGGGTCGGCCATACTTGAGCCAGTTCCAGGCTGTTATATCTGTCTTTCATATGAAGATGAAGTTTCCGGCAGAAGATGGAACGGGAGAGGTCAGGGGTGACCAGTATGCCTCACGACAGACCTACGTAGAGTGCATCAGGAGGAGTGAGGAGTGTTTATGTTAAGAGTAACACAAAACCAATACAAAACCAAAAAATAGTAAAAGAGCAGCAATCTGAGATCAGAAACGAGTGGGAAAAAGTGCTTAACTTTTATTCCTCAAAAATCAGTTCGGATCGGCCTTAACCGGACCCTTTTTACAGGTGTTTGACCTTAAATACAAGCTTACTCTCTCTAACTCTCTATGTATTTCTCTCTCTAGCAGATTGGGATCCTTTCTCTCTCTCTTGGAGAGGCTATTTATAGTTTTCCATTGAAAACCTAATCAGACACCTGTCACTCTCCTATTGGCCCTCTAAAACTCCTGCTCACGTGATCACCGCCTCAATACCGCCCTCAAATATTTTCCATCGACTCAATGCCGACCTCAGATATTTTTCAAATCGAGAGGATCTTTTGGAAGAATCCACCCTCCTTGACACTTCTCTAGTCGGCTCTCTCTGGCCAGAGCACTTGATTCGCGATTCGAAACGTCGGCCTCCTCTGAACAAGTTCCTTCTCGGCGGAGTGCCGAGCTCAACGTGCTCGGCATATCCCTGCTCGGCACCTCCGGGTAGGAGTGATCGGCAGGCCACGCCAGGGAAAGTCCTGTCATTCGTAAGGGAGAACTCTGCTCGGCGCAGGGTTGAGCTCGGCAGATCGGAGAGGTTCTGCTCGGAACCCTTGGCACGGGGACTCGACGGGAGCGCGAAGAGATAGGCGATCATGGCGAAATCCTGCTCGGCGTAGGGTTGAGCTCGGCAGATCGGCAAGGTTCTGCTCGGAACCCTTGGCGCGGGGACTCGGCGGGAGCGCGGAGAGGTCGGCGATCATGGCGAAATCCTGCTCGGCGTAGGGTTGAGCTCGGCAGATCGGCAAGGTTCTGCTCGGCACCCTTGGCGCGGAGACTCGGCGGGAGCGCGGAGAGGTCGGCGATCATGGCGAAATCCTGCTCGGCGCAGGGTTGAGCTCGGCAGATCGGCAAGGTTCTGCTCGGAAACCTTGGCACGGGGACTCGGTGGGAGCGCGGAGAGGTCGGCGATCATGGCGAAATCCTGCTCGGCGCAGGGTTGAGCTCGGTAGATAGGCAAGGTTCTGCTCGGCACCCTTTGTGCGGGGACTCGGCAGCCCTGTGTACCCCTGCTTGGCACTGGTGATCGGGCCTGCTCGGCGTCTTCGGCACAAAGATCCGATGCCTGGCCACTCTTCCCGGTCGACTTAATTCGTTCGGCTCGGATCTTTATCGGGATGATACCGACCATCAACAAGCCCCTGAGCATGGAGTCGAGCACGTGTGGTCGAGTTCGGGCTCATTATACCCTGGTCGTCCACGGAGGCCGAGCCGGCTTGTGCACGGAATCCCTTGTCTTTCAGCCCGGACCCACCTGCAGTTTGACCACCTCGTGCTTCGTGACGGAAGCTTTTTCGGGTACTTTGTGTAAGCTTTGGCAGGTTCGTCCTTTTGTGCTTTGGAATCTTGCATGTGAGTATTTCTTGGACTTTTGTGACTCAATAATGGCCTCTCCTCCCGTATTACTTTGGGACTACACCTTATTCTCTCATTTTTCAACCCTTTCTTTCTTTCCTTGCATTGGAGACTCTCCCATTCCTTAAGCTCCCCCTTTCAAACCTTCTGTACTTTAGCGTATCCTCGACTTTCTGACTGGCCAACGTCGCTCCTCCTAGCTTTGTCCGGTCATTTTTTAGTTGTTGCACAGGTAATTTTTCTTTCTCTTTGCTTTTCTTAAACCTTCTCCATGTCTAGTAGTCTGGGTTATTCACCAGATAGCTCTCGAGGATATGAGGGGGGCAGTCAGGGTGACGAGCCGGCTGGTCTCCCGCCAGTTTCGTATCCCGGGTCCGGGTTTGACCAGTACGGAAGCTTCTTTTCCGAGGACGCCTTCGGCCATGGACGTTCGTTCCCTTTTTGGGGATTCTTCGGAGGTGACTTGCTCGGCGGATTCCCTCGATTCGATCAGGCGCAATTCTTCGGGCCCGGAGGTCGGTATGGGGTGGGATGTGAACTCGGTTCCGGAAGTGGTTTCTGTCCCGAAAGCCGTGGTTTGGTTGATGAGGAGAGGGAGTTAGCCGGGGGGTCGACTTGGGCGTGTGGCGTGAGCCCGGATCAGACCGGAGCAGCCATGGATGATTTCGGGCTTGGTTCTGTCCTGCTCGAGCCCCTCGACGACCTTTCTGGTCACTGTGGCGGTGACATCCAACGATCCCTGGGGGCCCAAAAATCCCGGAGACCGAAAGTTGGTTCGAGGTCGGCACCCCCCGAGTCCCTCGCACTTTGGTCGAACCAGCCCGGGGAACGCACCCCAGCCGGTCATTGGAAGAGACCTCCTCCTCGTGAGTGGGACGACCGGATGCTCAAGATAGCCGTGGAGCAAAGCGGGCTGGTCGACAACAATCTGGTTGTGTATCGAAACGAGTGCGGGGTGCCCGGGTCAGTTCACCTGTTCCTTCCTTACGAAGTCGAGCAGATCCATTGCCCGCCGGCTTTGTGCACCACTCTGTTCTCGGACAGCTTACGTTTCGGCGTCTCATTCCCGCTCCCCTGGCTACTAACGGACATCTTAAACGATTTAAAGTTGCTGATTTTTCAACTCCACCCATTAGCCGTCGCTCGGATATTGGGCCTTTTTGTGCTCTTTATCCTCAATAATTGGCCAGCCCCATCTCTTGAGGAGCTCCGGTGGCTTTACATTTTTAAAGCTGCGGGTGGGGCAGACTCTGGTTTCTATTATAGTTCGGTCCGGTCGGGCACCTTTAAGAACCTCGTAACTGGACTCCCCGACTCTCTACACGATTGGGAGTCCCGTTGGTTCTACGTCGGGGGGGATTGGAAGACACGGAACCCTTATGGCTCGACCTATTCTCCCCCTAATTCTTTTATGAAATTTGGTTAGTGCGGCATTAACACTTTTATTCTATTTCGGTCTAATCCTTATCGTTTGTTCCTTTCTTTTCAGCGTATCGTAGACCAGAGTAAGCCAGCCTGGAGTTTGTTGCTCGTTTGTTCACACTCTTGAATTCTGATCCGGAGCAAAGAAATTACAGAGTATTGCTTACGAAGGCTAAGCTTCGAAGGGCTGGACTTAGGGACTCGCCTCTCCGCGCTCATCTCGGACCTACTATTCCTGGTGAGTTGGACGATTTATGCAATATTCTGTTAGCTGATGTTGCCAAGCCGAGCCCCTCAGTTTGGGGTGCTTTTGTTCGGTATTTTTCAGCTCGGCACGGGTTGCTCGTCGCTTCGGCGTCGGCACCCGTGTCGGGTTGGTTTTTTGAGCCGATCTCGCCCACTCGAGTGTACCTCTGCTCGGCATTTCTCTGCTCGGCAGTGGCTGCTCGTCGCTTCGGCATCAGCGCCCGTCAGGTTGGTTTTTTGAGCCGAGCTCGGCCACTCGAGTGTACCTCTGCTCGGCATTTCTCTG
>BMAC01000733.1:289694-342861 GCA_014905375.1 Phtheirospermum japonicum | reverse complement strand
AGAGATGCAGCGGCTCTTCCTCAGTCCATTTGAAAGTTTTGTTTTTCTTGATTGCTTCGAAGAAGGGTTTGCACTTGTCCGTGGACTTGGATATGAAACGATTAAGAGCGGCCATTTTGCCAGTTAAACTCTGTACTTGTTTTATGCTTCTGGGAGGTTGTAGTTCAGTTATAGCTCGGATTTTATCTGGGTTGGATTCAATGCCTCTTTGGCTTACCATGTAGCCCAAAAAATTTCCTGAGCTAACTCCAAAGGAGCATTTCTTTGGGTTTAAAATCATTCGGTAAACACGCAAAATTGAAAACATTTTATTCAGATCATCGATGTGGTCAGTTGAGTACAAGGATTTGACGAGCATGTCATCTACATAGACTTCCATGGTCTTTCCTATCATACTAACAAATATTTTATTAACTAAGCGCTGATAGGTAGCCCCAGCATTCTTCAGGCCAAAGGGCATCATTGTGTAGTAGTAGAGACCTCTCGCCGAGTAGAACGATGTGTGTTCCTGGTCTTCTGGGTGCATCGGTATTTGATTGTACCCTGAGTAAGTGTTCATAAAACTCATCAGTTCATGTCCCGCGGTTGCGTCCACCATATAGTCAATGTGAGGGAGCGGATAGCTGTCCTTGGGGCAAGCCTTGTTGAGATCAGAAAAATCAATGCATAGCCGCCACTGGCCTGTTTGCTTCTTTACAAGAACGGGATTAGCCACCCAGACCGGGTATCTGACCTCACGGATGAACTTGTTGTCGAGGAGCTTCACGACTTCTAACTCCAGCGTCTCGTATCGGTCCGGGCTGAGTTTTCTCCTCTTCTGTATCACCGACCTGACATTCTTGTCTATGTTGAGCCTATGGCAAGCCTGCTCAGGGTCGATGCCTTGCATGTCAGCGTGCGTCCAGGCGAAGATATCTTGATTTGCTTTCAGAAAGCTTATCAACTCAGATCTGATGGGCTCCTTGAGGTCATGGCCGACCCGAACTTGTTTGTTTGGGTCGAGTTCGTCGAGCGATACCCAGTATAACTCCTCTACAGGCTCAGCGTGGGTGGCCTTTCTCTTCAATCTTGGCTTCCACGAATCCAGTTCATCCTCAACATTCTTCATGCCGACCCCGAACTCCAGGTCGGCATTATCTGCTCGATTTTTGTCATTTTCAAGCTCTGTCATTGGTTCTTTCCCAGGGCGCCAACCTCGGTCCCTGCTCAGGTCGGCGTCCTCCTGCTCGGTAGGTGTGCAGCTGGCTTTTTCGACCTGTACTCTCGGTTCTTTATTCTGCTCGAAAATATTGAGCTCGGTTCTTTCTGTTCGGCATTGATGCCCAGAGAGCTCCTTTCCCGCTTCTTCTTTGCTTCGTTCATTATGGACAAGCTTGGCGTTGTCACTGGTGTCCTGACCGGAGCACAATCTTTCCTCCACTTCTCTTTCCGTGAGTTCGGCAGCCATTTCTGTTCTCATCACGCCCTTGTTTTCTGACTCTTCATTCGCTTCTTTGCTCGGTTCTTTGCTTGCTTTCATCGGCTCGACCATGTTGATTTGTTTTGGCCTAATCGACCAACTACATTCCCTAGCAGCCACTTGATCTCCTCGGTTCTCACAATTACCTAAGATGCCTGGGAATTTGATCGAGTAGTGATAGACGGACATTGCTCCTCGGAGGTCGTAAAGAACTGGTCTCCCGATGAGGGCGTTATAATCGCTCGGGACATCAATCACCTTAAAAGTTGTGAGGATGGTCTTTTTCTATTCTCCGGTGCCAAACTCTAAAGATAGTCTAACCTGAAAAAGGGTCTGCACGTAGCCGCCGCTGATTCCCCTGATCCTGTCTTCACATGGTTCGATATACTCTTTTGGCACCCTCATCCTTCGAAAAGCTGGCAGGTAGATTATACTTGCGTACGCTCCAGGGTCTACGAGGACTCAATGAGTTCGGATTCCAAGGATGGGCACAGTAATGACGAGGGCATCTGAGTGGGGATGATCCATTGGGGCTGCTTCTGAGTCGTGAAAAGTGAAGGATGATACAAGCTTTTCCTCTTCCTCTAATTGGTCATCGAAATGAAAAACGTCAGATCTCATGACTTTCATTTTTTGAATTGAGCTCCTAGCCTCTGATATCAGGATCTTCCTCTTCCTATTCGAAATCTCTTCCTCAGCTCAGCTCGTATTAATGAAGGTCAGGATTTCTCGCGGAGCCCCGGCCCCGGCGGGTGGTGGTGGGGGTGGCTGATTGTTTCCCCTTCGTTCTTGCCGGACTTGATGATTCTTTGAGAACGACAACAGATTCCGATCATCACAAACTTTGATCAGGGCACGGACTAAATCGTGGCACTCTTATGTATTGTGCCCGATCGATCCGTGGTACCTGCAGAACCTCTTTTTGTCCAGCAAGGAAGGGTCTTTCTTGATCGTCCGAGCTGGGAGAAGGATATCTAGGTCTTTGATCCGTTCAAAAATTGTGGCCGCTACCATCGAGTAGACTTCGTTGTACTCTACAAGGAGGTCTGTGTGTTTGTCTTGTAAGAGTTTTTTAGACATGATTGCCTGAGAGCTTGGGTTTTTGTCAACCTGGCGAGCTGGTTTGTGATGCTGTGGGAAGGAAATTACTGGAGCTGACATGTTCTGTTCGGCTGCGATTAGTGACGCGGCCAGAGTGAGGAATTCTTGGAAGGTTTGCGGGTCTTGCTGGTTATTTACCCATTTGAAGAAGGAATTGTCCGACAATCCGTTCTGAGCTAGGATGAGCATGGCTTCGTCACCACACGGCTGAGATTCTGAGACTTGCTTTGTGAACCTTGCTATGTAGCTCTTCAATGACTCATTTGGCTGCTGCACCATAGTCGCGATAGCTCTCTTGGGTGCGACGGTGGCTTTGGAAACCATAAAGTGTCCTCGGAACGAGGACCTCAACTGCGGCCATGAACAGATTGAATGAGGTGGAAGCGACCGGTACCACCTCAGAGGGACTTCGTCCAGGGTCATGGAGAACATTCGACATCTGTAAGTGTCAGACGCGTCGAGCATGTCCATGTAGTTCTGGTAATGTCTCAGGTGTGAATCGGGGTCGCTGCTTCCCTTGTACAAAGCAATTGGGGGGATTTTTAGCTTTCCTTCTAACGGCTCAAAGAGAATTTGGACAGATAGGGGGGACTCGTCATCACACGCCGAGCTGGTCACAATCGGTAGCGAGATCGGGTATGTGGGTTGGACCGGGGGGGTGGTTTGCTTGGCCTCCAGCTCGGCAATCCTTTGCTTCAGCAACTTCAACTTGGCCAATTCATCGTTTGGCTTGCCTGGGATGCTCACGGCCATGCTTTTACTGTTGGCCGACCTCACTGGGAGAACCTCTCGTGCTTTGCTGGTTGTCTTTTCGAGCCGGGCAAAGACGTTTTGAGGGGAAGAGAATGTGAGGCGGCGTGCGATGGGGGGTCTATCAAGCCTGCTCTTGGCATTCGGCTCAGCCTCTTCCTCCAGCCTTCTTTTCCCATTTTTCTTTGTTGCCTCCCGAGCCGGATCTGACTCTGCTTGACCTTCCCGAAGGTCAACATTCCTAGGGTTGCCAACCAGAGTCATCTCCTCAAATTCTTTGGCAAAAGCTGGGTGCTGCATGAACGATCTGACCTGTTCTGGGTCTAGCTCGTTCGGGCCCGATTGGACAGTCCTTTCCTGGCGCTCCTTACCAGGATTTCTCCTTGAACTCTCTGAACGATCCATGCTGAAAAAGTGGGATGAGCAGAAGTTTCTCCCTTTTTATTTACCAGACTCAAATGTGACGAAGAGCTGAATTTAATTCTTCACAGAAAATGAAAAAAAAAAAAACGGGCTAAAAAACAGAAGACGAAAGTTGAATAGCTGATTGAGCACGTGGGACTGCAGATCAAAAGAGACCTTCTTCTAGCGCCATTTTGTTTATGTTAAGAGTAACACAAAACCAATACAAAACCAAAAAACAGTAAAAGAGCAACAATCTGAGATCAGAAACGAGTGGGAAAAGTGCTTAACTTTTATTCCTCAAAAATCAGTTCAGATCGGCCTTAACCGGACCCTTTTTACAGGTGTTTGACCTTATATACAAGCTTACTCTCTCTAACTCTCTATGTATTTCTCTCTCTAGCAGATTGGGATCCTTTCTCTCTCTCTTGGAGAGGCTATTTATAGTTTTCCATTGAAAACCTAATCAGACACCTGTCACTCTCCTATTGGCCCTCTAAAACTCCTGCTCACGTGATCACCACCTCAATACCGCCCTCAAATATTTTCCACCGACTCAATGCCGACCTCAGATATTTTTTAAATCGAGCGGATCTTTCGGAAGAATCCACCCTCCTTGACACTTCTCTAGTCGGCTCTCTCCGGCCAGAGCATTTGATTCGCGATTCGAAACGTCGGCCTCCTCTGAACAAATTCCTTCTCGGCGGAGTGCCGAGCTCAACGTGCTCGGCATATCCCTGCTCGGCACCTCCGGGTAGGAGTGATCGGTAGGCCACGCCAGGGAAAGGCCTGTCATCCCTAAGGGAGAACTCTGCTCGGCGCAGGGTTGAGCTCGGCAGATCGGCAAGGTTCTGCTCGAAACCCTTGGCGCGGGGACTCGGCGAGAGCGCGGAGAGATCGGCGATCATGGCGAAATCCTGCTCTGCGCAGGGTTAAGCTCGGTAGATCGGCAAGGTTCTGCTCGACACCCTTGGCGTGGAGACTCGGTGGGGGCGCGGAGAGGTCGGCGATCATGGCGAAATCCTGCTCGGCGCAGGGTTGAGCTCGGCAGATAGCCAAAGTTCTGCTCGGCACCCTTGGTGCGGGGACTCGACAGCCCTGTGTACCCCTGCTCGGCACTGGTGATCGGGCCTGCTCGGCGTCTTCGGCACAGAGATCCGATGCCTGGCCACTCTTCCCGGTCGACTTAATTCGTTCGGCTCGGATCTTTATCGGGACGATACCGACCATCAACAAGGAGGAAGAAAGACTGAGCAAAAAGGCTAGAGTAGAGCCGCCAAAGGCAGATATGGCTAATAGAGAGGAAGGGCTGATGATGGTCGAAGTAATCCCAGGGGATGAGATCCGGGTCCTTCGAGTAGGGACAACCCTCAGTCCGGAAACTTTGACAGATCTAGTTGCACTGTTGAGAAGCAGCGTGGATGTGTTTGCTTGGTCCCCAGAAGATCTGGTAGGGATTGACCAAGAGGTGGCAGAGCACCACCTCAACATCAGCTCGGATGCAAAGCCAGTAAAGCAGAAGAAACGCAATTTTGGGCCTGAGAAGGAGGCTGTCATAGAGGCTGAGGTGGAAAAACTGTTAAAGGCTAAGCACATCCAGGAAATACAATTCCTTGAATGGCTCTCTAATGCTGTCTTGGTTCCCAAGACTTAGGAGGACTGGCGCATGTGTATCGATTTCAGAGATCTCAATCGTGCTTGCCCGAAAGATCACTATCCTTTACCTAGAATCGACCAGCTCGGCGACTCTACTGCTGGATGTGAGCTCTTAAGTATGATGGATGCATCCCAAGGGTATCACAAGATTAGATTAGCCAGAGATGATTGGAAGCGGGTCAGCTTTATTACCCCAAAGGGGATGTATTGCTATGTTGTGATGCCTTTTAGTTTGAAAAATGCAGGAGCCACCTATCAACGTTTGGTTGATAAGATGTTTAAGAATCAACTTGGGCGAAACATGGAAGTTTACGTGGACGATATGCTGGTTAAGAGCGTGAAAGAAACGTCGCATGTGGAAGACCTGCGGGAGACCTTTGATACTCTTCGACGGTATAGGATGAAACTTAATCCCAGGAAATGCGGATTTGGGGTTAGAGCTGGCAAATTCCTGGGCTACATGGTCACAGAGAAGGGTATCGAGGCAAATCCCGAGAAGGTCAAAGCAATTATGGACATGCGGGCGCCCAGGAATGTGAAAGAAATGCAATGCTTAGCAAGGCGTATTAACGTGTTAAGTAGATTTGTGTCCAGGTCTGCAGAAAGGAGCTTGCCATTCTTTCAAGCTCTGAGGAAGAAACCAAGATTTCAGTGGAACGATGAGTGTGAGGAAGCATTTAACGCATTGAAGGAGCATTTGGCTAGCATGACCTTGCTAACAAAGCCTGTCCTAGGAGAACCCCTCATTTTATACTTATCAGTAGGGCAACAGGCAGTTAGTTCTGTCTTACTTCGAGAAGAGGGGAGGATGCAGAAACCAGTTTATTACTGGAGCAAGGTCTTGCATGATGCCGAAGTAAGGTATGTAGAGGTAGAACGGGCTGTAATGTCCCTCGAGGAACGGCCCGGAAATTACGTCCTTATTTCCTTTCGCATAGTATAATTGTACGAACGAATTTGCCTTTGAAAGCGGTCATGGATAAGCCAGAGGCGTCGGGAAGACTGGTCAAATGGATAATCGAGCTAAGTGAATTTGATATCAGCTTTGAGACCAGAACATCAATTAAAGCTCAGGCCTTGGCTGACTTCATGCAAGAAATGACTGGCCTTCCCAAGGAACTAAAGAAATGGACAATCTTCACAGATGGCTCTGTCTGTAATCAGGGCTATGGAGCTGGAATTGTTCTGATTGATCCAGAAGGCGTGTCTACTGAATTTGCTATCCGGCTAAATACAACATTCTCTAATAATTCTGCTGAGTACGAAGCTCTTTTAAGAGGTATTCAGATGGCGAAAGACCTGGGCGCGGATCACGTATGTGCCAAGGTCGATTCTCAACTTGTTTGCAAACAAATTAACGGAGAATTCGAGACAAGGGAGGAACATATGCAGAGGTACTTGGCCAAATTCAGAGAGCTGGCCAGGGGAATGAAAGAGCTAACAGTCCTCCAGATTCCTAGAGAGGAAAATGGATGGGCTGACTTCCTTGCAAAGGTGGCCAGCTCGGCTTCAGATTGTCAAGAGAAGGTGATTACATTGCTACAGGCGGGCGGAGAATTCGGGACAGAGCAGGTAGGTTCAGTTATGGAGAGAGATGATTGGCGTTCTCCCATAAAGACATACCTAGAACAGGGAGTCTTACCAAATGATAAAAAAGAGGCAGCAAAGGTACGAACCAGGTCTGCTAGATTTTGTTTAATTAAAGGAGAGTTATTTAGAAGAGGATTTGGTCAGCCTCTTGTGAGATGTTTAAGCCGAATGGAAGGAGCTCTGGTCTTTAGAGAAATCCATGAGGGATGTTGTGGTAACCACATGGGTGCCAGAGCTCTGTCAAGTAAGATCTTACGAGCAGGGTATTTCTGGCCCCATCTATGAGAAGAGGCGGAAAATTTCGTGCGCGCATGTGAGAAATGCCAGAAGAATTCAACGCTAATACACAGGCCTGCCGAGGAGCTCATGACGATGAGCTCCCCTTGCCCATTCGCCAAATGGGGAATAGATCTGGTCGGTCCCTTTCCCATGGCCCCCGCTCAAAAGAAGTTCTTGATAGTAGCAATCGATTATTTCAGTAAATGGGTAGAAGCGGAGGCCTTGGCCAAAATTACCGAAGACGCAGTTATGAAATTCCTATGGAAAAACGTGGTATGTAGGTATGGCGTCCCCAGAATTCTGGTCTCAGATAATGGAACACATTTCATGGGCTCTAGAATTAGGGCATGGTGTTTGAAGATGAAAATCGATCAGCACTTCACCTCTGTTTACCATCCCCAAGCTAATGGACAGGTAGAGGTCACCAATCGCATACTGGTCCAGGGGATCAAAACTCGTTTGGAAAGAGCTGGGGGCAAGTTGGTGGATGAGCTGAGCATAGTCTTATGGGCCTATAGAACTAACCCTAAGGAGAGCATAGGAGAAACGCCTTTTAGCCTGGTCTATGGTATGAACGCTGTGATACCTGCAGAGATTAGCATGGAGACTCATCGAATTCAGAACTTCGATGAGAAGCAGAACGAGTCTTTGATGCAAGATGCTCTTGATTTAGTCGAAGAAAAAAGGGACAGAGCTGCCACAAGGATGGCCCTATCAAAGGGCGAGTAAAGGCCATGTATGACAGATCTGTTGTGAAAAGACAGTTCCAGGTTGGAGACCTGATCTTCAGAAGATCTGATTTAGGGAAGTCCAAGGGGAAATTGGATGCCGCGTGGCAGGGACCCTTTCAAATTATCCAGGTCTTATCTGGAGGAGCTTACAAACTGGAAGAGCTGGATGGCACAGCAGTCCCTCGCATTTTGAACGTTGTCAATTTACGAAAATTTTACACCTAATTGTAATGTCTTATGTTTATTTGATTGAATAAATTTGCAGTCCACGACAGAAATAACCAATGAGAGATATTCAAAACATCGACGGATATGCCTATTGATAATTAAAAAAGAACTTACAACAAAAACATAAATATACAAGAAGACATCTTTGCAGAACATTAGCAATTGCAGAGGCGCAAATCACAAGCATAGAAAAGTAAAAGTACAGCCTTAGGATGGAGGTACAGAAGTGAGAAGTTGACGGAGCCGTTGAATCTCGTCCTCATGTTCCAAAAGACGGACACGAAACCGGTCCGATACCTCCATGGAAATGTCCCAGTCAACGTACAGTTCAGAGTTCTCCCTTTTCAGGTCGAGAATGAGTTGCTGAAGGCGATGTCGTTCACGGCGGTATTGCAATTTCTACTCGGCCAGCTTCTCTACACGTTCCTGCAACTGGTCCTGCAGCTGGGAGATTTCTTCCTTAAGACGATTCCTCTCATGAAGCAGTCGGATATGCTCCTCAGTGGAAATGTTGTTGGAAGATGATGAAGACGCCATTATGCAGGGGACATAAACCGAGAATAGACGCCATTATATAGGAAAGGAAAAAGCGGAGAATCACTTTAAGTTGGCACGCAGAGGGCTTAGAAAATCACTTCAAGATTTTGCCCGATCTGATTGTCGTTTAAAGCCAGGATTGGCTAAGGACGGATGTCCTAGATCTTCCCAACCTGTTTGACCGATAAAGCCATGGCTGGTCAAATCAAGCCAGCTATTTTCCCGATCTGGTTGACAGCTCAAGCCAAGGAAAGCTAAAAGCTAATGCGCTGGTCTACCTGACCTGATTGTTAGCATGACCACATAGCGAAACAAAATATCGAGGTAAGTGCTGAACTACTAAGGCACTAACATAAAACACAAGTTTGAGTGATGTACGCAAGGCAAAAAAGACCCGATTTAAGTGAAAACTATGACACACGTGAAGAGGCACAAAGCTCACATATATTACTGACCATTCAATAAGAACAAGGTACAGGTTGTACACCTTCCCCCGGAGGGTTGGCAACTTTGATTGTATTAAAATGGCAGGAAATAAATAAAGGTAAAACCCAGACGCCTATCTAGGTGAAGATCTTCGGTCGGAGGCTAAAGCCCGGCGAATACTCCAAAGCTCTCGCTTTGTCTCATGTAGACGGCGGCGATACTGGTCAAACCGCTCGGCGAGAACATGCGCCTCGCCAGCAGCGATGGTCAAGCGGTTCACTGAGTCGACCAAATATGCTTTCTCCTCTTGCAGTTGACGGTTGACTTGTCGGAGTTCGGCCCATTCCCTTTTGTAATGATGCTTGTTCTGCCTTTTCCTTTCCAAAAGGCGATAAAGGGAACCGATTTTTTCTTTGAGTGAGACCAGCTGGTCGGAGAGCTTGAATTTCTCCACAACCAGGGAAATGTTCTTTCTTTTCACCATGTTAAGTTCTTCGATCAGAGGAGATGAAGACATTTTGCAGATAGATAATAAAAAGAGGATAAAGCATGCATACGAATATATATTGAAATCGAAGGCACGTGAGAGGAATAAAAAAGTACTAGGGTTTCCGGATATTCAGGAAACCCTAAAAAATTCAAGAGTCGCTACCGGACAAAAAGTAAAAGCATTCATATGTTTTCCAGCATTACATATGCTTAGCAGAAATACAATCAGACCAGCCACACAGGCATCCTACAGGTCTTTGACGAAATAAACCTATGCGCCCTAAGGGTCAACCTCCATATCGGCTCTCAGCTCTGTCGGCAATTGTTCCACCACACCCTCGGACAGACCTCCCGGAGATGCGCCCCCAGGTAGCTCACCAAGACCTGCAAAGGTTGGGGAGGGAGATGAAGCAGGAGGGACCACCGAGAGGGTCAGGTCTGGATGAGTTGGACTTGGTTCAGGAGAGTGGAGAATAGCATGAACATGTTCAGCGAACTCTGCAGACCCAATCATATGGAGGCGATCCTTGGCAGGGTCATAAGAAAAGGATGTAGGCTCGGGAGGGCTATTCAGTGGCGTTTTTCGGTCAAAGGGGACGTTGGTATTGGCCAAGGCCCACTTGGCCTGCTCATCCAAGCCATAGTGGTAGTACACCACAGCCTCTGGGAAGAGAAGGGAGAAAAGGGCTTTGGATCCCAAAAAGGCCGCCTTGGTCTCATCCCTTGCCACCTAAACCAGCCTCAATCCCTCTTTCGAATTAAGGAACTCTGCTTTCCACTCATCCTTGGCCTTGGCTATGGCTTCGTCCGCCAGACTCCTTGTCTCGGCAATATCCTCATCCCGAGCCTCTGACCGGGCTGCCTCAAGCATTTTCTTCTGGGCTTTCTCCATCATGATTACCTTCCCCTACAACTCCTTGACCTCTTTTATCTTTTCCTTGGACAGGGCCCGGAGGCGTAGCACCTTCTCTTTGAGATTTTCAACCTCCTTGTCAAGGTTGGCTTGGCCTAGGGATCGGGTCGCCCTGATAGCCAGAAGTGCCCTCTTCGCCTCAGCCTAAGAACAAATCATAAAATTGTTAAAAACTTGAAAGGTGTAAAAGAAAAAGGGTAGAGAGGTCGGTAATATGAATTTTTACCCGGGCTTCATCCTGGCACCATGACTCTAGTAGCTCCCTGTTGCTCATCTGCTCTAGAGTTCGTACGTCTTCAGGAGTGCACTGGCCACTTACATGGCGAACTGCCACGTTGCCTGAGCAATTCAGAACTGAAGTCTGTCTAGGTGGGCCAGAACTGCGCACAGTGGGGACCACAGGAGCTCTGACAGACGTGGGAGCTGGATTAGTGGAGATGGCAATACCCCGACCCCGGCCGGATCGAGGCCTTTTCGTGAGGGGTACCTCCTCTTCCTCTGAGTCGGAAATGACATGCCTCATGGATCGGGGCGCATGGGCGGCACAGCAGGAGGGGGGCTTTAAGCTTGAGGAATGGTGGAGGCACCCGCCTCCTGAGATGGCGCTGTCACATCCGCCGCCATATCTTCCCAATCAGAAGCCTCAAACAGCAATCGCATCATCTCCTCTGAAAAGGTAGAACGGGAGAGTCAGACCTATAAAACATTAAAACGTGATACAACGAGGACAAGGTGGGAAAGTTTCTTTACCAATCTTAGAGGGCAGGGGGCCTATCTCGCAAGTTTCGTTAAAAGTCTCTAGGACTGAAGGGGTAAGGAGGTCATTCACGTTGACAGGATTCGCATTCAGAGTTGCCACAATTCTCTGAATACGGGAAGGTCTGGTCGCCACTGTTAAGGAGGGATAAGAGGGCAGGGCGTCTATGGGAGTGGGGTCAAAACCCTAATCCCTCGCGCAGTGAACAAAAAGGAATTTCTTGCACCAGGACTTATTGGAAGACGGAAGTTTGTGTATGAAATGGACCCCAGACCTGGTGGTGAGGTAAAAATAATCAGGCGGAAGGCTTTTCGCCTGGAAAAGTTGGTAGAAAGTCAGGGCTGTTGTGTACTGGCCGGCGTAGCGCATGGCCAGATTATAACACACCATTATCCTAAAAGAGTTAGGATAAAATTGAAAAATAGGAATTTTGTACATTTGGGCAATTTCCAGCATCATGGGATTAACGTGCAAATGCAGACCCGCCTGAAACTGGTCAACATAGAAAGTTACTCGGCCTACCGGTGCTTGGCAAGCCAAAGTGCAGGCCGGAGGGGCATAGAGATCAAAGGGGTCTTTAATTTTGTACTTGTAGCGAATCTCGTCTACTGTCTGTTGGCTAAGGATAGAGGTAACTTTGGGATAATCGGGAATTGGTGGAGGATATGTCACACCCCCTGAGGAGGAGGTGGCAATCGCGGCCGGAGAAACCGGCGGTGGTGAGAGAGCCTCCGCTATCTCCGGAGGATCAGATGACGAAGGTGACAGAACTGCTGCTCCTTCTGGGATGGTGACCATAAGAGCAGAAGAGATTTTCGTCGCCTCTGGATTCATAGACGGCGTAGAAGAAAGGGCCGCCGCCTCAGGAATAACAGACGGCGGAGATAAGTCAACCCTAGTTCTTGGAGAAGAAGACATTGCAAAAAATTAAAAGGGGGGTAAGGGCTAAGAAAGATACCTGATTTTTTTTTAAAATTCCTCGGAGAAAGTTGAGAATTATTGAAAGAAATTTTGCCGGAGTACTGGTGGAGAACGCAGATCTGGAGGTTCGGAAGAAAAAATAGAAGAAGAAAAGTGGGGATGAAAAGGAAACCAGTGGGAACAAAAGGCAAAGGGAATGATTTAAAAATACGAAAACCAATAAAGGTGGGATTTGATGGGATCTCCGCATTTAATGCGGGCAGGTGAACAGTTCCCTAAAAGGTGAGTTGGAATGGCTTGGACTCTAAACTAGGGCTGACGAGGCAGTACCTGGAAGGACGTAGGAGTACAGTGACCGTTTGGAAACATGCGACACCACTAAAACCCAATAATTAGCCCTGGCAGTTTGGCGTGTCCCTTGGGACTCGAACCAATACGAGAAACACTAAAGACATGGGGCCTCATTTATTACTAAGGGCCCAGGCACCTTGCCGCTCTACCTCAACCCCTTTTTGGGGGGGAGGAGTTGGTGGGGCAGTATTGGTAAGACCTGGATTGAGGTAGACCTGCATTTAATAGTAAAGGTGGTGAGAGTTGACTGACTGGCGTGTAAAAAAGTATGGCCAAATCTCTCTTGAAAGAGAGGTGGCCTTAGACAGACCTGGTTGGTTGTTAACAGGAAAAGACAAATGGGGGACCTTTCGTTACCTGGATGATCCTTGATTTATGGGCCTTATTCCCAAAATCCCGGAGAAGGGTCTCCACCAGGGGGCTTCCAGATATTCCAGCCAGATCTGGATGGGGAAAGAGCTGAAGCCAGTAGTGATTGTAAATAGGGAGACAGGGCCGACCTGCCCGCTTAAGAAAGATTCGTTGGTTTGGTCAGACCTGAACTTCGGCTTACTCAAGAAGGAACAAGTGAGACCACTTGTTCAGAAACTGTTTCCCCAAACGGCCCATGATTCGCGGCACGTGTTCCTGGGATCCCGGCTGGGGTCCCTACGGGAATAAACTATAAATATCTCAGCCCCAAGGCTGAGAGAGGTAGGTCATTCTCTTGAAACATTCCTTCTTATTTTCTGGAAAGCACCTAAAACGCTTACTGACTTAAGCATCGGAGAGGTTTCCACTGGAAAACCACTGGTGGTCCTTTCTAATCTATTTTTGTGGTGTAGGTTCAGGAAGCTCTTGGGCTTTCAAGTGTTATTCAGGTAGTTCACTTTTTGGGCTGAAACAATTTACCAGAAAAAGATGGCGGCCTTAAAATGCTTACGTATTATTAGTGTAGGCATATGAGATGAGTGCAGTAAAACAGTAAAACCCAGTATAAGACACCAATTTTCGAAACTTCTGAATCTTCAGAAGTTCAATCCAGCCCTCGTAAAGACGCAACATTTTCGATCGAAAACAGCAAATTGGGCACTCATATCAACATTCTTGAGGCAAACATATATATAATCCATTCAAGCATTTCATCGAACACTTTATCTGCTGTTTATTAAACATAATAAAAGAATCAATTATTTTGACTTGGGATCATTTTCCTTTCTGTTGTCTATGATGCATTCCAGTTAAGAAGAAGAAGATTAAAAAAAAAAAAGGAAACACAACCGCATAAATTAAGGTAGATAAGTGGAAACACAAATGGAATTTAGAAATCAAAGAGACTGAAGAACTAATCGCAATTGGAACCCAGTTCATATTCCGATTACGAAAAAAAGAAGAAGCAAAAATCGAATTGAATTTCGAACGGAGCCATAAACTTCTTCAAAAATCTCAGTAATCTTACATATGTAACAATTTTTACCTTCCCCCGCCTAAATAATGGAAAAGATTGTGATACATTCATATAAGTGCCAATTAACCAAATCATAGATATGATAGATGTTCGACAAAAAGAAAAAAAAAACTTAAATCACTGTTTAACACCAAATGCCACTTACTAAGCACTATTTAGAACCTTAAAACAACAGAACGCTTAAGAAAGTTTGAAGTACCTTTTGAGGACCTGAGTTCTCTTTAGAACTTTCATCAACGGTACCGTTGGTGTCCTCTGCAGCAGTGTCGCTGTCATCACCGGTGGTGGCATTCTGCTTGTTCTTCTTCTGTTTCCACCGCCTTCTGCGGCGCTCTAACTCGTGAGATTTCTTCGCGGCGCCACTAGGGTTTTGGGATTTCAAATCGCCGTTTGGGAGCAATGCAGCCTCTGTCACGCCGTTCTCTACTTCATCAGGTATCGTAATCGTCTTCGAAATACTCTGAAACTAATCTATATTAGACAAGATTTGATGACACTCGCTCTCGATTATTCTATCCTTTTCTCGGGCAAGTTTAAAGAGAATAGGATGATCCTAAAATTGGGGAAGAAAAATGAAGGATCGAGATGCATATTTTACAAAAGGGTTGTTCTTATTGGTTGTTTTGGTTATACGCGGATTGATGTGCTATCTATGTTTTGTGCCGTTATATTATAATTACTATACACGCACGACCGTCAGATCTGCTGGACTTAATATAATTATATCCACTTTCTATGGTGGTTCTAATATGGGGGACTTCTACGGTGCCTTGAATGTACCATTCCTCATTTAATTAGAACCATTATATCAAAAGTTGGTTATAAATATAATGGTAGATTAAGGGACGTAAATGCAGGGGGGTTGGGAGGTATGGTACCTTTACGGCACCGTAGTCATTTCCTCTAATATGACCGTCGTAGAAAGTGTAAGTTTTACGGCTGTTCTACAAAACTGCCGTAGAATGTTTAAGTTTTTACGACAGTTATTTGTGAACCAACGTTAAAATAAGTTGGCCTCCAGTTTTAACGTCGGTTCAGATATTACCGTCGTGGAATATGTGAGTTTTTAAGGCAGTTCTGTGATAACCGCTGTAGAATGTAGGAATTTTACGGCGATTTTCTAATAACCGCCGTTAAAGTAATGGTTTAACGTCGATTTTCTGGAAAACCACCGTTAAATATGTTGCAGAACCGCCTTTAATTAACAGCCTTAGAAAACTGTTTCTGTAGTAGTGTGGATTTTCTAAGAAATGCTCATAGTGCGATGTGGAAGGATTGGTGGGTTTAATTAGGGGAATGCCCTCTGGAATATTTTCAATGGTTAAGGGGTCTGGAGAGGGGTCCTCGGGTATTTTTCCTAGTAAGGCTTGGGCCTTAGTGTAGGCCCTGGTTTGGGCCTCAAGCTCGGGCCAACCGACGTCAGCTTTAGGTTCGTCGTGCAGGCTTAGTGATGGTGAAGAAGGTTGTTTTCGTCTTCTTTTAAGGATATACGGGTTTTGGATAGGATCGGAATCGGAAGAAAGATCTGGGTTTTTAGAATTAGGGTTGGAGGATGCTGGGGTTGTCATCAACCAATTATCAAGAAAAAAAAAGCAAAAAGAAGAAGAGGAGAACAATAAATACGACAATATTCGGCAGATGTAATAATTATCGAACTAAATTGAAATTAATTGCTGTATGAAAAGATGCAAGGGATTTACCCATTTTTGCTGCTGTTGATTTTTGGAGATGAACGTTGATACGCTGTGAAATTTTGCTGAATTTTGTAGGTATGAAAGCTTTTTTGCAGAATAAAAATGGTGTGTTTTGCTGGTGTTTTGATAAAGTGACGAATGAGTGAAATGAAAGGGTTTTTGTGTGTTTTGGGTGGCGTGAAAAGCTGAAGCAACAGAAAGAAGAGGGAAGTTGGTAGGTTTTCTTAGGAATGTTTTGGGCCTTTTATTTCTTGCTAGTGCGTTTAATATATTACGAGAAAATGAGGAAATGACACGCATCTGACATGCTTTCAGGATGCATTTAATGAATCTTTAAAAAGATGTGAAAGAAAGGGGAAAGGCGTGTTTTGACTTTTTGAACACTCATGATTGTATTTTCATGGATCATTGTGCCTGCGTATGACTGCAGGTCGGGGATGAATGGTTTTTGTGATTACAGGTCGTTGGGTATTTCAGGTCGTTTAGCATGAATATGGGGACTTATAAGCGAACTCTTCTGCTGGGAGGAACATTCTTCCTGGGGGTTGAGCGAGCTGATTTTTCGGAGTCGCGATTTATGTGGAGAGCTCTTATTGGGTGAACGATGATATAGATCAATACCACGATCTGGGTTATGGTATAATGTCTTGGTAAGCTAACGGGGTGATTTATTAAACTTTTATAATTTATGATTAAGTTTTTATTGTGGTTTCTGGTTGTTGCATTCGTTTTACCTTTTTTATATTCTACCTGAATTTGTACCTCAATCAGCCAGAATATGGGGGACTAGCTGATACGACACTAAATATTCATGTAAGCTATATGCTGGTATTTATGGTAAGCGACCTCATTTCTCGGAGGGAGCATTCCTTCTAAGAGGTGGGCTAGCTGGTTTTTAAGAGTAGCGACCTGAAATATTAGGGTGATCTCTAATATAGGGTCCTCTTATGGTTTTAGTAGCTCGGCGTTATTTGGTAGCTCTATAATGGGCTTTATAAATATTAGGCCCAAGTGGGCTAATATGGATTGTACTGTGGGGTCCCGGCAAACTATATTTAAAGAATCACAGGCCCAGGCCTATTCTGGTAATTTTAGCGAGAGATCCATTATTTATGGGAACTTAGCATATAGGAGAAATCCTAAATTTAAGTCGGTTAATTTGTACTTTTTTGTACGCTTTTTTGTTACCTTTTTGTGGCACATTTGCATGTGTTTTGCTTGCATTTATGGGTATTAGGAGTCGTTTTGGCCTATTTTGTTAGTTTTAGGTTTTTGTAGCCTTTGTGCGGTTTTTAGTAGTTTTTCATATATTTTTACTCTTTTTCGTACTTTTGGTCGTAGGATGACAAAGCGGAGCCCACGCACATTCGGAAGCATTCCACTCAACTCGAATTTGACGGACAAGCAAGGATTCATAGTGCGAATGAGCAGCGACATCCGACAGACGTTTAGAGCGAAAATGAGAAACCAAGCCAGTGCTGTCGTTCCAGTCGATCGACTGGCTTTCAGTCGATCGACTGACGTTCAGTCGATTGACTTAACCATGCCAAATCGACTGTGAAACAGTGAGTTTGGCGTTTGAAGACAAAGCAGTCGATCGACAACTTTCAGTCGATCGATTGTATTTCAGTCGATCGACTAAAATGCAGGAATTTCGTAATTTTGGTCCATTTTGATGATTTTACCCCTGCAATTTTGTGTATATAAGCCATCTCTCTCCAACCTTATCCACAACTCTCCTTGGTGGTTTTGGACTAGTTCCATCTCCTCCAAGCCTCTACATTTCATTGCCATTAAAATCTTAGCTTAAATCCTTAATTAGTGTAGTTTAGCTAGCTTAGTAGTTAGTTTAGTTAGGTTTAGTAGTTAGTTTAGTTAGGTTTAGTAGTTTTTGGAAAGTGTTGGATAGGGTGACAACTCCTTCATTTGTGGCTTTAATTGTGTTGAAAATTTGGATTTGCTTTTGAAGGTTATAATCTACATTTGAAGTTCTTGTTTGGTGTTTAATGCAATTGGTAGTTTTCTTTCCCTTCATTGTTATGCTTTGTTCTTGAATGATTATTCTTGTTGTTGTGTTGGTTATTAAGCTTTGGTTTGTGTTGTTTTCTTTTCATTTTTCTTCAATTTCTTATTTCTGGATTTTAGTTTGTTCTTGTTCTTGCAAAACTCCATGAATGATTTCATTTTCAAGCTTCTTACCTCTTTTAGTTAAACAAATACTTTGTTGTCAAAATCCAAATGGCCTTCCTCTTTGGTAATTTATCTTGTTCTATTTAAAAGCCTTTGACTTTTCTCAATTTCAAATGCTTTGATTTTCCCTCCATGTCTTCTCTTTTAATTTCAAGCTTTTCTTGATCTACTAGTTTTAATTTATTTAAGACTTTTAATTAGGGTTAAATTAATATCATTAAAATTAATTACTTTCAAGCAAGCTTTAATTTACATTTGATGCAATTAGTTTAGAAATTATGGGTTTAGGGTCCAAGTTCGTTTAGAGCCATTAATCGGAGCTTGTTGAGACTCGGGATTGACAAACCTGAGAATTGGGATTGACGACCCCGAATCATGGATAAGTGCTCGGCAAAAACCGATTGATCGTGGAGACAAACTGAACACCCTAAACCCTCATTTTCATTATTTTCATTTTAATCTCTTTTAATTCTTGTCTTAGTTGATTAACTTTCAAAAACTTAAACCAAACCAATGACTTAATGCTTTCTTAGGAATAGATTAGTTTAATTTAGATTAACAAGAGAGTAAGCAAAAACACCGACCTCCGATAACATCTATCCTCGAGAGACACGACTGGGGAAAACTTACCGCTCTACAATCGACTTCGTACTATTGCAGAGACGATTTTTTAGAGTGATAAGAAATCTTTGATCAAATTTTGGCACCGTTGCCGGGGATAGATTAAGGCTAATGGTGTTTTTAATTATCTGTTTTGTTATCTTAGTTTGTAGTTATTTTAGATTTTTGTTTTACTTTTGATGCTCGTAATCCTTTGTTTAGTGTTGTGCAAGGTAGGTGAACGAAGACCGACTCATTCAAAAGCCCGATGCCGCCCGCCCACACACACAACGAACAAAGGATGCCTCTGCCACGAGCATCATCACCTCACGGTCTGCTAGATTGATCCGGCCGAGGATGGCCAACTACCGAGCTAGTTTGCCATACGATGACCCTAATATCCAAAATTCCAATTATCCAAATCCATACACCACTCCTCCAAGCTATCGGGTCCCCTCGAATTATGATGACCCGTATGCTTTGATCGGTCGAGAATGGGCCCAAACTTTTGATTATCCTAGCCCAAGCCTTTCTTTTTCTCCCCCAATTTCATATCCCCATAACCCAAGCTTGGATCCGTATGCACCGACTCATGATCCTTATGATCCGTTTTTTGACGATCCATATACCCCACTCGCCCCGCCTTCTTCTTACCCGAGCTTTGACTCGTATGCTCCACCAATCCATGATTCATATTCTTGGATCTACGAACTTTACGATCTACCCACCTCAAGTTTGTATACTTCGAATGATGACCCTTACACTTCATTTTCTCAAGGTTTGTCTATGACCCAACCGTTGAACTTAGAGTCTCTCTTAGCCGAACTCGTGGAAGCGGTTGCCTCGCTCGCATGGAGAATCAAATAGAGGAGATTTCCAACGATGTGGATGATCTCAAACAACCTCGTTTTGACGAGATGCCCACCTTCGTTGATGGCAATTCAATCTTGGACAATCTTGTGAAAGAGGGGTACAAGGAGGTGGAATTAATGGGTGAGGAAAAAGGGTCGGAAGTCGGCGTTACCCCTCTCGTGTTTTGTGAAGATGTCGTAGTGGAAAGTGAGGGGGAGTCACTTTTGGGGTCTCCAATGGCACTTGGAATGTCGAGCTACTTGCTTTTGGCAAGGATGATGAAGTTGTGCCAGTTTTGGAGAATGTGAAGATACTCGAGCCCCTTTTACCACCACTCGATGCCGTATGTATAGGTGGTGGAAGAGGTAGTGGGGGAGAGAGTGGAGATTATGGTCAGGGAGATGAAGAAGTACGTAGACCCATTTTGTGACGACCAAGTTTGGGTGGTCGAATACTCCCTCTTCCAACCACCGAAGCAAGCCCGCGCTTTTGATATCTCGATCTTTCGGCTTGCCCGACGTGCCCGCCTTGGTGATATTTGTCACCTGGTGTGTCTTCTAGAGAACACAAAGGCGTGGCATGATCTCCACCTCTTCTTGGATCCCGGATAGCGTAAATCGTATAAATCGTCGAGCTATTGTTAGAAGAGTTTTAGTGGTAATGAATAAATCATCGGGTTCATTGGCTTGATATTATCAAAATTCGGATCAATTGAATGGATCAAGGTGTTTGAAGCTTTGAAAAGTAAAGGAAAATGAAAATAAAGCAATTAAACTAGCTAAACAATTCTAGGAATTGAAATAGCAAGTGGGTAGAATGCCTCGGTCGTACACCTTCAATGAAAATGCAAGCAAATAATGAAAACAAGCAAAAACAATCATGTTTCACCAAGTACAAGCATGCATGCACAAGGTACAACTAAGCTTGCATGAACATAAAAACTTGAATAATGCAAATTTTTGTAAGTTGAAAGCACAAATAGATAAAGCAATGAAAATGGACGGGACAGTTCAAAACTTTATGGAAGACAACAAGGAACAAAGCATAGATCTAATATTAAGCATGAAACAAAGCACAAAAATTTAATTCAAAATAAAGCATGTGCAAAACTCAAAATCAGGACGATTCAAGACCCGATCTATGATCTAGATGTGTCACTCATCTAGATTCCATATCCGATTCTTAAGATCTAACATGAATTCAATGTGTTAAGACAAAAAGCATAAAAATGAAGAAAATGCATGAAACATATGAAATTGCATGAAATTAAACGATTTAGGCCTCGATGCATGATATAGATGTGTCACTCAACTAGATTCCTTAGATGATTTACAAGATCAAGCACAACTTCTAATACCTAAGGAAAAAAGCATAAAACAAATGAAGAACAAAGCATGAAATTAAAAGAAAGCTTACTAGAATTAAAGAGAGAATCCAAAAGCTTGATTGAAATTGCAAGGAATTAAAAATCCAAGGGAGTTTTTGAATCCTTCTTGAGCTTACAAACCCAAGGCAAAGCTTGAAATTAAATCTAGAGAGAGAAAATAATCAAAAACCCAAACTTGGGTTGGGAGGATTCTAACGCTTTTAACGTGTTACAGTCCGACGTCGATATGGAGTCTCCAATTCACCCCCCTCCAGTGTCTCCATAGGGACTCGTTTCTAGAAAACCTATTCCGAAACCCACTACTGCTCCTGCTTCTTCTTCTACCTTGGTTGAGAAGAGGCCACTCTTATCTTTGTCTGAGATGGGATCTCAGTCTCACTCCTCTTCGGTTTCTCCCCCGGGTCCTGATTCTGGAAAACCTATTCCAAAATCCACTAAAGCTCTCGTTTCCTCATCCACCTCAGATGAGAAGAGGCATCTCTTATCCCTCCCCTCGTCTTGACCGTTTGCAGATCGACTGGGATTGTTTGTGACACCTCTCGACAGCTTATGCTTTATAAGGATCCTACTTCTTTGAGCATGAGTTCTGTTAATCAGGTGGACATGGGTTCTTCGGATAAAGTTTCTCCCTCGGTGCAACATACTCCAACAGCCTGTCTTGAAAGTGAAGAAGGCATTATAGTGGATGATTCGGATATTGGCAGCCAACATCGCACCCCTCTTTTTCGTAAGCCTGCCACTGATCGAGAAACAATTGATATAATTAAAATATTACAACAGGAATCTTCTAATCCTTTCACTGTTGACGATACAAAATCCTCTCCCGCCCTCCACCTCATGAGTATTGCTGCTAGTCAATCTTAGGCAGATTTCGCTGATGATTAAGATGCCGCTCCTATACGCAGAGTTTAAAAGAGTTATCTTAAGTGGGGATTCCTTGTGAAGCGTTAATTTCTCTATTTTCGTTTATCAAATGAAGAATTATTTATAGTATGATTGGTCACATAGGGGATTTGGCCCCACAAACTTATTTTTTTGAATTCCATTGGTCATGTAGGGGACTCGGCCCCCATATCTCTTTCTCCTTTTTTAATATATTTTTCGCACCTTAAAAAAAAGCTTGTGTTGGGAGGAGGTGTTTTCTACAAAATGAGAGTAATGTTCTATTTATAATAGGTTTTATTAGGGGTAAATGGGTCAAATAATTCTTATAAGCTTGTATTTCACATGTTTGGCCAAATTTGACCCAAAATGGTCAAAATAGACCATTTGGGTCGATATGGCTCGATATGACTCGGCATGGCTCGACATTTGGGCAAGATGGCTCGGACACTAGGTAACCCAGTGTCGGAAGCTCTCGACATGAGTGTGCAGGTGGGCTCAGTAGCTCTCGTCGATGTGACTCGGTAGCGCTCGGCGTGGCTCAGCGTCAACGCGCGCGGGGCGTTGGTCGACGCTCAGCATCGACGCAACAGAGAGTTGGCATCGACCCTGCGTCGACCGACGCTGGCAAGTCTCGGCAGGGACGCGCACGAGCTCTCAGCAGGACCACTCGAACACTGGGTAACCCAGTGTAAGGAACGTACCTAGTGTCAACTGTAATACTTCAAATCGAGGCCCGATTTCGCTAAAACTCCACTTGTAATCCCACACTTGAACATACCCAGACCAAAATACTTTAAAATACCTAAATTAAACATAAAAATAATTAATTATGATTAAAACAACCATATTAAATATAAAATCGAAAAAAAACACGAAAAACAATAAAACGAGAGAAAAAACCTAATAACTTAATTAATCGACTCAAAAACTGCTAAAACCAATATAAAACCCAACTTAAAAACCTGAGAAAAACACCACAATTACATGCAAAACAACCACCCCACACTTATCGATTTGTTCGTCCTCGAGCAACGAAAAGAATCAAAAATGTACATGCAATGGGCATTATGTAAAAAGAAAAATCCTTAAGTTAAGTATCAACATAAACTCGTTATCTTCAAGCATTTCTCGTGTTACTCTTCTGATTAGCGCAGATTTGTCCTTATTTTTATTAGTATTTTAGTTCTTTTTTCTATTTGTTATTGGTAAAAGTTGGATGATTTAAGCTTAATTCCGTATTTTTATATATATTTCTAGCTTATTTTACCTTATTTTTATCATAATTGATGAGAATAGGTGATTATTCATTGTTTTTCACCTTACAGCTAAGTAACTAGAAGAGTTCAGCGCGTAAGTTCGATGAACGAGTAGCAGAAAAGTTCGAGAAAAATGAGACGTACTCTCAGTCGCGTCGTTCGATGCTACGTCGACGCTACGTCGATGCGGATCCTCCCCATGATGGTCGACACTCAGTCGACGCCAAGCCGATGCAACTCTCTGAAGCTTCGATCTAAGAGTGCGTCTGTGAACTCCAAGCCGATGCAACTTGCTGTTGCGTCGATCCATGACAGCGTCAGTCGACGCCCCCGCCCAATCGACGTGAGAGCACAGACAACATCGACGCCGAGCTCAGCACGCGTCGGTTGATGCGACGTCGACGTGGGTGCCCAGAAATGCATTTTTAAGGTTTGTTGTGCGCCAATATATGTTATATCTATAAATACCCTTCATATTTCAGTTTTTAAGAAGGGAGACCACTACCAAAAGAGGAGACATGACTACCTAGGGTTAGAGAGCACAGAAACAACGCATTTACACACTCTGTTAAGTAGACATAAATCAAGATTGAAAACTCAAGATCCTTACGCTCAAGAATCACTTCAAGTCGAGATTTCGTTCCCAACTCCGGACTCGCTGGAGATTTTTACCACTTCTACTAGTTCCGATAAGTTTCCTCAACTCTTAGTTAAATTCGTAGTTACTTTCTTAGTTAAATTCTTAGTTAATTCTAGATTAAATAATTTGTTCTTAATTTATTTTATGCTTGATACTTTATATATATTGAATTCAACTTGTTTATTTATGCAATTTGATTTATGTTTAATTTCCCGTCTTTAGATTCTTATAATACAATTGCTTCATGATAGTTTCTTATATTCATGCTCTTAGATTCGTTGCTTTTATTTCCTAGTTCTTAAGTTCGAATATTTAAATTATTGTTCGTAGTTGTTAATCTAGTTTAAAATAATTATTTTAATTAGTCTTAGTTTTAATATTGCTTTAGTTTATAATGACCAATTCAAAATCTTCAAAAAAATCCCCAATGTACATGTATTTTATGATAGTTTGTGAATTGAGAAAAATTTCTAAGAGACCGAATAGTTGTCCTCGAGGGAATCGACTTGAGTCAAACTCACCACCCTACAAGTTCCTCGTACTTTTGCGAGCAAACTTAAGTGTTTTTAAATTAAATTCTTAAAAGGGGTGCACAGAAGTTTGGATGAAAAATTTGGCGCCATTGCCAGGGATAACGAGTAGGAATTAAGGATGTTTTTCTTTTTATTTTCTATTTCATCATTATTTGTATAATTGCACTTGGTTTGAATTTTTGCCGCTTGGTACGTTGATTTGTTGTTGAGTTTATGCAAGGTAGGCGATCTCTTCGACATGGTCTTGCACCATTTATTGACAACATCCATCGTTCAAATCCACCAACACCAAGGCCCCTTTTCATTCCTGAGAGCGTTTCGTCTACAAATACTGATTTTGTTTGCGACGATATCCCTGAGGCAATGTTAAGAGCACAATCAATCCAAAACGGTGACTCCCCACAAAGATCACCACCACGTCCCATTCAAAACGGGTATGGTAGTGAACCAATCGTTTTGCAAAGACAACCACAACCCCGAGCCTACTGGGCTAATTATCAGCAAAACGTGGAGAACATGAGACAAGACGAGGCGAGAAACAGAGGCGTTAACCAATAGCATAACGATGAACTTAATCGCCAACTTAACAACGTAGTCGATCATCTACCCAACATGGCAAATATAAGAAAACACGAAGAGAAGAGCAACAATGCTAATCGTCAACACAACGTCGAGAACTTGGCATTAAGAAATGATGATTTTCATCAGCATAACGAGTATGCTAACAATCATAGACGGGTAAATAATTGGTTGGCGAACCAAAACCATGGCTACGAACAAGACCATTTTGAAAGGAGATACGAGCGTGAAAATGATTACGAAAGAAACGCATATGACAACCGCTACAAAAGAGCTCAGTACCAAGTTAGAGAACCAAGGGGAGATAGAGCACCTAGACAACGCGATTTAGCACGTCCGAAGGTTGTACCTTTTAGGTCCGCTATCGTTCTTGGACCAACCGCAATTGAAGTGGAGATTAAACAACATCAACTTAATTTACTCCCGACATTCCACAAAGGAGCCCATGAAGACCCTTTGGTGTTTTTGAACTATTTTGTTGATGAAGTTGGCAGATTTGTGGTTCACGGCCTCAACCAAGAAGAGGTGTGAATGACTTGTTTCCCATATAGCATGAAGGACAAAGCGAAGTGATGGATACTATCCCTAGAGCTTGGTTCGTTGACTGACTGGGAGATGATCAGCGAGAAGTTCTTAAATTAATATTATTTAGCACAAACAACGGGGCATCTTCAGAGGCAAATTGCTACCTTTGAACAGTTGGATGGAGAGCTATTTATTGAAACGTGGGAGCGTTACAAGACGCTTTAGCAAGCTTTCCCACACCACAACTACTCTCCGGAGATGACTAACCAATTTTCCTTTAATGGATTATTGGACCATGGGAAAAGAGAAGTAGAGATAGAGGCAGGAGGAGATTTCGGAGATTTAACAGCCCTCGAGGCAAGACGAGTGTTGGAGAAGCAAAGCGAGAAATCCAGACAAACCAACTCTCGGCCTCGTAAATTAAAAGTTAATGAGATATCCATCCCCGATCCCGATTTAGATGACAAAAATTAGTCAAGGAAAAATGCGAGGAGATATTTGATGAGAAATTGTCAGCCTGGAAGGCCGAGCAGGCAAGAAAGGCCTCCTCAAGGAAGGTTTCTGCGACGTTTCACCAATGCAGATACCCCGACCATTTATCATACATGTGTCCAAACAATGTTGAACAACATGAAGACGTTAACGCAATCCAGAATTATTCAAATCAAGGGACCAGAAAGTTTACCGCGCAACGTGATAACCCTCTTTTTTATGTGGGGCCCAGGAAGTCCGAATTATATGCCACCCAATACGCAATACCCACCACCACATGCACATTCACCATTGCCACCACCACAAAATAATTTCCATACGCAAGGGCAGGTGCCTACAACAGTTCAATCAACTGATCAGCTTTTGGTTTGGTAGTAGAATCAAGTGGCCGAAACTATTAAAAATCGAGATGGACTCGCGGACGTTAGAAACGAAATCACTGACATGAAAAAGGCTATTCTTGAGAATACAGCTGGGCAGAGGAAACTAGAAACAGCAATAGGTCAATTATCGACTCACCTAGCCAAGCTCTCAGACAAGAAAGGAAGACTTCCAAGTCAAGTAGAACAAGCGTCGGCAGTTCATGTTCTTCGCAGTGGAAAGAAGATCGATAACGGAGTAGTTGACCGAGATGATAAGGTCGAGGTCGAGAATAAAACACCAACTCCTAGCAAGGGCAACGATTCTAAACCAGTAGATCAGCTGCATAAATCCTTTAATCGATATGTTCTCGGATCCATTAAAGGGATGATTCCGAATAACACCCCTGGAAAAGATGATGTTCCCAAACCATCACCGCCGAAGCAATTAACGACACCGATCAAGGATGCTATTACTTTTCCAAGCTATTTACGTCCAGCTAAAGAGAACAAAAGATTCATGGAACTATATAACTTATTTAAGAACGTCAATATCAACTTGCCACTTTTGGAGGTAATCAAGACAATGTCTGCCTATGTGAAGTTTTTCAAAGAACTTGCTTCAAGGGAGAGACATTTGGCGTCAAACCAATTTGTAACACTGCCAAAGGAAGTTAGCGCGATTTTCAAGAAGCCATTACCACCTTAGGAACGCGATCCTGGTAGTTTCTGCATCACTATTTCATTGGCTAATGGACAAAAAGTAATAGGAATGTTAGATCTTGGAGCAGGAGTTAATCTAATGACTTATTAAATTTATCAAGAATTTGATCTTGGACCACTGAAGTCGACAACCATGCGACTACAGTTGGCCGATCGCTCAATTCAGATACCTTTGGGGATGGTTGAGGATGTTTTAGTACAAGTTGGAGAGCTAGTGATTCCGGTTGATTTTGTGGTTATGGACGTTGGCAAAGTGCTGGTGGAAAGCACGGAGCATACCATTTTATTGGGGCGCCCGTTTATGTCTACCACCCATACATTAGTTGATGTTCACAAGGTAAGAATGACGATCACCGGTTTGGGCGAATCAGTGACGTTTTCTCTAAAAGATATTCAAATACTCCTACCCCTGCCATGCTAGATGATTGTTCATTCATTGATCCCGTTGCATCATGCATTCATGAGCTAAAGGGAGTCGTGGTTGTAGATGAATTAGGCGACGGGGACGAAGCCGGATTCCCAAGGATCGAGGGGGATACGCTAGAAGTTGATTTAAGCGAGGAGCTTGATGAGTTTGATGACGAGAAGCATTTGAGTGGGGAAGATTGACCGAGTTACTGAGGATTGACATAAACGATATTATTGAAAAATTTCAAGATGAATTATATATGGAGAGCAAAGCACCTAAATTCGAGGGAAAGGTGGAGTTGAAGCCACCAAAAAATCATTCGATGTACGATTCCCTCGACTCCAACAAAATTTTTGACTATGCAAGGAACAAGGGCGAGGTTTACGACAGCACTTGGATGCCAAATAGGAAGAAATCGAAAGAGGTTCGCACCAAGGAAGTAATTAACTTGCAGTATAAGGTTGGTCAATTAGTGCTGTATAATCATAATCGTAAATTTGATCCAAGCAATCTCGAGGACGAATGGAGTGGACCGTTTTTAGTTAAAGAATTGGATGAATATGGAGTAGCCACTCTATACAATGAGCGTTACAAGACGCATTTCCAAGTTCATAAGCCTTGACTTAAGCTTTATTATGAGAACTGTATGAAGAGTCGAAATGATAGCTTTCGTTGGACCACCACGAGGAAGAGATTAATCGAGCATGAAGCATCGAGCAAGCGACGTTAAAATCTGCACTTCTCGGGAGGCAACCCGAGCTTTTTGTATCCTTTTGTATTTTATTTTCAGCTTATTTTATGTTTTATTTTGGTTTTTATCTTTTTTCAGAACAGATGGAAGAACTAGAACGAGGGGAACTGATAAATCAAGCGAAGAAAAATCGACCCAGAAATCCCGCCCGCGTCAACGCCGAGACTGATCGCGTCGGTCGACGCAGCATCGACAAATCTGCCGAGAAACTGCTCTCTGTAGCGTCGATTGGGCTCGCGTCGGTCGACGCAGTGTCGACGCGAACCCGTACCCGGCCCAGAACGCGTTTAAAACCAGATTTTGACCCACAAACCCGACCCAATTTCATTTGAACCGCTACTTAAACCAGGAAAACAGCCTAAAATCGTCTACATAACGTCCTCTCCTAGGTTTTCTCTTTTTTCTCAACCTACAACTCAAAATCTCTTCCTTCCTTCTTCAAAACTTTTTATTTTTTTTCAAAAATTCCAAACACTTCAACACTCAAAACCAGAAATCATACACATTTCCCAGATATTCCGCCTCACAACTTATATTCACGCCCATTTCTCCAAAACGAAATATGAGGGTTTGTGGCAATTTTCCGGAAACAAGCTAATTCGAGCTTCAATCGTCGAGGTACTTCGCTTAAAACTCTCTTGGGATTCATATATTTTTGATGGTTATGTTTGTGAAGGTTTTGGCGCAAGAATTATTCAAGTTCTTAGTTGGTTGAACACGCAGGCCAAGTGTTCGACGAAATTCCCCAAAGAACCAAAAGGTTTTATTTTCAAGATTTTTCATTCCCGTCGCACTTCTTATTGATTGAAAATGTCTCGAGTGGGAAAATACAGGGATATTTTGGGGAAATACAGAGCGCCGTTCCCAATTTACGATAAAAAGGAAGGGGACGTTTTTAAGAATATTCGACAATGGGGGTTTGCGACCCATCGGACTTTGAACATTGACGGAGTCGAGGAAGAGGTCTTGAATGGATCGGAGCACCACACCGACCTTTCTCGTTATGTCTACAGCCTCGGTTGTGGGTATTTCGCCTGCATGCACATACCCAGATTTAGCGAGCTTTTGCTTGAGTTTTTCGCTACGTTGGCAATCCGGAATGACGAGACTTTCACATGTAGGCTAGGTGGTAATGATGTCTATGTGGACGAAAATATTTTTGGCAACATTTTTGGTTTCCCGACTGAAGGGGACCACCCAGTAGGCGTTCAAGGCTTCGATTTAACCTCTTTTGGGGGGATGATCACCGGGGGAAACACGGGCGATTACAAGCGATTTCCTTGCTCGAAGATTCAAGATGACACCCTCTATGTTGCCTACAAGATTCTCGCCCACATTGTTTTATGGAAAAATGAGGCCACATACGCGACCAAGTCCGAGCTCTACATTCTACAGTTTCTTATTGACGGTCGTAAACCCCGGCTATACCGATTGATTTTGAGCGAATTCTACAATGTTACTAAGGGTACGCCGGGTAGTATAATGCCACTTCTCTCCTTCGCACCGTATATTACCGGCCTCGCCCGTCACTTCGGGTTCAATCTGGTCGAAAACGGCTTGCTACAACTCGGGAGGACTTCATATCTTTGACACGTGCCCCTGCACCCCGAGTGAGGTCTACGACTCAAGGAGGCTCTTCGTCTCAACTGAACGATGAGGATGGCGACAGGACGATTGAGCTGGCCCCACGTACCAATTCGGGCCTGAGTCCCGATTGGAGCCAATTTTTTGAGGATAGCCGAGCATTTCAATAGAAGATGTTCGATAAGCTCCAAATCATCGATGACAAGATAGACACGAACCATGAGCAAAATCGGCGGAGCTTGAGAAAGATGCGGGCTCGCATTTCGAGACTCGAGGAGCGATTAGAGGCATTGTTCCCCCAGCCCGGCATGGACGTCGATGATGCTCTTGAGGATGATGGATCCCGCGAGTTCTAAAATCTTTGTATCTTTATTTTATGCTTTTAAATAAAAAATATATAAAAAAACAAAAATCCAAAAATATTGTTATTTCCTTTGTTTCATTTTTTAGGACATCTCATTTCACGTACGTTGAAGCGATGGCCAATTGCGCAAATCCACGAGTAGCGGCTCGACTTTCTATTTCAGGGATGTTTTCTTTTTCCTTCCTTTTTTTGACTTTTGGATGTATTTGTGGGAATCAGGAGATTGTCGGGATTTTTAGAGAGGGGGGTGGTCGAGTGTGATTTTTATAGCTTATTTGTGTAATTTTTAATATTTGGCCTGTAATAATTAAATTCTTAAACGTGATTAATTGCTATTTTTGCGTTCAATTGTGTTTGTATGGCTTGCCTGTCAAAGTTAACTATGTTGATTTAATGTTCTTGTCTTTGAGCGTGTATAAGTGCATAAATTTTTCAAAATTATTATTTATATACTTTAAAATGGTACTTGGACGCAATTGATTTCGCAAAACCTTAAAAGCAGCGTCAATTCAAATTTTTCATGCAAAAAGCCTGTGAGTAGCCTGAGTGATTATCATCATTGCATGTACTTGAATGAGTTTTGATTTGATATCTCTTTAAAATCGTTGTGTGTACTTGACTTTGAAAATGAGGTTAAGGCACAGAAAAAAAAAAATCTTATTTCCGGCCATATCCATAAATTTTAGCCACTATAAATTCTGAATGAGCCAATCATAGCCAAATTATCCATGCCTATAGCCATGAGTGTTTTTTAGTCGACCCCTACTAACCCATTAAAAGCGTGGGGTAAGAGTTCGTATTTTTATTGGTTATTAGTGTTTTGGATATTTTATTAGGAATTTATGATGTTTATGAATTTTTGTAATTTAGGACCACCATACGAAAAGAAAAAAAAGAAAAAAGAAAAACCCCATGAAAAATGATAAAAGGGGGAAAGTAAGAAAAAAAGAAAAAAAAAAGAAACAGAATAGGATGGTGGATAATGTTGATTAATTGCCTACGTGCTAATTAAGGCATGAGATTATTGTTTATTTTTATGAACCCTAATGTTTACAAGGAAAAAGAGTTGTGTTGAATAAGAAGCACATTATAAGCTTCAATTGTGTTTAAGTGGTTTGAGCGACAAGTCGGTTTTACGGTTTACGAGTTGAGAAATAGCCCGATTTGAAGGATACGTTATGAGTGTTAAGTGAGGTTTTATTTTTCAACGAGATGAAGCGTATTGCTTCTTAATTACAATAGGTTGGGTGAGTTATTGATCATGTTAGATCATGAGTTAGCCACACGACTTATATATTCCATATCCGTCCCAAGAGCCTTACATTACAACCCGTAGTGACCTTTACCGATTCTTAGTTTTGACAACACACTTAATTTGCGATTGAAAGGAGATTTATTTTCCATGCTTGTTTATTGTGCATGTATTTGTATGATTTGAGCGTATACACGTCCCATGCAGTAATGCTTGAGTGCTTTTGAGTGAACACGATATATATTTCCCTTTTGAGAGGATGCATGATTTTGATTTTGAAGCGACGATGTAATAAATTTGGAGTGTTTGACGTTGCGTGATTTGTACCTATATTTCCAAAATTATGATGTAGAACGACACGACTCATTGCTTGAGCATATTTTCTTTCTTGTTATACTTTGAATCTAAAGTCTGTTTGAGGACGAACAAACCAATTAAGCGTAGGGTAGTTGATTAGTGCATTTGTCCTTATTTTTATTAGTATTTTAGTTCTTTTTTCTATTTGTTTTTGGTATAAGTTGGATGATTTAAGCTTAATTCTGTATTTTTATATTTCTAGCTTATTTTACCATATTTTGATCATAATTGATGAGAATAGGTGATTATTCGTTTTTTTTCACCTTACAGCTAAGTAACTGGAAGAGTTCAGCGCGTAAGTAGATGAAGATCGATGTTTAAAAGTGGAGAACTAGCCTTCCGGTGAACGAGCAGCAGAAAGTTCGAGAGAAATGAGACGTACTCTCAGTCGCGTCGGTTGACGCGAGCGCAACGCTACGTTGACGCGGATCCTGCCCACGACGGTTAACACTCAATCGACGCCAAGCCGACGCAACTCTCTGAAGTGTCGATCCAAGAGTGCATCTGTCGATGCAAAACCGACGCAACTTGCTGTTTCATCGATCCATGACAGCATCAGTCGACGCCCCCGCCCAAATGACGCGAGCGCACAGGCAGCATCGACGCCGAGCTTCAGCACGCGTCGGTCGATGCGACGTCGACGTGGCTGCCCAAAAATGCATTTTTAGGGTTTCCTGTGCATCAAGACATGCTATATCTATAAATACCCTTTCATATTTTGGTTTTTAAGAAGGGAGACCACTACCAAAAGAGGAGACACGACTACCTAGGGTTAGAGAGCACTGAAATAACGTATTTACACACTCTGTTACGTAGACAGAAACAAAGATTGAAGATTCAAGATCCTTATGCTCAAGAATCACTTCAAGTTGAAATTTCGTTCCCAACTCCGGATTCGCTGGAGATTTTTACTAGTTCCAATAAGTTTCATCAACTCTTAGTTAAATTCGTAGTTAATTTCTTAGTTAAATTCTTAGTTAGTTCTAGATTAAATAATTAGTTCTTAATTTGTTTTATGCTTGATACTTTAGATATATTAGATTCAACTAGTTTATTTATGCAATTTGATTTATGTTTAATTTCCCGTCTTTAGATTTTTATAATACAATTGCTTCATGATAGTTTCTTATATTCATTCTCTTAGATTCGTTGCATTTATTTCTTAGTTCTTAAGTTCGAATATTTAAATCATTGTTTCGTAGTTGTTAATCTAGTTTAAAATAATTAGTTTAATTAGTCTTAGTTTTAACATTACTTTAGTTTATAATGATCAATTCAAAATCTTCAAAAAACCCCAATGTACATGTATTTTATGATAGTTTGTGAATCGAGAGAAACGTCTAAGAGACCGAACAGTTGTCCTCGAGAGAATCGACTTGAGTCAAACTCACCACCCTACAAGTTCCTCGTACTCTTGCGAGCAAACTTACATGTTTTTAAATTAAATTCTTAAAAGGGGTGCACAAAAGTTTGGATCAACCATGAGAAAAATCTGAATGCAAAACAACCACCCCACACTTATCGGTTTGTTCGTCCTTAAAAACCGACAAGAATCGAGAATGTACATGCAATCGGCATTATGTAAAATGAAAAATCCTTTTGATTATCCTTATTAATATGATGAAAGTATCAACATAAACTCGTTATCTTCAAGCATTGCTCGTGTTAATCTTCTCAAATGAAAAAAAAATCGATGACTTCCTCTCAAATGGAATCTTGAGGGTGTTCGCTCAATTTGCTCAAGTGCTTGTTAATATGGGACGTGTATACACTCAAGTTGGTCAATGCATGCACCTTGTCAAGATTTCACAAATCGGACGCTCAAAATTGCTCATAGTTCATGACCAAATAAGAATCGAAAGAGGTCTTTATTATGGGTTGTAATGTTGGCTCTTTTGTAAGGTATGGAACCTTTGGATTTAGTGGCTAACACATGATCAAACGCGATCAATAACACACAAAATCCTAATTTCTAAAACCCAAAGCTTATGATCGCTTCACCCTTCCCAATTCACAAAACTCTCGTTCGAAACCCTTTCGTATACTCACACGCTTTTCCAACTTTATTTCACAACATTTAGAAGCTTTTTGAATTTGCTTCTTTTTACTAAACTTATCCTTTTTGAATTAGGCTTTTCATTTGAACACACGCTTTATACTTTTCGTGATTAGTGTTGGAGTATTATTCTTCTTCTCCCCCTTCTTTTTTTTTTTTTTTTTTTGTATAAGCAACTCAAAACCCAAAACCCACAATAGATTTCCCTCACATTTCTCATCAACTAATCATACACTCTTACCTCACAAATTATGAAGATATAGGAGCTAAAATCGAGCTCGACTAACAAGAAATGGGATAAAGGCTCAAGGGGGCTCATTTGGAATTTTTTAATTATCTTGTATATATGGATATGGCCGGAACAAGGGTGATATATGTGCCTCGAGGTCATTTTTGAATTCAATCATGTACGAGCAAAATCAAACCTCCTCAATGCAATTTCCATAAAAATGCAAGCAAGCCAATAATTCACACGAGGCTACTCACTAGTTTACACCGAATTTGGGAGCAAAATCAAAAGAGCTTTTAGAACTTTGCAATCTTTTCACGAGAAAATATTGATTATATATATATAGGCGGGTTTGGACGAAGCACAAAAATGCAACCCCTCACACAAGAGGCCATAAACATGTAAAAGCCCGAAAAGTAAACTATTCAAACTTCCAAGCATGTGGAGATCGCTTAAACATGTAATAAACACACAAGACACAAAAATCGACTCAACCATATAAAAGCGCAAATAGTAAGCGTCACTTCACCAAGAATGCGTCACTTTGCCAAGGCTCGAGTTAGGAAAGTCAAATCATGTTTTGTGATACCCGGACCCTAACCACCTACCCACCCCACACTTAAACCATGCAATGCCCTCGTTGCATTTTAATGAAAATCAAGTAAAAGGAGGGTGAATAGAAATTTCCTTAACCGAGCGAGTTTAAGTTGAGCTCGGTGGGGTCCACCTAAGCATCTAAGCAATCTGAGTGAACGTCGAATATGGCTAGTATTTTCCTGTAAATTAGTTACTATCTGCGCCATAGAAGACCCGTGTCATGATTTTAACTTCTTAAATTCATTAAGGTTAGATAGACCAAAGAAAAGGAGTATAATTAACTTAAACCCTTGATTATGGGCAGGAAAATTCCTATGGAATTTCCCTCTGAAGATTAATGACCAAAGTTTATCCACGATTGGAAAAGGGGGGATTCGATCTCTTGAAATACGTTTTTCTTTCAGTTTTCTGTTATGCTTTAAACAAAGCCTGTGAGTGAGTTTGTAGGAAAAATTGGGTTTCGATGAACCAACCAGTGATTTACAAAAATAAATATCCGATAGCACGTTGATCAGTTAATTCAATAAGAAATGGGAGTTAGCACTCGATTTCGTTGGTCAAAACTTTCGTTATTGGGTTAGCAATACACTTCACATGTTTCTAGGGATTCACACTATTCCCACCTAGGTAGCTTGGCCGGCGGGATAAAACACTACCCTCTTATCAAATCGCCCAAGATTGAAGTCGAAAAATGAAACCCTATAAAAGGAAACCAAACAAAATAAAAAACATAAGAAAATATGTACATAAATCGAAACAAAACGAAACTAAAGACCAAAAAGAACCAAAAGACAACTCGAAAATATATTTTAGTTTTTTTTCAAATTTTCAAATGTTTTTGGATTTTTATAAAGTAATAAAGAAAGAAAACAAAAAGAATAGATGGAAAGAACTTGGGTTGCCTCTCAAGAAGCGCTTGTTTTACGTCACTAGCTTGACGTACTCCCTTTTTGATCAAGGTGGAAAGATAACGGGAGGGTCCACCAAAACAATCTCCTCCTTGTCGGGAGGGTCCAATCTTTAGAACGTTCTCGGCGCATTACATAGTTCAAATAGGATCCACCAAAAAGCAAATGTTCCAAGTGGGCAAATGAAACTCGTCTCTGCTAGGTCTTCGGGTGGAATGGTAGTTTTGAAGTTCCCCGAAAACTCGTCTAGGAAATGATAAGAATAATGGCCGGCTAGCTTGTTAAACCTTTGATCGAGAAATGGGGGAGGGAAATGTCTCTCTTGGTAGCCGTATTTAACTCTTTAGAATTGATCAACATCCTCCATCTCGTCGTAGCCCTCGTGGCCAACAATTCTCCTTTTTCCTCCTCAAAAATGAACACGCCGCTCATCTTTGGTACCAAGTCAATGGGCTTCACCCACTCGCTTTTGGAAATCATAAACATCAAGCCGTCCAACAACAACCTCAAATTCCCGACTTTCACTATCTCTTCAATACGTGGGTTCAAAGGGGTAACTCCCTTAACAACTTCGGGCTTCCACCCAATAAAACTCTTAAGAACTTTAAGCACTTCAACCGTCCTCTCCTCCTCTGCTCGATTTGAATGGGCAAAGATGATAATTGACTTGCTCTCCTCTTTCTCCAAATAGACACTCTTGAGGGGATATGGAGGAGGCTTAAGCTCGGGGTTGTGCATCCTGTCGACCTCGTTGGAGACTAACTCGAACAAATCACCGATCCCCTCAAGGTACTCTTCAAGCTTTCCAATCTTATCACCAAAAATCTTTTGCTCAAGGTGATTTTCAAACTTCTCACTCTTATCATCAACTATCCCCACCTCCCCCTCAAAAAATTCATCTTTGCCCTCAACGACACATAAACAATCATTTTCACACAAGTCTTAGGCACATCGAGGCACAACGTACTCATCGTTAAAAACAAGGGGCTCATCATACTCACAACACTCCTCAAAATAGGCTTCCCGGAAAATATCCTCCTCAATGCTCCTATCCTCTATATAAACCCGTTCGACCATGGCCTTGAAGAATTCCATATATACCCATTCTTCGCAAGATTCATTTGAAGTAAAAGGTAAAGGTTCAAGAGGAGTAAAAGCATCCGAAAATGAAAACATGTCCTCTTCTGACGGTGAGACACCCGTATTCTCAACCACCCCACACTTATCAAAGATAGCGATTGGAAAAGTATGTGAAGGTGGACTTGAGAAATGTCGTGTAATGGTCAATAGATCCAGATCGGAAAGTGGGGTATGATCAATAACCGGGATCGTCGGATGACACAGGTCAACATGAGGAGAAATAACCGGATTATGAGATGGAGGTGGAGCAAAAGATAGCATGGCATAATCGGGTCCCGCTTGAAATCCATGACCCCCATAGACATCCTCCGAATGAGGCATTGACAAGTTGAACGAGGGAAGTGAAGGGCAAGACTCGGTATCATGTCCACACGTTCCACACCATCCACATCTCACAAACAGTTTGTTAACATCCCTCATAGTGCGGAGAACGGACCGCCAAATGACTCATAATCATCGAGATCTTGAGCGGATAAATTAAAAGTTGGGGGACCACCATACGAGCTGGGAAACAGAAACTTATGACCCACGTTCCCATTCGGACTAACCAAGCCTCCATTTGACATGTTCGTGCATTGATTGGGAGCATTAAAACCACCATGTGGACCGGATGTCGGATTATGCATATTCGGGAAGTGATTTGGAGCACCATATCCCCCATACAGACCATACGTACCCGAGGAGCCATTAAACCCGACATGGTTTGCACCATGCCCTCCAATGCCGGGTTGGCCATAACCAATTCCACCGTTGGCAACGTGGTTTGCACCATGCCTTCCCACCTTACCAAATCCATTATACAACATCTCATTCCCAACATGGTTTGCAACATGCCCTCCCATATTGGGAATGTATCCACCATGGCTACAAGTACCTATCATACTTAACAAAAAACGTCAAATAACAAAGAAAGCTAGAAACACAATGAAACAACAATCAAATCGAAAGCCTTAACCAAGCCGAGTCGCAACAACGTCATTTTATTTTAAGAGTTTTAGTGGTGATGAATAAAAAATCGGGTTCATTGGCTTGATATTATCAAAATTCAATTCAATTGAAGGGATCAAGGTGTTTCAAGCTTTGAAAAGTAAAGGAAAATGAAAATAAAGCAATTAAACTAGCTAAACAATTCTAGGAATTGAAATAGCAAGTGGGTAGAATGCCTCGGTCATATGCCTTTAATGAGAATGCAAGCAAATAATTAAAACAAGCAAAAACAAGCATGTTTCACCAAGTACAAGCATGCATGCACAAGGTACAACTAAGCTTTCATGAACATAAAAACTTGAATAATGCAAATTTTCTTAAATTGAAAGAACAAATAGATAAAACAATGAAAATGGATGGGAAAGTTCAAAACTTTATGGAAGACAACAAGGAACAAAGCATAGATCTAAGATTAAGCATGAAACAAAGCACAAAAATTTAATTCAAAATAAAGAATGTGCAAAACTCAAAACCAAGACGATCCAAGACACGATATATGATCTAGACGTCACTCATCTAGATCCCATGGCTAATTCTTAAGATCTAACATGAATTCAATGTGCTAAGACAAAAATCATAAAAATGAAGAAAATGCATGAAACATATGAAATTGCGTAAAATTAAACAATTTAGGACTCAATCTATGATCTAGATGTGTCACTCAACTAGATTCCATAGATGATTAAAAAGATCAAGCACAAATTCTAATACCTAAGGCAATAAGCATAAAACAAATAAAGAACAAAGCATGAAATTAAAAAGAAAGCTAACTAGAATTAAAGAGAGAATCCAAAAGCTTGATTGGAATTGCAAGTAATTGAAAATCCATGGGAGTACTTGAATCCTTCTTGAGCTTACAAACCCAAGGCAAAGCTTGAAATTAAATCTAGATAGAGAAAATAATTCCAAACCCAAGCTGTGGAAGGAGGTGTTTTCTACAAAATGAGAGTAAGGTTCTATTTATAATAGGTTTTACTAGGGATAAATGAGTCAAATAAGTCTTAAAAACCTGGATTTCCCATGTTTGACCAAATTTTACCCAAAATGGTCAAAATAGACCATTTGGGTCGCTATGGCTCGATATGACTCGGCATGGCTTGGCATTTGGGCGAGATTGCTCGGACACTGGGTAACCCAGTGTCGGCGGTGTACCCAGTGTCGGTAGCTCTCGGTAGGATTGTGCGTGCGGGCTCGGCAGCTCTCGGCTGTGTGACTCGACAACGCTCGGCGTGGCTCGGCAAGCTCGGCTTCGACGCTTGCGGGGCGTCAGTCGACGCTCTGCAGGATTGACGCAATAGAGAGTTGACGTCGACCCTACGTCGACCGACGCCGGCAGGTCTCGGCAATGACACGCACGAGCTCTCGGCAGGACCACTCAGACACTCGGTAACCCAGTGTCGGGAACGTACCCTGTGTCAGCTGTAATACTTCAAATCGAGGCCCAATTTCGCTAAAACTCCACTTGTAAGCCCACACTTAACCATCCCCAAACCAAAATACTTTAAAATACCTAAGTTAAACTTAAAATTAATTAATTATGATTAAAATAACCATATTAAGTATAAAATCGAAAAGAAACACGAAAAACAATAAAACGAGAGAAACAACCTAATAACTTAACTAATCGACTCAAAAACCGCTAAAACCAATATAAAACCCGACTTAAAAACATGAGAAAAATACCATAATTACATGCAAAATAGCTATAGACGTTAAAGTAGCGCTTATTTGGAGGCAACCAAATTTAAAAAAAAAAAGAAAAAAAAATCCAAAAAAAAAATATTTTTTTTTTTTGTAAATATCTTGTTTTTGCGACCCCCGTTTGTTCATTTCTTGTACATCTCTTTCCTCGACTTCCGGAGAGGGTCTTTGCACAACAGCGTCATCACAATCTTGAGAATAGGGGCGTTCTCTTTTCCCTATACTTTTTACCGCTTTATTTAGCTTAATTTGCAATGAGAACATTGCTAGGTTTTAAGTGTGGGGTGGTTAGAGTTCGCTTTAGATTTTTAAGTTGTTTGTATTCTTGCTTGTGATAATTTGAGAAGTATGTGTGTTATATTGCTTGGAACCTTGGCGAAGTGACGCGATTTTGATGATTTGATTAGGAAGTTTAGAATTTCGATCGGATTTAGTGCACTTTGGTAATTTGATATGTTGGAAACTTTGTGCGACTTTAGTTTCGTGCTATCATTGAGCTCAATTTAGAACTAGTGCCTCAACTAGCCTCGTCATCGAACACTCTCTATAGGGTTTTTGTTTTGTATTTTGGAGTCGTCAATTGCTCCACGTGCTCGATCGGGAATATCTGTAAGTTCCTGAGTAGCAACAAGTGATCAGAGCCTTTGTACCCTCTTTGTATTATAAAAACAAAAGAAAAAAAAGAAAAGAAAACACACACACAAAAAAAAAAAAGAAATGGAGAAATACCTAAATCATTATTTTTTTTGGGCAATTTCCAAATACTACATAGGAAAAAATATTTTTGTCAAATACTATGACTAATTATACAAAATGGCAAATAGTCCAATCATAAATATACAATTACAATGTTACCCTAATAATAATAATACAATAATAATAATAATACAATAATAATAATAATATCAATAAACAATACACCACCACCTCCCGCCGGCCACCACCACCGTCGCTGCTGTCAAGCCGCCGCCGCCGCCGTCTGCCGCCGCCGGAAAATTTTCCGGCGATATTTATTTATTTTATTTTTTTTTGCCCATCAAATATAAAGTTAGAAATCTAACTGTAAAGTAAGAAACTTTCTTACTTTTTCATACATAAAATATGAGATTTTCACTATAAAATAAGATTTTTTCTTTTTATATTTGAACATAAATAAAAAATATATTTATTTTAGAAAATAAAGTAAGAAATTTCACTATAAAATAAGAACTTTTCCTACTTTTTCGAATATAAAATAACAAACTTTCTTACTTTAAAGGTATAAAGTAAGAAACTTTATTAATTTCTTGAACATAATGTATAAATTGTAACTATAAAATAATATATAATTTGTATTAAATAAGAAAATACATAATAATAATTTGATATTAAGCAAGAATTCTTTTTCTATTTTTTTGGCAAAACAAAAGTGTGTAATAAGTTAAAAAAAAGTGTGTAATAAGTAAAAAATACATAACAACATTTGCATATCAAAGCAAGAAACTTTTGCAATCAAATAAAATACTTTTTGTCATCAAGTATGAATTTTTAGACATTAAATAAAAAATCTGTTAGATATAGTAAGAAATTCAGACATATAGTAAGAAATATTTTCGGTAACCGGAATTATTTTTTGCACATTAAGTAAAAAATATTTGGACATATAGTAAGAAATGTTTGCACATATAGTAAGAAATACATACATATAGTAAAAAATCCAGACATATAGTAAAAAAAAAAACTGGGTTGAAAACAAAAACTGACTGTACTAACTCCATGGACATGAAGTAAGAAATTCAGACATACAGTAAGAAATTCTAGGCAGAAAAAAAAAAAAACGCCGAAAATAAATTCCGCAGCCGGAAAATATTTTCAAATGATCAGAAAAAGAAAATATGACCGGAAAAAAATTCCGGCGGCGGCGGCTAACTTTATATTTGTTGGGCAAAAAAAAAAAAAATTTCTTCGGAAAATTTTTCGGCGGCAGGTGGCGGCAGCAGGTGGCCCCATTTTATTATTATTATTATTATTATTATTATTATTATTATTATATTATTATTATTATTATTATTATTATTATTTTAATAGTAAGGGTATTGCGGTATATTCATATCACAATTTTGGACTATTTGGTAAAAAGTAAGTACTATTTGACTTAAAATTAGATGAGAAACTAATTGACAAATGGAACTCCACCTGGGTACTATTTGACAATTTCCCCTATTTTTTATCATAAGCTTTTGCTATGCCTGTTCATTTTTCTCCTTGTTTTAGACAAGTACAGAAAGACTAATAAGCCAACTATATATGTACAGGGTTAGAAAAATCTATTACACATGAATAGCTCTAATATTTCATTTTTTAAACTCAGGATTTGAAGTCTTTCATTAATATATATCATCACAAACCATTATCAGGTATGAATGATATAGCCATGAACATACAAAACTTAATTCTTTTCACATTAACATATCACTTATAAGTGGCTTTTTTTCTATTTTAATCATGTCTCAGTACAATCTCATCAACTTCCTTCATTCTAAAAGAGAAGAAAGATTAATATATATATATATATATATATATATATATATATATATATATATATATATATATATATAAACAGTTCATCGAAAGGCTTAAGCAACCTAAGAGACTTAAGCAACAAAGCAAGAGATATGCAAAAAATGTAAAAAGAAGAGAGCATACTGCAGCAGCGGGAGAGTGGTGCGTTGCACCAGATAAAACATCGAAGATATCTGCATCAAGAGAATTTGGCCAAAGATCCCACTCATCAAAGCAATTTGGGCAGCTCGTAAAGCTCCTATAAAGGGGAGTTTCTGGGGGACCCTGCGAGTTGTAATCAGAAACAACAAACTCAATGTTAGATCAAATAATATTCCACTTTCTCCAAACTCAGCTAAATCATATATGATAAGTCCAAAGATTTGGGCTACCAAATAAAGGGGGTACTAACCTCAAAGAGAGATCAGCGACCTGAAATTGCTTCCGAACTCGTCACAGCGACCCGCCAAGCCCTCCGCGAATCTCCTGGCGACCTAGCTGGTCCTGCAAAACAACGCCTCGAACGGGCCGAATTTCGAGCCCGTTAAGGCCCTCCGACGCTTAAGTTAATAAGCAAAATCACAACACTCAACTCTTCTCTTCAAATCAAACAAGATGCCATTATGATATCATAGGCTTAACATAATGAGAGGTATACACCTCCTTTTATAGAGATAGGAGAAATCCTCCACTATCTAGGGTTACCTTTCATAAACATAATTCCATTCATACCATGACTCTTTCACCGACTCTCAATTAGGACTTCTCATATATAGCAAGTTCCCATAAACATGAAACTTCTCAATATATTACCTAAATAAGCCCGGGCATACAATCCACTAGGCCCATACACATATTTAAACTTTCAATCAGGCTAAAATACTCAGCCCAACCCACCAGAGATCACGAATGATTTGCATATTTTTGTACATATTTTTGTTACCGTCTTTGGTTCCACGTTGCGTGTTTTTCGCTTGCTTTTTGATGCTTTAGGAGTCGAGATGGCCGTTTTTGTTATTTCTAGGTTTTCGTAGTTTTTGTACGTTTTTGATTAGTTTTCGTAGTTTTTCACTCTTTCATTTTTCTCTTGGCCTTAGGACGTCCAGGTGGGGCCCACGCTTGTTTAGGGTCGCTTTCGCTCTACTCAGGAATGGATGGAAAAAGCAAGGAAGCGCAACGGACGAGATTCGATAACCGGCGGACGTAAAAAGAATGAGAAATCGAGCCGGGTGCTGAAATCCAGTCGACCGACTGAAAGTGCAGTCGATCGACTGACTTTCTAGTCGATCGACTGGATCACCAAAATCGACTGCATTCCAGGGACTTGGGATGTTTTGGATACTGCAGTCGATCGACTGCCGACGTGGATGATCGACTGCAGTCGATCGACTGGAGCCCCCCAAGATCGACTGGATTCCAAGGCTTCGGGCTGTTTTGACACTGCAGTCGATCGACTGCCGACATGACCGATCGACTGCTAGTCGGTCGACTCCTTTTTCAGTCGATCGACTGAAAAGCAGATTTTGAGAAGTAATAAGTAATCAGACGTCTTTTCGAAGAAGACAACTTGCAGAAGGCCCTTTCTTCACCAGAGGAGAGTTCCTTCAAACTAGAAACCATTCCTTTTCATATTTGATCAATTTTAATTCCCATAAATTCTAGTAATTAGTAATAGATTAGTTAAGCCTTAGATCTTAGTTAGTTAGTTGTTCAAGCTTTGATTTAGTTTTCTTTTGTGAAGAATCCTTCAAGCTTTCAAGCTTTTCTCTTCAAACTTTTGTGGAATCATACATTTGGTAAACTCCTTCTATTACTATAGTTTTATGTTCATGTTATTTCCTTTAATCTTGTGTTGATGTTTAGATCATAATTTAGTTGCTACTTTGATTATCAAAACCTTCATTTTCAATTGATAGCTTTCTAGCTTTTGGAATTATGCTTTTAAGTTGTTTAATTGTTAGATCAATTTCTAAGTTTGTAGAAGTGTTATAAGATCTTCCTTTCTAAACCTTTGATTTTTTGCTAAGTTAATTTTGTTGACTTTTTCAAATAAGCTTGACTTTAATTTTCCCTCCATTTTCCTTAATTTAAAATTATAAGTTTTATTAGTTAACTAGTTTAGATTAATCGTTTTAAATAAGCTTTAATTTCATTTTCATTTTCAATATTTTTAAATCTTGTATTTCAATATAAACTTAGTCGTAAAACTCAAAACCGAACAATGACTACTTCTTTCTTTGTTTAAATTAGTTTCGTATAAACCGACGATAAGAGCAAATAAGAAACCGATAAGCCGATAACATCCATCCTCGAGAGACACGACTCGGGAAGAACTCGCCGCCCTACAACCGGCTCCGTACTCTTGCAGAGACGGATTCTCAAATTAGAGCGTCGAGAATCTATTGATCAAAAATTTGGCGCCGTTGCCGGGGATCGGACTATGGACAATGGTGTTCTTAATAACTCTTATTGTTATTGTAAATAGTAGTTAGTTAATTATTGTAAATAGTAGTTAGTCAATTTCACGGGATGCCCTACCGAGGTCCGATCATCGAAGGGCCGCCGTATGCGTATCAACCGCCGTTCTAAGTTCCAAGGCAGTTTCATCAAGGGCCCACACTACGCCCCCCACGGGCACGAGCCACGATTCCCTCATCCGGACTGGGCCCGTGCCCCAATTCCAAAACCCGATACCCCAAGATTTTCCACGAGCGCCGCCCGTTAATGAAAACCCGTATGCCGTTCGTGATATCGGAGGTCACCCTTTCGCCACACCCGACGGGGGTCCTACCAATAGTATCAAGGAGGTGTCGAGGCCGTACATGGGCGACTTCTCCTCTTGTATTCGATTGAGCCCCGAGGCTCTCGAATACGATTTGCGGCCTATAGACCTAAACCGACTACCCACGTTCCACGGCTTACCGCAAGAAGACGCTATGCAATTCCTACGAATCTTTTCCTATACGGTGTCGAGCTTTCCGCGCCAAGGAATTCATATCGACCAAATCAAGATGAGATGTTTCCCGTACATGATGAAGGACAAGGCCGTTGATTGGCTCATGACATTGCCGTCCAACTCCCTTACCAATTGGGATATGGTCACCGAACGATTCATGGAGGAATACTATTCTCAAGAGAAGACGGCTGACTTTCGAGCTAAGATATCCTCGTTCCGACAAGCGAGCGACGAAACTTTCTACGAGGCATGGGAGCGATTCAAAAGATACCTTACTAAATGCCCACACCATCGGTTTACCGGTGACTTCTTGAACCAGTTCTTCTATAACGGACTGGCGTTCGCATCAAAACGCATGGTGAACAATACCGCCGGCGGGAACTTGGCCGGCCGCTCGACGAGAGAACTATACGAAATCTTTGTTAACATGGCCGCCGACGATTATCACATGGGTGTTTTGGAACGAAAGGAGCACGTGAAAGAGGTCTCGACAAAAGAGGGGCCCGAGTGGGCCCGTAGGATCACCGAGCTAGAAAATCAAATAGCCTCTCTCACCAAACAACATCCGAGCTCGATAGAGACGTGCACTACGTGCGGAATGCCGGGGCATGGAGTTAGTGCGTGCCCGATTAACTACGGGCAAACGAACGAGTTCGACGAGCAAGCATACACGATCCAGGGATACCAAGCAAATCGGGGAGGTTTTCCAAGCAACAATGATCCTTACGCCCCAAAATATAATCCCGATTGGAGGAACCACCCTAACTTTAGGTGTAAGGAACCAATGAATACTAAAACTCCACCCGGACCCCCGATGGCACAACAAGCTCAACAAACGCGCCCCCAAGTCCCATATGCCGCTCGACCACCTTTTCCGCCTCATCAAGCACCGGTACCAGCTCCCCAAGATAATCCGACACCGCGACAAACGAACCTCGAGTCCGTCTTAACCGAGCTAAGAAAATGGCTCTTGAGTTTGGAGACACAAATGGGGCAAATAGCTACGGATGTCAACAAACTAAAATGGGCACGGGACAAGGACAAGCTACCAAGTCAACCGGCCCAAGCTCAAGCTGTGACCATTCTCCGAAGTGGCAAGGTTATAGACAACAAGGTCGCCCTACCCGACGACGGACCTTCAACAAGTGTTCAAGAAGATCGTGTTCTTCCAGATTCAAACGAGCCCGTAGCCGCTCCTAGCTCTCCCACATCACTCTCTAATGGTGAGGCGAAGGGGTCCCAGGCTGACGGGGGGTTACATAAGTCCGCCGCACCGTACCGACCACAGATTCCATATCCGAGCCGTATCCGACCGACAAAGCAAGACAACCAATTCCTCGAGCTATACAAGATGCTATCAAAGGTTAACATTAACCTCCCTTTGCTCGACATAATCCAAAATATTCCCGCTTACACGAAGTTTTTCAAGGAGCTCACATCCAAGAAACGACGATTCGAGGAGAATGAGAAGATACGCATCTCGAACGCGGCAAGCATTGACTTTAGCAACTCTCTCCCACATAAAGAGGGTGATCCAGGAAGCTTTTGTATCAAGATTACCCTCGGAAACGGCAAGGAGACATGAGTGATGCTAGACCTCGGCGCGGGAATAAACTTGATGCCATACTCTATCTTTAAACAGTTGGAGTTGGGCGACCTCAAGGAGACGAGAATGTGTTTGCAACTTGCCGACTAATCAGTCCGATACCCGAAGGGCGTGGTCGAAGACGTTTTGGTACAAGTAAGAAGCCTCATCGTGCCTGTGGATTTTGTTATACTGGACGTCGGGGAGGTGAGCAACAAAGGCCGAGAACACACTATCTTACTTGGTCGACCCTTCATGGCCACGACGAACACCTTGATCGATATGAAAAATGGGAAGTTATCTTTCTCGGTTTTGGGAGATACAGTGAACTTCTCGATCCACCACTTGGGAGCCGTTCCGCCTTCCTCCTTTCATGCCGATTGTGCTATGATCGACCCGATATAAGAACTAGTTGAGGAAGCCGCTCGAGAGGTTGTGAACGAGAATGTCGAGGACGACGAGAGGCTAGCGTTTCGATCGGAGGGAGTGGTAGAAATATTTGAGATATCAATTGTAGAACCGACCCTTATGCCAAAACCGGAGCTCAAGACTCTCCCGAGCCATCTCAAGTACGTTTACTTGGAAAGTGGAGAAACAAAACCCGTGATCATCTACGCCGAGCTTCCCCCGAGAGACGAGGCACGTTTGGTGGAAGTTTTGAAAAAGAACAAGAAGGCGATAGGGTGGAGCCTTGGTGACATCAAGGGGATAAGACCCTCTACTTGTATGCATCGGATCGTCCTTCAAGACGGAGTGAAACCATCGAGGGAGTGCCAACGACGATTGAATCCAAACTTGATGGAGATTGTAAAGGGTGAGATATTGAAGCTTGTAGCCGAAGGTTTGATATTCCCGATCAGGGATAGTGAATGGGTGAGCCCAGTACACATGGTGCCGAAAAAGAGCGAAATAACCGTTATTGAGAACGAGCGGGGCGAGCGTGTGATGACCCGTGCGACCACCGGTTGGCGAATGTGTATTGACTTCCGAAAACTAAATGCCACCACCAAGAAGGACCACTTTCCACTTCCGTTCATTGACCAGATGTTGGACAAGCTCGCGGGGCATCATTCGTATTTTTTTCTCGATGGATTGTCAGGATACTACCAAATCGCTATCTCGCCGGAGGATCAATCCAAGACGACGTTCACGTGCCCTTTCGGCACATACGCTTTCCGACGCATGCCCTTCGGATTGTGCAATGCACCCGCTACCTTCCAATGGTGTATGCTCTCGATCTTTTCCGACATGCTCGACAAGTACATGGAGGTTTTCATGGATAATTTTTCTATCTACGGCTCTACTTTCGACGAGTGTCTTGATCATTTGTCAAGTGTTTTGGAGAGATGTGTGGAGAACCACCTTACTTTAAGTTGGGAGAAAAGCCACTTCATGGTGAGAAGTGGAATAGTTTTGGGGCATGTGGTGTCGTCTAAAGGAATCGAGGTCGACAAGGCGAAGATCGACGTGATTGAGAAACTTCCCCCACCGATCAACGTGAAGGGAGTGCGGAGCTTCCTCGGTCATGCAGGGTTCTATAGGAGGTTCATTAAGGACTTCTCGAAGCTTAGCCGCCCCTTGTGCCATTTGCTTAGCGCCGACATCCTGTTTGTGTTTGATGATGCTTGTCTAGCGGCGTTCGATTCATTGAAGAAAAGATTGACTTCTACTCCCGTGGTGATAGCCCCGGATTGGTCCCTCCTGTTCGAAATAATGTGTGATGCGTCGAACGAAGCATTGGGGGCCGTCCTAGGGCAACGAGTCGACAAACTCCTCCGGGTCGTCTACTACGCAAGTCTTATGCTCAATGACGCACAGAGGAACTACACAACCACCGAAAAGGAGCTACTTGCCGTGGTTTACTCACTCAAGAAGTTCTGATCATATATCGTTGGGTAGAGGGTGATTATACATAGTGATCATGAGGCAGTACGACATCTTTTCAACAAGCCTCAAGCGAAGCCGAGGCTAATCCGGTGGATCCTTCTACTTCAGGAGTTCGATGGGGAGATCAGGGATAGAAAAGGGTGCGAGAACGTAGTTGCCGACCACCTCTCTCATTTGGAGGTCGGGAATGGAGAGAAAGAGTCCCCACTTATCGGAGAAAACCAAGCTCACGAGAACCTCTTTGGTGTGTCCGTCACACCATGGTACGCCGATATTGCTAACTACCTTGCTAGCGGGGTGCTCCGTCCGGACCTGTCTCATCACYAGAGGAGGAGGTTTCTTGCCACGTGTCGAGGTTATTATTGGGATGACCCTCTTATGTTCAAAATCGGGAAGGATGGTGTTTTGAGGAGGTGCATTCCGGAAGAGGAAAAAGAGGGGATATTGACTCATTGCCATGATCATCTAGTCGGAGGGCACTTCGGTGGCCAAAAGACCGCTTATAAAGTTCTCCAGTCGGTTTTCTATTGGCCTACTCTTTTCAAGGATGCTCACGAGCATTGCCAAAGGTGCGATCAATGCCAACGAACGGGTAGTATCGGAAAGCGGAATGAGATGCCGATGACGTATAACTTGGCCATCGAGATCTTTGATTCTGGGGGATCGATTTCATGGGTCCCTTCCCGAAGTCTCATGAGTACGAATACATATTGGTCGCGGTGGATTACGTCTCTAAATGGATAGAAGCAATCCCGGCAAGGAGAAATGATGGCGAGACAGTAGTAAAGTTTGTTCGGAGCAACATATTCAGCCGATTCAGAGTTCCGAGGGTGCTAATCAGCGATGGTGGCAAGCATTTTAACAACAAACTACTTGAACGAGTGTTGAAGAACTATGGAGTCGTGCACAAGGTTTCTACTCCTTACCATCCGCAAACAGCCAGGCAAGTCGAGACGAGTAATCGTCAAATCAAAAACATTCTCGAGAAAACTGTGCAACCAAATCGGATGGACTGGTCAACGAAGCTCAACGATGCCTTGTGAGCCGTCCGTACGGCCTATAAGATGGTTATTGGAATGAGTCCCTATCGTCTGGTGTATGGAAAGTCGTGCCATTTACCGGTGGAAATGGAGCATAGAGCGTGGTGGGCAATCCGAGCGTGTAACTTTGATTTGAAGCAGGCTGGAGAGAGGAGAAAACTCCAACTGGAGGAGCTCGAAGAATTACGAAACGAGGCGTTTGATAACGCCCGTCTGTACAAGGATAAAACGAAGCTGCTCCACGATAAGAAGCTCGTACCAAAAGAGTTGGAGGAGGGAATGCAAGTACTCCTTTATAACACTCGTCTGTCCATGTTTCCTGGGAAGCTTATGTCCAAATGGAGCGGGCCGTTCAAAATCGAGAAGATATCCCCCTTTGGAGCCGTGACGTTAATCGATCCAAAGACAGACGAACGATTTCAAGTGAATGGCGCTCGAGTCAAACCTTACCGGCATAGCGTGTTGCAAACAAAATCTCTCGAGCCTATGATCGTAGAGAAGGAGAGCCTGAGTGACTTGCCCCCGACGAGGTCTTGATCGTCGAACCAGGGTCGTCGAGCGAACAACGTTAACCAAATGCGCTACGTGGGAGGCAACCCATGCCGTCCAGTCTTTGAGTCTTGGGAGAAAAGAGGATCAAAATTAGAGTTGGACTGCTGGAATGCAGTCGATCGACTGCACAACTAGTCGATCGACTAGTTTGTAGTCGATCGACTGCCCAATCGACTGGCAGGATAAAATTGACTGGATTCCAGAAATTTTCAAGCTTTTTGCAAGATCAGTCGATCGACTGGTTTATTGCTGATCGACATCCAGTCGATCGACTGGCGGTAGATCGACGAATAGGTTCAAATCGACTGGATTCCAGAGTTTTTTAAGCTTTTTGGCAAATTAGTCGATCGACTGGGAACATGCGGATCGACAGCCATTCGATCGACTGGCACACGATCGACCGACACAACGAAATCGACTGGATTCCAGAGATTTTCGATGTTTTGACAACAGCAGTCGATCGACTGTCGGCAACCGATCGACTGCAATCGATCCACCGAGGAGGGCAGTCGATCGACTGCCCGGACTGCCCAGAGCCCTACGGAACTTTATAAATTGGAGTCGATTCTTCCTCCCCCCACCAGTTCAGTCGACCGAGCAAGAAAGAAAAAAAGAAGAGGGCCGGGAAAAAAAAACAGAAAAGTATAAAAAAAAAAACACAACAAAAACGAGTTTGTGTCGATCGAAAGCGACAAGTTACGTGGGAATTTCAGTTTTCGATTCTTATCTCCATTCAAAACCTCCCTGGGAATAATCTGATTTTTCGTTCCACTTTCAACCAAATTAATCGAGGTACTTCGCTTAAACGATCTTTTGGGAACCTTGTAATTGTTGGTTGCGTTTTTGGGTAGGAATTGGGAACCATTTTCATTTTGTTTTCACCTTCAAAAATCTTGCCCACCAAGTGTTCGACGAATTGCCCCATAGAGCATTCGATTTCAATTATCCTCGTTTTTCCGTTGTTCTTCGTTCCTTTCGATTCTTGGAACCCTCCGCTACAAAATCCTTCTACTTTCGTCCTATTTACCTCTTTTACCATGGATGGCCGCTCCGATGATGAAATTTTCAACCTTCCCCAATACCCCGATATCGCCGGAACTTACGGTGCCCCCTTCCCCGTCTACTCCACATACGAGGGGGAACTTTTTCAAAATCTGTCCCAGCGACATTTCGCTACCCCACGCTTTATCAATATCGAGCATTTGGACGAATGGGTGGCGAATGGGGACGTTGACGGGTTCGGCACCCGACTATTTCATTACATCGACGCGATGAACAGCCGAATGTTCGCGTCTTTCCGGGCACCGGCTTATCGGGAGCTAGTTCTCGAGTTCTTCACCACATTCCAGGAAACCGACGACGGGGATTTTAATGTCCGTTTTGGGGGAATTGAGCACCGGATCGATCAAGGGGTGCTCCAAGGGGTGCTCGGGCTTGACTGCCAACAATACTCATACACGCAGTTGCCTGGTTTTCACGCGGATGAGTTTTGGGGGAGTATCACGGGCGGACGTGGTACCCGGGATCGTTACTCGGCTTGGCGATCGTCGATTTGGCACTGCTTGGGGCTTACAAATTCTTTGCCCACGTCCTGATGGGCAAACAAGAATGAACGAGGCGAGGCCGGCGATGTCCCGAACACCGGTTCGGGCGCGCATCACGGAGCGAGCACGAGCCAAGCGGCATTCCCGCAGTACGGAGGCCCGAGCACCGGCTCGGGTACCGAGATGGGTTGGAATGACTTCCAACAGGCTATGCTTGCCCGTTTCGACCAGCTCAACACCCGCTTCGACCGGCTCGACGAGGGGCAGGCAAGAAACGACCGAGCTTTCCGCGACCTCCATAGCCGGCTCCTTTTGGTCGAGAGTCGGATGCGTCAGGACGACGACAACGACGACGATGACGGTGGCGACGGTGAAAACGAGGACAAGGAGGAGGAGGAAGACAAGGCCGCGACCCTCCGTGCCCGACCTAGGAGACGTCGTTAAATCTCCTAATTTATCCTTTGTTTATTTTTATTTGTTATTGTTTTTGTGTGTTATTTTATTTTATCTTTCGATTATGTTCTTTTATTTCTCGTCTCGACTCTTGTAAAAATTAAAAAAAATAAATAAAAACAAAAATAAAAAAAATTAATAAATAAAAAATCCTTTTAATTGCTTTCATTTTTTTATATAGTTTAATTTTATTTTCTTTGAATATATTCTCAAAACATAAAACAAATTTGAAAAATAAAATTCAAACAAATTAGAAAATTCAAAAACTCAAAAATACTTTCGTTTTTGTAAATAGTTTGTTTTTGTGCAAATTTTCCACCTTGTCTTACCTTGTAGATAGCTTGTTGCTTGCCTCAGCTCCCGGCGATGACTTTTGCACAACCACGATGACACAAGCTCGGACATAGGGGCGTTCTCTTTTCCCTACACCTTTTTACTGCTTTTCTTAGCTTAAATACGCAATGAGGACATTGCTAGGTTTTAAGTGTGGGGTGGTTAGAATTCGTCCTAGGTTTTTAATTTTGTCGACTGCTTGCTTGTGTTAATTTAAGTAACGTGTGTGCTATGATTGCTTGGACCCTTGGCGAAGTGACGCGGTTTTGATGATTTGTTAGGGTGTTTAGATTTTCGATCGAATATAGTGGACTTAGGTGGTTTATCTTGTTGGGATCTCCGTTCGGTTTTAGCTTCGTGCTATCCTTGTGCTCGTTTAGAACTAGTGCCTCGACTAGCCCTCGTCATCAAACGCTCTCTATAGGTTTTTGTTTTGTAATATGGAATCATCAATTGCTCCACGTTTTGAAAGCTTGAAGGATTCTTCACAAAAGAAAACTAAATCAAAGCTTGAACAACTAACTAACTAAGATCTAAGGCTTAACTAATCTATTACTAATTACTAGAATTTATGGGAATTAAAATTGATCAAATATGAAAAGGAATGGTTTCTGGTTTGAAGGAACTCTCCTCTGGTGAAGAAAGGGCCTTCTGCAAGTTGTCTTCTTCGAAAAGACGTCTGATTACTTATTACTTCTCAAAATCTGGCTTTTCAATCGAATCGACTGCAGTGTCAAAAACAGCCAGAAGCCCTGGAATCAAGGTCGATCTTGGGGGCTCCAGTCGATCGGCCACGTCGGCAGTCGATCGACTGCAGTGTCCAAAACTTTGAAAGCTTGAAGGATTCTTCACAAAAGAAAACTAAATCAAAGCTTGAACAACTAACTAACTAAGATCTAAGGCTTAACTAATCTATTACTAATTACTAGAATTTATGGGAATTAAAATTGATCAAATATGAAAAGGAATGGTTTCTGGTTTGAAGGAACTCTCCTCTGGTGAAGAAAGGGCCTTCTGCAAGTTGTCTTCTTCGAAAAGACGTCTGATTACTTATTACTTCTCAAAATCTGGCTTTTCAATCGAATCGACTGCAGTGTCAAAAACAGCCAGAAGCCCTGGAATCAAGTCGATCTTGGGGGCTCCAGTCGATCGGCCACGTCGGCAGTCGATCGACTGCAGTGTCCAAAAC
>BMAC01000733.1:270652-289669 GCA_014905375.1 Phtheirospermum japonicum | reverse complement strand
CTTTTCTCTTCAAGCTTTTGTGGAATCATACATTTGGTAAACTCCTTCTATTAATATAGTTTTATGTTCATGTTATTTCCTTTAATCTTGTGTTGATGTTTGGATCATAATTTAGTTGCTACTTTGATTATCAAAACCTTCATTTTCAATTGATAGCTTTCTAGCTTTTGAACTTATGCTTTTAAGTTGTTTAGTTGTTAGATCAATTTCTAAGTTTGTAGAAGTGTTATAAGATCTTCCTTTCTAAACCTTTGATTTTTGCTAAGTTAATTTTGTTGATTTTTTCAAATAAGCTTGACTTTAATTTTCCTTCCATTTTCCTTAATTTAAAATTATAAGTTTTATTAGTTAACTAGTTTAGATTAATCGTTTTAAATAAGCTTTAATTTCCTTTTCATTTTCAATGTTTTTAAATCTTGTATTTCAATATAAGTCTTAGTCGTAAAACTCAAAACCGAACAATGACTACTGCTTTCTTAGTTTAAATTAGTTTCGTATAAACCGACGATAAGAACAAATAAAAAACCGATAAGCCGATAACATCCATCCTCGAGAGACACGACTCGGGAAGAACTCGCCGCCCTACAACCGGCTCCGTACTCTTGCGGAGACGGATTCTCAAATTAGAGCGTCGCGAATCCATTGATCAACGACCCTATATGAGAACTCATCCTCATACTACAGGTCGCTACTCCATACACATCAACTCGCTTACTTTTAAGGAACAGCCTTCAGCTCGTTCACTTCTCAAAGACATAACACAGCTCGCCCATCTTCCAGGAGGCACACCCTCTCCTAAAGATAGGACCACTTTCCACAAATAACCATATACATCACGTAATATCATATATAGACATTTTGGTCCACATCAGCTAGTCCCCCATGTTCTAGCTGATTGAGGCACGAAATCAGGTAGGACATATAAAAACAGAATTACAAGAGCACAACCACTTCAAAAATAATAAGTAAATCATCATTTTACCTTACCAAACCACACATCAAAATCACACAGGTCAACAAATCGAGCTATAACACTCATCTTTCCACAGTAAATTGTCAAGTATACTTGCGACCTACAAAAATTCAGCTTACCGAGCTCGCTTCTTTTTAAGATAGCATGATCATCTCGCGAGGGACGATCTGCAAGTCCCCAGAACAAGTCTCTGACTGTATATATATGATGGCCTAAACCACACAACTTTTATCCACCGACTTAAAATCACATTCGGACTCAATAATTTCAAAAACGCAATCAAAAACGAATAAAACATGCACAAATCACCTCACCACTCTACATCAATCATCCAACCTGATATATCAAGCTATGCATCAATCATCTCATAAGAATTTACCACATAAAATCGGGACCTCAAAAAGATCAGCTTGATGAGCTCACTCATCGCCCATGAAGACATACCTGCGAGTCCCCAAGTCGTGTCCCCAGACTCCGTACTTGACGACCTAAAACCATACAGCCTTCCCTCTACAGCTTTGAAGTTATAATCGGGCATAATAATACAAGAAAATATATGCTTTTAAAAAGTCAAAACATCATAAGCCATTCACAAGACCTAAAACAGGTCGATCAAGAAAACATTCCATACCTCAAACCGTAATCATTACTTAAACATCATTTTATAACCATAATAATTTCGTTAGCTCGCCTAGAAAACCACTCAGTCTCCCAAATTAAAACAGTTAAACCATACACAATCCAATTGTAACCATATGACAATAACATGGGACTGAAAACCACCTAGTCCCCTATGTTTAATTAATTCCAGCAATACAAAACAACTAAGCCACATCAACTCAATAAAGATCGCCTATGTAGTCCCCAGGTTAATACAATCAAGTAATCCAACCAGATTATGCACAAAAAGTAAATGTCAAATAAACCTGATTTGCACATAGGTCGCAGGAATTCGTAACCAATCACAATCATATTTCCTATCCTCATAAGACCATGAGATTCAACGAGTAACAAAACAACAGCCCCGCAGGGTAAAAACACACAATCCGCCCCGAAGGGTAAAAATGCACACAGCTCGCCCCAAAGGGTAATAAAACCACAAACCATGTACGAAATAAAACCCATAATCTACTACATGTCGCACCAACCAATCACACTTTGTCTCACGAGATCGCAGTACATTAAAAACAATCATGACTTATTAACAATCTCATCAAACAACGTACAGAATGTATTAGCTCGCATAAGAACAACCATCTACTAAACAACAAAAGAGCATGGGAAAAACACGTAAGTCAAGCATATCACTTCCAACCATAAGTAAAACATCATAACCACTTAGTCACAGAGAATCAAAATAGCTCGTGCAACTTCATTTATTATATATCACAAAAAATTCCCAATTTTCAAAACACAAATTCTATGCGGGAGAAGTGCCCTCCGATCCAGAGTTACCATCTCCCACCACACAAAAACACAACCTCATAAACTTTCCACAAAATCACGTGGTCGGGAGAAGTGCCCTCCGGTCCAGAGTTACCTTCTCCCGCCACAATACAATCACAACTCTCACTATCTCGCCTGGTCGGGAGAAGTGCCCTTCCTGTCCAGCGTTACCTTCTCCCGCCACAATACAATCACAACTCTCACTATCTCGTCTGGTCGGGAGAAGTGCCCTCCTGTCCAGCGTTACCTTCTCCCGCCACAATGCAATCACAACTCTCAACACAACTTCTCAACTCAAATTCTCATTACTAACTCTTGTGCGGGAGAAGTGCCCTCCGGTCCAGAGTTACCTTCTCCCGCCACAAAAACCACAAACACCATCGCCGACCTAATAGAAGCGTCAGCCCACAACCATCATCGACCTAACGAAAGCGTCGGAATTTAACCATCATCGACCTAATAAAAGCGTCGGAATTTAAAACATCATCGACCTAATGAAAGCATCGGAATTAAACCATCATCGACCTAATGAAAGCGTCGGAATTAAACCATCATCGACCTAATGAAAGCGTCGGAATTGAACCATCATCGACCTAATGAAAGCGTCGGAATTAAACAATCATCGACCTAATAAAAGCGTCGAATTAAACAATCATCGACCTAATAAAAGCGTCGGAATTAAACAATCATCGACCTAATGAAAGCGTCGGAATTTAAACATAAAACCCATAAAATCTCTGGCCGTTGAGGCTTAAACATTTTCATAATCATAAAAGCCATACCTTGTTCTACATAATGAGGTCGCATGAGACCGTAAGGAGGTCGCGGAGACCGTAACGAGTTAATTATAATGTATTCTCCGAATTCAAATCATAAACCACCAAACCATAAACTATTACGACATAAACTCCACATGTGGCCAGATCTTAATCATTTAAATTAAATCACACACCACAACCATTTAAATCATTTCAAATAAATCTTGTTACCATATTTAAATCGCATAAATCAATTATTCCCCATGCTCAACCACATAAAAATAAATAGGGCATAAAATGGAAAAACCGTCCCTTTCATGAGGTTTCAAAAAGCGTATCCGATACATATTCATATTGGCGCTATAGGAAAATTCACCTCTCCTCGAATATCCATCTACGCGACCTTTTTTGTTTTTAGGTAGCATAATTCCCCGATCTCCTTTTTGAACACGCCGACCTGGTACATGGTCTTAAACATTGGCGATGATGTGGACCAAAATGTTTGTACGTAATATTACGTGATATATATGGTTATTTTGTGGAAAGTGGTCCTATCTTGAGGAGAGGGTGTGCCTCCTTGGAAGATGGGCGAGCTGTGTATTATGTCTTTGAGAAGTGAACGAGCTGAAGGCAGTTCCTTAAGTTCCTTAAAAGTAAGCGAGTTGATCTGTCTGGAGTAGCGACCTGTAGTATGAGGATGAGTTCTCATATAGGGTCGTGATCTCTGGTGGGTTGGGCTGAGTATTTGAGCCTGATTGAAAGTTTAAATATGTGTAAGGGCCTAGTGGGTTGTATGCCCGGGCTTATTTCGGTAATATATTGAGAAGTTTCATGTTTATGGGAACTTGCTATATATGAGAAGTCCTAATTGAGAGTCGGTTATAGAGTTGTGATGAGAATGGAATTCTGGTTATGTAAGGTAACCCTAGATAGTGGAGGATTTCTCCTATCTCTATAAAAGGAGGTGTGTACCTCTCATTATTCTAAGCTTATGATATCATAATTGCATCTATTTTGATTTGAAGAGAAGAGTTGAGTGTTGTGAATTTCTATTATTAACTTAAGCGTCGGAGGGCCTTAACGGGCTCGAAATCCGGCCCGTTTGAGGCGTTGTTTTGCAGGACCAGCGAGGTCGCCAGGAGATTCGCGGAGGGCTTGGCGGGTCGCTGTGACGAGTTCGGAAGCAATTTCAGGTCGCTGATCTCTCTTTGAGGTTAGTACCCCCTTTATTTGGTAGCCCAACTTTTTGAACTTATCAAATTGGCGCCGTCTGTGGGAAAGAGGGACATCGAGTCCTTGAGCGAAAGACGTGAGGTACACAATTTTCGTAGGTCTAAAATCTGACTGCGCAATAAAATTTAAAAATCGTTTTCTACTATTCAACCGTTAGATCGCGTTGATATTTTTATAAAACGTCAAAGACCTTTTAAATTACGTTTTGAACGGTGGAGATCGGATTTTGGGATGTTAGGGAATTTATATAAATTTTCGATCGAAGCAGTTTTTATTTTTGGAAAATCCTGCGCAGTGTTTTTCAAAATACGATTGTGCATAATATAAACGTTGGATCAACTCTAAAATTGGATATGTTAATCTAAACATGTTGAGGTTCAATCTTAACGGTGGGGATCTGATTTGAGTTTGGGAAAATTTTATAACGAATTTTAAATAGAGCTGATCCTGTTTCCAAAAACTGCTTGTCTAATTTCTTTTGAGAATTAAGTTATGTACACTTTAATTGTTGGACGGAGTTGAATTTTGGGTATAATATGTACGATATATAGTGGTTAAATATGAATAGTGGTGGAGATCAAGTTTTGAAGATTTGTGAACACGAATAAAGGTTGTGATGCTTGCGTTTTATTTATTGATCATATACTAACGGACTGAGTAAGGTCTATTCGTTGAGTTTGTATTAATGTTGATTTTTGAGGATTACTTTATGTGTTGCTTGGACCTTAACCCGGGAATGGTCAACGCAAACAAACGCGATGAAGTCGCGTGTTCAAATATTCAAGGGATGATCCATTTTGTTGCTCGAAATCTAAGGTGATGAGATCGTGTATCAACATAACACAACAAAATCAACACAAATCGAGATAAGTATTTATTTTGTTTTAGATGTGTTTAAATGAGGATGGTATGGTTTGGTTGATTGATGTGGTTGTCGTGTAGAATACTTCCTTATTGACTTGATTTAATAGAGATAAACGTATGGTTTATGTGATTATATAAAATATTAATTATCCATGGGGTTGGATAGATTTGTGATAAGTCCAAAAAGTTGAACCACCAAATAAAGGGGGCACTAACCTCAAAATAGAGATCAGCGACCTGAATTGATGATGAAATATGTCTCAGCGACCTCCAAGACCTTCCGTAATCGTCACACCGACCTCGCCGATCCTTCAAAACAACGCCTAGAACGGGCCGGATTTCGAGCCCGTTCAGGCCCTCCGACGCTTAAGTTAATAAGCGAAAAACAAACTCCTCTCTCTCTCTCTATGTAAATAATACCGGCAAATAACAATAATGGCGTGATAATAATGATAAAATAAGAGATAAAAGCCCCTTTTATAGAGATAGGAGAAATCCTCCACTATCTAGGGTTACCTTTCATAAACATAATTCCATTCATACCATGACTCTTTCACCGACTCTCAATTGGGACTCTTCCCATATGATAAGTTCCCATAAACATGAAACTTCTTAATATATTACCGAAATAAGCTTGGGCATACAGCCCACCAGGCCCATACACATATTAAACTCTCAATCAGGCTCAAATACTCAGCCCAGCCCACCAGAGATCACGACCCTATATGTGAACTCATCCTCATACTACAGGTCGCTACTCCATACACATCAACTCGCCCACTTTTGAGGAACAGCCTTCGGCTCGTTCACTTCTCAAAGACATAATATTGAGGAACAGCCTTCGGCTCGTTCATCTCTCAAAAACATAATACAGCTTGCCCATCTTCCAGGAGGCACTCCCTCTCCTAGGAATGAGGTCGCTTTCCACAAATACCCACATATACCATATAATATTATGTACAGACATTTTGGTCCATATCAGCTAGTACCCCATGTTCTAGCTTATTGAGGTATGAAATCAGGTAGGACATGTAAATATAAAATCAAACAAACACAACAACATATGCACACAAACCATCACTTTACCTCATAAAATCATATTTCCGAATTACCCAACTCGATCTCATCGAGTAAGGATATCAATAATCCATTATAGATTATTAACCACACCTGTGACCTACAAAAGGCCAATGCACCGAGCTCACTTTTTCGATCACACTATCATTATCGTATTGAACGACCTCATACGCACAAGTCCCCAAGTTAAATCTCAATATTTCACACTGTCCGACCTGAAAATATACCACTCCTTCAAAGACCTATAACCACAACAAGTCTCAATAATTCAAAATCACAATCACAAGCAAACCATAGAAGTCAAGACACGCTTCTTTTCTCACATCCCATCTCACTTATGCTTCATTAAATGCAGTCTGCCCTCTTGCCAGACACGCGTCACTCCCTTACATTCTCGGAGTATAATAAACCAGTGGGCCTGGGAATTAATTGCCCAAAACATTCCCCAAATAAACCCTAACAAATCCCGCTCCTATCTGTCCCATCAACTTTTCCGCCTTCCAACACATATAACCCCTTCACCTTCTTTATCTGCTACTTTACGCCATCTCAAATAAAAAGGGACACCATTTTTACTCTGGAAAAAAGCTTAACAACTCACGATCGCTCAAGGATCTCACATCATCCCACTATTCACCAACGACCTGCAGCTCGTTGAAAATGTGTAAGTCCCCGAACCTTCTCAAATAACAATTTTAATCATACTGTGAGATCTATAATTGCATTTGCTGAGATATTTTTGCTCTGTGTTACTCCTCCCTTGAATATATTTTATTTTTCGATGGCATCAGCGTCCCCTACTGATGATTCACAAAATTCAGCTCTTTCCCTTGATTCTGATCCCTCTGAAAACCCTTTTATAATCGAAACTAGGCAAAAACAATCCCTCTTACCTTCTGCTGGCCTCCGCGACGAACCAGAAGGTGATGTAAACTGGTCGGAGCTTCAAGCTCAAACCATAGCCCTCTCTGAAACTCAAACCTCGAAAGACAACCTCCTCGAAATTCCATCCTCTTCATCATTAGCCCTTACACCTATTCCGGAGGGTATCCCTTTACCCATATCTAGTAAACCTCCACCCTGCGAACACTTTAGGGAGAACCCTGTGACCGTAGCCTCTTCCCTATCCATCAGCGACCTGCCTTTCTCTTCTCATTCAACCAAAGAAATTAAATACAATTACTGGATACTACCCGAGCGTCCCAAATTAGAAAAATTTAAGAGAATTCTCAATCTACCAAAAACCGACAAGATGGTCATACCCGAAGGGCCACACGTAGACCCCTTGCGACGTCCACCCAACCATATCACCATGTTTGACACACTACTAGTAGCAGGGTTTAGGTTTCCAACTCACCCCTTCTGCATCGAAATATCCAACCTGTACAACATCTCACTTTTACAATTAACCCCCAACTCTATGAAGTATTTGGCAGGATACCTCTTACTGTGTGAATATTACAACACCAATCCTGACCCAGGCTTCTTCCACTTTTGCTTCCAGATAAAATATCAACAAAACTCTTTCTATCTCTCCACTCGGTCAGGGTTAGCTCGCTTTCTTATAAATCCTCCCAACAAAGTCCCAGAGTGGAGAAAGAACTTCTTCTTTATCCATAACACCGAAGATTGGCCTTTCATAACCAAACAAAAAAACCGCACTCCCAAATAATATAAACCAACCACCTCCAAAGAGGGCCCCCGTCTGTACAAAAAGTACTTTGATCAGCTTGAGGAATGGAGCAAACACCCATTCGATATAACACTCCTCACCCGCCGATCCGACATGTTCCGCTACGTGGGCATTGACTCCCGCCCAGTGGCACCACACCTCGCCATCACAGATGATGAATTTGGTAGGTGCTTTTTAGGTTTCATAATTACAACTCACCATGTATTTAAAAACTGAATTTTAACATAACCTCTGTACTTTTCAGTTGCCTTCATAAAAACATGCACTGCCATTCGCCCGGAAGAGGAAAAGAAAGAGCCCACCTCGTCCACAGCTCCTACCAAGACGAGCGAGGCCATACAACCAGTCGTTGGACCAACCGACGAAGAAGAGGATGTCCAACTGATCCAGCGAGCTAGAAAGGGGAAACGAACTATGCAAACTGCCCCCGAGGGTCCAAAGGCTAAAAGTCTAAGTCCCAGCCCGCCCGAACAGGAAAAACGTCATCTTCGCAAAGGCCCAGCGCCAATTTTGACTAGCGCATCCAGCTTGAGCAAGCTGTTAACAAAGCTGGATGATGCCGACGACGTCGAAGCTCTTCTCAGCGAGCACGCCCTCAAGCAGGTATAAACAAAAAATCCTTGCCCATAACTCATTCCATAACTCATTTATAAACCAATACTCAAAATGTAATGATTGCAGCTGAAGCCTCTATTCGCAAAATTATCAGAGGAATTCCTAGCTCGTTCGTCCGCGAGCGACCTACAGAAAACCATTGACGAGCTAACTGCCCAAGCAGAGGAGCAAACTCGGCAGCTATCCCTAACACAAGGGGAGTTGGATAGAACTCTGCAATTGGTGAAAGCTCGCGACGAGGAGATAACCATCTCAAAAGGCCAGATCGACAGCCTGAAGGACGAGGCAACACGCATGAGCGGAGAATTGGGCGAAAAGACTGAGGAGCTCGCACTTCAACAACAAAAACTCCCCGAACTCCTTAAAGCAGCTCGCGAAGAAGGTGTATCTGAAGGTCGTCAAACCTTTCTCACCAGCGAGACCGGCCGAAAATTCATCGATGCGTACCGTCAAGAGCTCATCAAGGATTATGAAAAATCATCTATTTACTTTGGACTGATGGGGGGTGGGGCTACTGAATGGGTTTCCAGCGCGGCCAACATAATCAAGGAGGAGGTCGATGCTCTGAACGTCTCCTATACCCCCAACATTGAAGCCATCATCAACAAGCTAACTCCATTTAGCTGCTTCAAGGGCGACTGGGCACAATCCATTTATGCAAAGTGGTGGTTGTCCTGTCAAAGTCGAGCAGCCCTGGCCGCGGGGGTCCATGCCTAGCTGAAGACACCCCTGGACGACCTGTTGCCCGATCAAGAACTTGCCATCAATCCCGCACATGAGCCAGCTCTTACAAGTCTCCCTGCTGAGACTTCTACCATCGAGAAAACTATTTAGAACTTTTCAATCACTTCTGAGTTCGCAATTATTTTACAGACAATTTATCCATTATATTTTAATCTATGTAATTTCAGTATTAAAATATAATCTTGACATAAGACACTATTATGTCCTGTTCATCACAAGATCTCATACTGCAAACATAATCATCTTAGCTCGCAGAGATAATACTTAATCAAAAAATCATTAACACCGTAATCATATAATCATAAAAAATCAAACAACTTGTCAAACATTATGCAACCACTCAGAATAATCTCCATCACGTCTGATCAGGAAAAGTACTATTCAAATGAAGTTCAACTTTTCCTGTACCTCGTGCGATCACAATCCACTCAATCAGTCGGGAGAGGCACACCTCGGCGAGGTTCACCTTCTCCTCAATATCACAAATATTATAAAACTCAATCACAAAGAATAAAACAATTCACGCAACTGAATAGCTCGCCTGGTCGAGAGAAGTGCCCTCCGGTCCAGAGTTACCTTCTCCCACCACAACAACAACACTTTCACAATCACAAATTCCAACATCAATCTAAACAAGCATCAACTTACCCTCACTTTCATTCTTACTGCGAGAGAGGTGCCCTCCAACACAAGAGTTACCCTCTCCCCAGTCCGCGAATCTAAATCACATAAAAAACACAACTCTTGATCAATTATCAGGTCAGGAGAGGTGCCCTCCAGTCCAGAGTTACCCTTCTCCCTGCCATGATAATCATAGAAACACAATCATCTCAAACCATTTGACCGAGAAAGATGTACTAACTATCTTCTTCACAAAAAATCACTTTTTTCAATAGCTGCCTTGGCCGGGAGAGGTATCAGAGTTACCCTTGCCCGCGCCATAACACCCTTACAAGCCTTCAACAAATCATGAGGTTAGGAGAGGTGCCCTCCAACACAAGAGTTACCCTCTCCCCCCTTAAAAACTCAAAAAAGCATATTAGCTCGCAAAAAGAGCAGACAATACAACTTATCAAAACAACTTTCCCAATTTTGCTTTTCATATTATTCAAACATTTGGATAGCTCGCAGGAGAAGTACCCTCCAACCAGAGTTACCTTCTCCCGCTATAAAGACTTACAAAATTTTAATCAACCACTAGGTCGAGAGAGGTTCCCTCCGATCCAGAGTTACCCTCTCTCACCCTAAAAAACTTCCGGAATAAGCAATAGGTCGAGAGAGGTGCCCTCCGATCAAGAGTTACCCTCTCTCACCAAAAAGAACTTACAAAAATAATCACTCTCGACTACCCGGGAGAAGTGCCCTCCGACCAGAGTTACCTTTTCCCGCGATCCACCCTCTATGCGTAATACTTCTTCAAATGGCACACATTCCAACTCCGGGGTAAAATCTTCCTATCTGCACTTTCGAGTATGTACGCACCGCCTCGCAATACCTTTATCACTTTAAAGGGCCCAATCCAGTTTGGCTCCAGTTTCTTAGTCGCCTTCAATGCATCATCTCTCTTCCACACTAAATCGCCAACCTGAAAACAACGATGTTTAACTTATTTATTAAAAGCAGCTTGCACTCGTTGTTTGTAATGCTCCACCCGAGCTGCAGCTTTCTCTCGTATCTCTTCAATCATCTCGATTGCTCCTCGAGCAATTCTCTCATTCTCTTCCACGCTAAATGTCGCTAAGCACTGTGAACCTCCCACTATCTCGGCTGGAATGACTGCATCCATCCCATAAACAAAACTGAACGGCGACTCCCCCGTGGTGGTACGGGGAGTTGTTCGATAAGCCCAGAGGACAGACGCGAGCTCATCCTCCCAAAGTCCGCCTGCTTTCTCCAACTGCAGCTTAAGTCACTGCACAATTATCCGATAAGTAACTTCCACCTGCCCGTTAGTTTGTGGATGCGCCACAGAGGCAAATCGCTGTTTCATTCCCATATCTTTGCACCATTTCTGCATTTCTCGCCCATTAAACTGGGTCGTCTGAGACTAGCACTCGTGGCACTCCAAACCTGCAAAATATATTATCAAAGATAAAGTCCATTATATGCTGCTTGCTTATCCCCGTGACAGCCTCAGCTTCCACCCACTTGGTGAAATAATCAATAGCCACCACTAAATGTTCTTTACTGCCCGGGGTCTTTGGGAAAGGACCTACGATATCAATTCCCCACTGCGCAAACGGGCATGACGAGCTCATTACTATCATTTCCTCCGCCGATATGTGAATAACCGGAGCATGCATTTAACACTTCTTACAAGTTCGAACCAGCTCGCTTGCCATAGCCTTCATCCCAGGCCAAAAGAAACCTGATCGCAATGTTATACCCATCAACGCCTTTCCTTTTGCATGATCTCCGCAGTACCCTTCATGTATCTCTCTTAGTACCTCCATCCCACGTTCTCTAGCCAAGCATTTCAGAAGAGTTCCAAACCGCGACCTCTTATACAGCTCCTCATTAATAGCACAAAAACGAGCTGCAACTCTAGCTTCTTTTGTTGTCAATTTCTCTGCGCCCTCTTGCGCTTTAAGGAGAGTATCCCAAATAGGTGATCACCAATCATCCTCATCTTCAATCTCCATAACCTCTACTACCCTTTCTATACTGCTATTACCAAATTCCATCAATGTGATTCTTCGAGTGTCACAGGACACTAATTCTCCTGCTATTCGAGCGAGCTGATCCGCCCGTGTATTTTTCAGCTCGCGGCAGGAGTTCTAGCTTGAACTCTTCAAGATGAGCAACTTGTTTTTGTAATTTACCCAAATACATCGCCATACGTTCCTCTCTAGCCTCGAAGGAACCATCACACTGTCGAACTACCAGTTGTGAATCAGTATATGCCCACAACCTTCGAGCTCCCACTCGCTAGCCATCTTAATCCCTTGTAACACAGCTTCGTATTCAGTCTCATTGTTGGACGCTTTATATCCCAATTTTATTGCAAACTCTAAATTCTCTCCCTCCGGGCTAGTTAGTACAACACATAACCCTGCTCCTGAAGCCATAGTTGACACATCTGTATACAAGGTCTACGCTTTTATTTCTTTATTCTCGTCGACCCGTCTCGTCATCTCCTGCAGGAAATCCGCCAATACTTGTGCTTTGATATCCACCCTTGGTTCATAAACCACGTCATACTCGCTCAGCTCCACTACTCACTTCACCAACTGCCCTGACACATTTGGATTGCCCAGGACTTGTTTGAGGGCCAAGTTGGTACGCACCTTCACTCTGTGGCTCAGGAAATAAGGTCTCAACTTCCTGGCCGTACAAACCAACGCAAACTCTCCTTTCTCCAGTTCAATGTACTTCAGTTCAGCTCCCCGCAGCATCCTGCTAATATAATAAATAGGTCTCTGCAAACCTGCTTCTTCCCTGATCAGGACAGAACTCACTGCGACCTCCCCAACGGATATATATAAAATCAAATCTTCTCCTGGCATTGGTTTGGTCAGCAGTGGTATCTCTACCAAGTATTTTTTCAGCTCGTCAAAGGCACTCGCAGATTCTTGTGACCACTTAAACTTGGATCCCTTTCTTAGCGCCCTAAAAAAGGGGATGCCTTGCTCGGCGACCTAGAAATGAAACGACTAAGGCCTGCAATGCCCCCTGTAAGTACCTGCACATCTCGCACCGTACGAGGGTGCAGCATCTCTAAAACAGCTCGCACCTTCTCTAGATTCACTTCGATTCCTCGTTCCGTCACCATGTAACCAAAAAACTTCCCTGATCGCACCCCAAACGCACACTTCTTCGGGTTAAGCTTCATTCCATACTGTCTCAGGATAACGAAAGTCTTTTTCAAATCCTCGACATGGGGTTTTTATTTTTTTCTCTTCACCAGCATGTCATCGACATAAACCTCCAGGGTGGACCCCAGCAAATCCTTAAACATGCGATCCACCAACCGCTGATAGGTCGCTCCTGCATTCTTCAATCCGAAGGGCATGGAAACAAAACAGTAAGTACCTGTGGAAGTAACAAAACTTACTTTGGGCTGATCTTCCTTTGCCAAGGGTATTTGGTGATACCCCTACGAAACATCCATCATACTCAACAGCTCGCACCCCGAGGTAGAATCCACCAACTGATCAATTCGCGGCAAAGGATAATGATCCTTAGGACATGCTTTATTCAAGTCACGGAAATCCACACATATCCTCCACTTCTGAGCTGGTTTTGGTACCATCACAACATTGGACAAGTACTCTGGGAACTAAATCTCTCTTATATGACCCGCTTTCAACAACTTCTGTACCTCTCCTTTGATCACCTTGTCCAATTCCGACCCAAAATGTCTCCTCTTCTGCTTCACCGACCTCGCATCTGGATCCGCATTCAAATGGTGTTGCGCGACCTCTGGTGATACCCCTGTCAGCTCGTTGTCTCCAAATGCAAATATATCCCGAAACTCCCCAAACACAATAAGGGCAGGTCGTCCCAGTATCGCGTTGTAGGCCGAACTCCCCTGGATGATTAAAAACTTTAAGTTCTTCTCCATTCTTGACTCATCTTTTCCCAACACTACTTGCAATGTCAGCTCGCCTTCCGTGTTCACTTGTGCCCCATTAAAAGCATATATGGGCGTGTTCACCGACCGCACTCTTTTATTTGCTTCCATTCGATCATGGCAGTCTGTATATATGATGTTCACCGAGCTTCCATTGTCTACAAATATCCTGCTGTCCTGCTGACTTCATAACCCTCAATCTCCGCCTCCATTACCAAAGCATCATTATGATCTTCCCGTAGCCCGCGCCTCTCATCAGGGCCAAAAGAAATGACTGGCCCTACGACTTGAGGTTGTCTGCTCACACTGGCGACCTCACTTGTGCCCAAACGAGCTGACTTAACATGTCATTTCTTTTCATTATAGGAGTCACCATCCGTTGGCCCTCCGAAAATCATGTTTATTCTTCCTCTATTTCTTCGTGGCCCTTCCTGTCTCGATTTCCTTGCCGTCCTTGCCTCGCGACCTGCTGCTGAGGCGGGCTCCTCGGCGGTGGTACAGGTAACACCTGCCCCTGTTCGCGCGGCTCCCTTTCTTTATAAATTACTTCCTTCAAATGCCCTGCTTTTATCAGTCTCTCTATTTCTTCTTTGAGGTGTCTACACTTCTTAGTGAAATGTCCGTAATTATTGTGAAATCGGCAGAAGGAGGCAGTCTTGGGATGAGTGGGGATAGGTGTGTGATGCTCTGGCCATTGTATGGCATCAGGCACAGAACGCTCCATAATACTGAACACCTTAGCCCACGGATAAATCAATGGTGTAAAATCTTCTTGTTTCCAATCGCGCGTGCTCGCCTCTTGTCTCCCACTAACCCCGGCACTCAAAGCCAGGAGTCCGCGCACTCCCCTCCTTGATTCTCTTCTTACTTGTCTTCTCGGGATGACTTCTCACGCATCTGCATCCGACCTGCCAAAACGCACTTGATGTTCCTCCTCGGCCTCTTCCACCTGTATATACTTATGACACCTTGTCAAGACATCATCATATGTTCGTGCCTCTTTTTTCACTAACGATTTACGCAAGTCATCTCTCCTTAGTCCCTGACGTAAAGCTCCAGCCTTCATCTCGTCAGTGGCAGTGGGCACCCTCAAAGTAGCACTGGTGAACCTATTAACGTATTGTTTAAGCTTCTCGCCAGGCCGCTGTACCATGGTAAAGAGTGACTGCGCCGTCCTCGCACCCTGTCGAGCACTGGAGAACTGCTTTAAAAAGGCAGCTCGCAATACTGGATAACTGGTGATCTTCCCCTGCGGAGTTGATAGAACCAATTTTGCGCGATCCCCCTCAGGGTGGACACAAAAGCCCGGCATGCCACGGATCAGAGGTCGAGGTCTCACTCTCCTTTTCCTTCTTTGGACACATTACCGCTCTTCTTGGTTTTCTCTTGAGACTCACCATCCGTATCAGAGGTCGAGGTCTCACTCTCACTACTATATCTGTAATGCCGTCGACTACCTCGCCTGTAATGACTTCGCCTTATTTTCCTTCCTCTCGCTCGTCGTCTACGAGTATGAGAGCCTACAGATGAGGTGGAGGTCGAGGTCTCACTCTCACTACTATATCTGTAATGCCGTCGACTACCTCGCCTGTAATGACTTCGCCTTATTTTCCTTCCTCTCGCTCGTCGTCTACGAGTATGAGAGCCTACAGATGAGGTGGAACTAGAAACATCCCCCTTTCTCCGTGTACTCCGTCCTCTTATACGAGACATTCTTTTCGACGTAGATTTCTCGCCCCGCTCTACTTTTCTAACCGCCGATTCCTCCTCCTTCTCGCTATGGGGTCTACCGCCTTTTTCCTTCCCCGTACTCAGCTCGCTTGCTAAGTACCTGCGTAACTCCTCCTGTTTCTCTAGTGGCACAAAGTCCATGAGTCCATCTAAAAATCCTTTTTTTACCCTGACAGGGCTTGTCCTTCAGTAAATCTTCCCCGTCCTTCCCTTCTACATGGATCGCTTTTTGTGCCTCCGACTCCGGTGTTTTCATCTCTGCGTCTTCCGCCAACCCTTTCCCCTCACGCCTCCTGGGGGAAGGCGGTGGTGTGCTACCGACGCCCTGGACAACTGGATCCACATGAGGAGGCGTTTTTCCATCCCTTGCCTCGTCTTTCTCGTTAACGTCCGCCAGTCTGCTCTTCTTGTTCTTCTTGTTGTTCGACAGAGAACCGTATTGTAAAGTTCTCGGAATTATATTGCTATCCTTCATGTTTTGTTTACGAAATCTCTCACGCCTTTCGCTCAAGGACTCGATGTCCCTCTTTCCCCACAGACGGCGCCAATTTGATAAGTCCAAAAAGTTGAACCACCAAATAAAGGAGGCACTAACCTCAAAATAGAGATCAGCGACCTGAATTGATGATGAAATATGTCTCAGTGACCTCTATTTTGTCCTTGAGGTCACTGACATTTTACGTACAAACATATTTGTCCTTGAGGTCACTGAGACATATTTCATCATCAATTCAGGTCGCTGATCTCTATTTTGAGGTTAGTGCCTCCTTTATTTGGTGGTTCAACTTTTTGGACTTATCAAATTGGCGCCGTCTGTGGGGAAAGAGGGACATCGAGTCCTTGAGCGAAAGGCGTGAGAGATTTCGTAAACAAAACATGAAGGATAGCAATATAATTCCGAGAACTTTACAATACGGTTCTCTGTCGAACAACAAGAAGAACAAGAAGAGCAGACTGGCGGACGTTAACGAGAAAGACGAGGCAAGGGATGGAAAAARGCCTCCTCAMGTGGATCCAGTTGTCCAGGGCGTCGGTAGCACACCACCGCCTTCCCCCAGGAGGCGTGAGGGGAAAGGGTTGGKGGAAGACGCAGAGATGAAAACACCGGAGTCGGAGGCACAAAAAGCGATCCATGTAGAAGGGAAGGACGGGGAAGATTTACTGAAGGACAAGCCCTGTCAGGGTAAAAAAAGGATTTTTAGATGGACTCATGGACTTTGTGCCACTAGAGAAACAGGAGGAGTTACGCAGGTACTTAGCAAGCGAGCTGAGTACGGGGAAGGAAAAYGGCGGTAGACCCCATAGCGAGAAGGAGGAGGAATCGGCGGTTAGAAAAGTAGAGCGGGGCGAGAAATCTACGTCGAAAAGAATGTCTCGTATAAGAGGACGGAGTACACGGAGAAAGGGGGATGTTTCTAGTTCCACCTCATCTGTAGGCTCTCATACTCGTAGACGATGAGCGAGAGGAAGGAAAATAAGGCGAAGTCGTTACAGGCGAGGTAGTCGACGGCATTACAGATATAGTAGTGAGAGTGAGACCCCGACCTCTGATACGGATGGTGAGTCTCAAGAGAAAACCAAGAAGAGCAGTAATGTGTCCAAAGAAGGAAAAGGAGAGAGCGAGATGGGACCACATAATAAGGCCTTTAGAGAGCTTCAGGAGGCCATGCTGAAACTACAGAGACGAGTGGATGGAGACAGGCTGGAAGGAGAGGAAGGACATCCTTTCTCGGAGGATTAACGAATCCAGTCGAGCACCTACAGCTCTTTGAAAATGCGAGAATACTACACAGTTATACTGATGTCATGGCATGCCGGGCTTTTGTGTCCACCCTGAGGGGGATCGCGTAAAATTGGTTCTATCAACCCCCGCAGGGGAAGATCACCAGTTATCCAGTATTGCGAGCTGCCTTTTTAAAGCAGTTCTCCAGTGCTCGACAGGGTGCGAAGACGGCGCAGTCACTCTTTACCATGGTACAGCGGCCTGACGAGATGAAGGCTGGAGCTTTACGTCAGGGACTAAGGAGAGAGGACTTGCGTAAATCGTTAGTGAAAAAAGAGGCACGAACGTATGATGATGTCTTGGCAAGGTGTCATAAGTATATACAGGTGGAAGAGGCCGAGGAGGAACATCAAGTGCGRTTTGGCAGGTCGGATGCAGATYSYCGAGAWGTKATCCCGAGYAGAGAAGTAAGAAGAGAATCAAGGAGGGGAGTGCGCGGACTCCTGGCTTCGAGTGCCGGGGTTAGTGGGAGACAAGAGGCGAGCACGCGCGATTGGAAACAAGAAGATTTTACACCATTGATTTATCCGCGGGCTAAGGTGTTCAGTATTATGGAGCGTTCTGTGCCTGATGKCATACAATGGCCAGAGGATRGCACACCTATCCCCACTCATCCCAAGACTGCCTCCTTCTGCCGATTTCACAATAATTACGGACATTTCACTGAGAAGTGTAGACACCTCAAAGAAGAAATAGAGAGACTGATAAAAGCAGGGCATTTGAAGGAAGTAATTTATAAAGAAAGGGAGCCGCGCGAACAGGGGCAGGCGTTACCTCCACCACAGCCGAGGAGCCCGCCTCAGCAGCAGGTCGCGAGGCAAGGACTGCAAGGAAATCAGAGACAGGAAGGGCCACGGAGAAATAGAGGAAGAATAAACATGATTTCCGGAGGGCCAACGGATGGTGACTCCAATAATGCGAAGAAACGACATGTTAAGTCAGCTCGTTTGGGCGCAAGTGAGGTCGCCAGTGTGAGCAGACAACCTCAAGTCGTAGGGCCAGTCATTTCTTTTGGCCCTGATGAGAGGCGCGGGCTACAGGAAGATCATAATGATGCTTTGGTAATGGAGGCGGAGATTGAGGGTTATGAAGTCAGCAGGACAGCAGGATATTTGTAGACAATGGAAGCTCGGTGAACATCATATATACAGACTGCCATGATCGAATGGAAGCAAATAAAAGAGTGCGGTCGGTGAACACGCCCATATATGCTTTTAATGGGGCACAAGTGAACACGGAAGGCGAGCTGACATTGCAAGTAGTGTTGGGAAAAGATGAGTCAAGAATGGAGAAGAACTTAAAGTTTTTAATCATCCAGGGGAGTTCGGCCTACAACGCGATACTGGGACGACCTGCCCTTATTGTGTTTGGGGAGTTTCGGGATATATTTGCATTTGGAGACAACGAGCTGACAGGGGTATCACCAGAGGTCGCGCAACACATTTGAATGCGGATCCAGATGCGAGGTCGGTGAAGCAGAAGAGGAGACATTTTGGGTCGGAATTGGACAAGGTGATCAAAGGAGAG
>BMAC01000733.1:253728-270201 GCA_014905375.1 Phtheirospermum japonicum | reverse complement strand
TGATGTTACCAAAACCAGCTCAGAAGTGGAGGATATGTGTGGATTTCCGTGACTTGAATAAAGCATGTCCTAAGGATCATTATCCTTTGCCGCGAATTGATTAGTTGGTGGATTCTACCTCGGGGTGCGAGCTGTTGAGTATGATGGATGCTTCGCAGGGGTATCACCAAATACCCTTGGCAAAGGAAGATCAGCCCAAAGTAAGTTTTGTTACTTCCACAGGTACTTACTGTTTCGTTTCCATGCCCTTTGGATTGAAGAATGCATGAGCGACCTATCAGCGGTTGGTGGATCGCATGTTTAAGGATTTGCGGGGTTCCACCATGGAGGTTTATGTCGATGACATGCTGGTGAAGAGCAAAAAACAAGAATCCCATGTCGAGGATTTGAAAAAGACTTTCGTTATCCTGAGACAGTATGGAATGAAGCTTAACCCGAAGAAGTGTGCGTTTGGGGTGCGATCAGGGAAGTTTTTGGGTTACATGATGACGGAACGGGGAATTGAAGTGAATCCAGAGAAGGTGCGAGCTGTTTTAGAGATGCCGCACCCTCGTACGGTGCGAGATGTGCAGGTACTTACAGGGCGCATTGCAGGCCTTAGTCGTTTCATTTCCAGGTCGGCCGAGCGAGGCGTCCCCTTTTTTAGGGTGCTAAGAAAGGGATCCAAGTTCGAGTGGTCACAGGAAGCTGCGAGTGCCTTTGACGAGCTGAAAAAATACTTGGCAGAGATACCACTGCTGACCAAACCAATGCCAGGAGAAGATTTTATTTTATATATATTCGTGGGGGAGGTCGCAGTGAGTTCTGTCCTGATCAGGGAAGAAGCAGGTTTGTAGAGACCTATTTATTATATTAGCAGGATGCTGCGGGGAGCTGAACTGAAGTACATCGAGCTGGAGAAAGGAGAGTTTGCGTTGGTTTGTACGGCCAGGAAGTTGAGACCTTATTTCCTGAGCCACAGAATGAAGGTGCGTACCAACGTTGCCCTCAAACAAGTCCTGGGCAATCCAAATGTGTCAGGGCGGTTGGTGAAGTGGGTAGTGGAGCTGAGCGAGTATGACGTGGTTTATGCGCCAAGGGTGGATATCAAAGCACAAGTATTGGCAGATTTCCTGCAGGAGATGACGAGACGGGTCGACGAGAATAAAGAAATAAAAGCGTAGACCTTGTATACAGATGTGTCAACTATGGCTTCAGGAGCAGGGTTAGGTGTTATACTAACTAGCCCGGAGGGAGAGAATTTAGAGTTTGCAATCAAATTGGGATATAAAGCGTCAACCAATGAGACTGAATACGAAGCTGTGTTACAAGGGATTAAGATGGCTAGCGAGTTGGGAGCTCAAAGGTTGTGGGCATATACTGATTCACAACTGGTAGTTCAACAGTTTGACGGTTCCTTCGAGGCTAGAGAGGAACGTATGGCGATGTATTTGGGTAAATTACAAAAACAAGCGGCTCATTTTGAAGAGTTCAAGCTAGAACACCTGCCGCGAGCTGAAAATACACGGGCGGATCAGCTCGCTCGAATAGCAGGAGCATTAGTGTCCTGTGACACTCGAAGAATCACATTGATGGTATTTGGTAATAGCAGTATAGAAAGGGTAGTAGAGGTTATGGAGATTGAAGATAAGGATGATTGGCGATCACCTATTTGGGATACTCTCCTTAAAGCGCAAGAGGGCGCAGAGAAATTGACAACAAAAGAAGCTAGAGTTGCAGCTCGTTTTTGTGCTATTAATGAGGAGCTGTATAAGAGGTCGCGGTTTGGACCTCTTCTTAAATGCTTGGCTAGAGAACGTGGGATGGAGGTACTAAGAGAGATACATGAAGGGTACTGCGGAGATCATGCAAAAGGAAAGGCGTTGATGGGTATAACATTGCGAGCAGGTTTCTTTTGGCCTGGGATGAAGGCTATGGCAAGCGAGCTGGTTCGAACTTGTAAGAAGTGTCAAATGCATGCTCCGGTTATTCACATACCGGCGGAGGAAATGATAGTAATGAGCTCGCCATGCCCATTTGCACAGTGGGGAATTAATATTGTAGGTCCTTTCCCAAAGACCCCGGGCAGTAAAGAACATTTAGTGGTGGCTATTGATTATTTCACCAAGTGGGTGGAAGCTGAGGCTGTCACGGGGATAAGCGAGCAGCATATAATGGACTTTATCTTTGATAATATATTTTGCAGGTTTGGAGTGCAACGAGTGCTAGTCTCGGACAATGGGACCCAGTTTAATGGGCGAGAAATGCAGAAATGGTGCAAAGATATGGGAATGAAACAGCGATTTGCCTCTGTGGCGCATCCACAAACTAACGGGCAGGTGGAAGTTACTTATCGAATAATTGTGCAGGGACTTAAGCTGCAGTTGGAGAAAGCAGACGGACTTTGGGAGGATGAGCTCGCGTCTGTCCTCTGGGCCTATCGAACAACTCCCCGTACCACCACCGGGGAGTCACCATTCAGTTTGGTTTATGGGATTGATGCAGTCATTCCGGCCGAGATAGTGGGAGGTTCACAGCGCTTAGCGACATTTAGCATGGAAGAGAATGAAAGATTGGCTCGAGGAGCAATCGAGACGATTGAAGAGATACGAGAGAAAGCTGCAGATCGGGTGGAGCATTACAAACAACGAGTGCAGGCTGCTTTTAATAAACAAGTTAAACATCTTTGTTTTCAGGTTGGCGATATAGTGTGGAAGAGAGCTGACGCTTTGAAGGCGACTAAGAAACTGGAGCCAAACTGGATTGGGCCCTTTAAAGTGATAAAGGTATTGCGAGGCGGTGCGTACATACTCGAAAGTGCAGATAGGAAGATTTTACCCCGGAGTTGGAACGTGTGCCATTTGAAGAAGTATTACGCATAGAGGGTGGATCGCGGGAGAAAGTAACTCTGGTCGGAGGGCACTTCTCCCGGGTAGTCGAGAGTGATTATTTTTGTAAGTTCTTTTTGGTGAGAGAGGGTAACTCTTGATCGGAGGGCACCTCTCTCGACCTATTGCTTATTTTGGAAGTTTTTTAGGGTGAGAGAGGGTAACTCTGGATCGGAGGGCACCTCTCTCGACCTAGTGGTTGATTGAAATTTTGTAAGTCTTTATAGCGGGAGAAGGTAACTCTGGTTGGAGGGCACTTCTCCTGCGAGTTATCCAAATGTTTGAATAATATGAAAAGCGAAATTGGGAAAGTTGTTTTGATAAGTTGTATTGTCCACTCTTTCTGGGAGCTAATATGCTTTTTTGAGTTTTTAAGGGGGGAGAGGGTAACTCTTGTGTTGGAGAGCACCTCTCCCAACCTCATGATTTGTTGAAGGCTTGTAAGGGTGTTATGGCGCGGGCAAGGGTAACTCTGATACCTCTCCCGGCCAAGCGAGCTATTGAAAAAAGTGATATTTTGTGAAGAAGATAGTTAGTACATCTTTCTCGGTCAAATGGTTTGAGATGATTGTGTTTCTATGATTATCATGGCAGGGAGAAGGGTAACTCTGGACTGGAGGGCACCTCTCCTGACCTGATAATCGATCAAGAGTTGTGTTTTTTATGTGATTTAGATTCGCGGACTGGGGAGAGGGTAACTCTTGTGTTGGAGYGCACCTCTCTGGCAGTAAAAATGAAAGTGATGGTAAGTTGATGCTTGTTTAGATTGATGTTGGAATTTGTGATTGTGAAAGTGTTGTTGTGGTGGTGGGAGAAGGTAACTCTGGACCGGAGGGCACTTCTCCCGACCAGGCGAGCTGTTCAGTTGCGTGAATTGTTTTATTCTTTGTGATTGAGTTTTATAATATTTGTGATATTGAGGAGAAGGTGAACCTCGCCGAGGTGTGCCTCTCCCGACTGATTMAGTGGATTGTGATCGCACGAGGTACAGGAAAAGTTGAACTTCGTTTGAATAGTACTTTTCCTGATCCAACGAGATGGAGATTATTTTGAGTGGTTGCATAATGTTTGACGAGTTGTTTGATTTTTTATGATTATATAGTTACGGTGTTAATGATTTTTTGAGTAAGTATTATCTCTGCGAGCTAAGATGATTGTGTTTGCAGTATGAGATCTTGTGATGAACAGGACATAATAGTGTCTTATGGCAAGATTATATTTTAATAATGAAAGTACATAGATTAAAATATAATGGATAAATTGTCTGTACAATAATTACGAACAGAGAAGTGATTGAAAAGTTCTAAATAGTTTTCTCGACGGTAGAAGTCTCAGCAGGGAGAGTTGTAAGAGCTGGCTCATGTGCGGGGTTGATGGCAGGTTCTTGATCGGGCAACAGGTCGTCCAGGGGTGTCTTCAGCTCGGCATGGACCCCCGCGGCCAGGGCTGCTCGACTTTAACAGGACACCCACCTCTTTGCATAAATGGATTGTGTCCAGTCGCCCTTGAAGCAGCTAAATGGAGTTAGCTTGTTGATGATGGCTTCAATGTTGGGGGTATAGGAGACGTTCAGAGCAGCGACCTCCTCCTTGATTATGTTGACCGCGCTGGAAACCCATTCAGTAGCACCACCCGCCATCAGTCCAAAGTAAATAGATGATTTTTCATAAGCCTTGATGAGCTCTTGACGGTACGCATCGATGAATTTTCTGCCGGTCTCGCTGGTGAGGAAGGTTTGATGACCTTCAGATACACCTTCTTCGCGAGCTGCTTTAAGAAGTTCGGGGAGTTTTTGTTGTTGAAGTGCTAGCTCCTCAGTCTTTATGCCCAATTCTCCGCTCATGCGTGTCGCCTCGTCCTTCAGGCTGTCGATCTGGCTTTTTGAGATGGTTATCTCCTCGTCGCGAGCTTTCACCAATTGGAGAGTTCTATCCAACTCCCCTTGTGTTAGGGATAGCTGCCGAGTTTGCTCCTCTGCTTAGGTAGTTAGCTCGTCAATGGTTTTCTGTAGGTCGCTCGCGGACGTACGAGCTACGAACTCCTCTGAGAATTTTGCGAACAGAGGCTTCAACTGCAATCATTACATTGTGAGTATTGGTTTATAAATGAGTTATGGAATGAGTTATGGGCAAGGATTTTTTGTTTATACCTGCTTGAGGGCGTGCTCGCTGAGAAGAGCTTCGACGTCGTCGGCATCATCCAGCTTTGTTAACACCTTGCTCAAGCTGGATGCGCTAGTCGAAATTGGCGCTGGGCCTTTGCGAAGACGACGTTTTTTCTGTTCGGGTGGGCTGGGACTTAGACTTTTAGCCTTTGGACCCTCCGGGGCAGTTTGCATAGTTGGTTTCCCCTTTCTAGCTCGCTGGATCAGTTGGACATCCTCTTCTTCGTCGGTTGGTCCAACGACTGGTTGTATGGCCTCGCTCGTCTTGGTAGGAGCTGTGGACGAGGTGGGCTCTTTATTTTCCTTTTCCGGGCGAATGGCAGCGCATGTTTTGATGAAGGCAACTGAAAAGTACAGAGGTTATGTTAAAATTCAGTTTTTAAATACATGGTGAGTTGAAATTATGAAACCTAAAAAGCACCTACAGAATTCATCATCTGTGATGGCGAGGTGTGGTGCCACTGGGCGGGAGTCAATGCCCACGTATCGGAACATGTCGGATCGGCGGATGAGGAGTTTCATATATCGAATGGGTGTTTGCTCCATTTCTCAAGCTAATCAAAGTACTTTTTGTACAGACGGGGGCACTCTTTGGAGGTGGTTGGTTTATATTGTTTGGGAGTGCGGTTCTTTTGTTCGGTTATGAAAGGCCAATCTTCGGTGTTATGGATAAAGAAGAAGTTCTTTCTCCACTCGGGGACTTTGTTGGGAGGATTTATAAGAAAGCGAGCTAACCCTGACCGAGTGGAGAGATAGAAAGAGTTTTGTTGATATTTTATCTGGAAGCAAAAGTGGAAGAAGCCTGGGTCAGGATTGGTGTTGTAATATTCACACAGTAAGAGGTATCCTGCKAYATACTTCATAGAGTTSGGGGTTAATTGTAAAAGTGAGATGTTYTACAGGTTGGAMATTTCGATGRAGAAGGGGTGAGRTGGAAACCTAAACCCTGCTACTAGTAGTGTGTCAAATATTTTGATATGGTTGGGTGGACGTCGCAAGGGGTCTACGTGTGGCCCTTCGGGTATGACCATCTTGGCGGTTTTCGGTAGATTGAGAATTCTCTTAAATTTTTCTAATTTGGGACGCTCGGGTAGTATCCAGTAATTGTATTTAATTTCTTTGGTTGAATGAGAAGAGAAAGGCAGGTCGCTGATGGATAGGGAAGAGGCTACGGTCACAGGGTTCTCCCAAAAGTGTTCGCAGGGTGGAGGTTTACTAGATATGGGTAAAGGGATACCCTCCAGAATAGGTGTAAGGGCTAATGATGAAGAGGATGGAATTCCGAGGAGGTTGTCTTTCGAGGTTTGAGTTTTAAAGAGGACTATGGTTTGGGCTTGAAGCTCCGACCAGTTTACATCACCTTCTGGTTCGTCGCGGAGGCCGGAAGAAGGTAAGAGGGGTTGTTTTTGCCTAGTTTCGATTATAAAAGGGTTTTCAGAGGGATTAGAATCAGGGGAAAGAGCTGAATTTTGTGAATTATCAGTAGGGGACGCTGATGCCATCGAAAAATAAAATATATTCAAGGGAGGAGTAACACAGAACAAAAATATCTCAGCAAATGCAATTATATATCTAACAGTATGATTGAAATTTTTATTTAAGAAGGTTTGGGGACTTACACATTTTCAACGAGCTGCAGGTCGTTGGTGAATAGTGGGATGATGTGAGATCCTTGAACGATCGTGAGTTGTTAAGCTTTTTTGCAGAGTAAAAATGGTGTCCCTTTTTATTTGAGATGGCGTAAAGTAGCAGATAAAGAAGGTGAAGGGGTTATATGTGTTGGAAGGCGGAAAAGTTGATGGGACAGATAGGAGCGGGATTTGTTAGGGTTTATTTGGAGAATGTTTTGGGCCATTAATTCCCAGGCCCACTGGATTTATTATACTCCGAGAATGTAAGGGAGTGACGCGTGTCTGGCAAGAAGGCAGACTGCATTTAATGAAGCATAAGTGAGATGGGATGTGAGAAAAGAAGCGTGTCTTGACTTCTATGGTTTGCTTGTGATTGCGATTTTTAATTATTGAGACTTGTTGTGGTTATAGGTCGTTGAAGGAGTGGTATATTTTCTGGTCGCCCAGTGTAAAATCTTGAGATTTAACTTGGGGACTTGTGCGTATGAGGTCGTTCAATATGATAATGATAGTGTGATCGAAAAAATGAGCTCGGTGCGTTGGCCTTTTGTAGGTCGCAGGTGTGGTTAATGATCTATAATAGATTATTGATATCGTTACTCGATGAGATCGAGTTGGGTAATTCTGAAATATGATTTTATGAGGTAAAGTGATGGTTTGTGTGCATATGTTGTTGTATTTGTTTGGTTTTATGTTTACATGTCCTACCTGATTTTATACCTCAATCAGCTAGAACATGGGGGACTAGCTGATATGGACCAAAATGTCTGTACGTAATATTATGTGGTATATGTGGGTATTTGTGGAAAGCGACCTCATTCCTAGGAGAGGGTGTGCCTCCTGCAATAATGGGCGAGCTGTATTATGTTTTTGAGAAGTGAACGAGCCGAAGGCTGTTCCTCAATATTATGTCTTTGAGAAGTGAACGAGCCGAATGCTGTTTCTCAAAAATGGGCGAGTTGATGTGTCTGGAGTAGCGACCTGTAGTATGAGGATGAGTTCTCATATAGGGTCGTGATCTCTGGTGGGCTGGGCTGAGTATTTGAGCCTGATTGAGAGTTTAATATGTGTATGGGCCTGGTGGGCTGTATGTCCAGGCTTATTTCGGTAATATATTAAGAAGTTTCATGTTTATGGGAACTTATCATATGGGAAGAATCCCAATTGAGAGTCGGTGAAAGAGTCATGGTATGAATGGAATTATGTTTATGAAAGGTAACCCTAGATAAGCTTTCATAAACATGGTATGCCCAGGCTTATCTAGGGTTACAATATATTTTAATTTTTATATAATTATATAATAGCATTGAAAAAAATATATAAAACAACAATATAAGTCATTTGAATTTTATAAGTTAGGTTAAATAAATATTTATTCTTGAATAACTAATATATTTAAAATAAAAAACATGACTTAGATTTATTAAGTTTTATAAACTAAATTTTAAATTAGATAAAAAAATAAGTTGTGATTAACTTCGAAATAATTATGATATATTTTACTTATGTGGTTTTATAATTTCTTTCAGTATTATATTAGTTTTTTTCTATTTTATTTTAAAATTTTAATTAAAATTTTTTAATATATATTCCACAATTTAATATAATATTCAAAAAAATTATTATATTTAATTTTTCATAAATTATAAATACTTATTTAATTCTCAAATTTTATTAATTAACTATTCAAATTTTTTTATAAATTTATATATTTTATTTCTTAATTTATACATTTTCAAAAGTATCTGAAAATATCTTGAAATTAAATAAAATTATAATTTATTAATAGATAAATTCTAAATACTTATTTTAAAAAAATATTAAAAATTATTATATAAATCGCTAATTATTATAAATTAAATTATTTAAATATATAAACACTAATTCTAGAAAGTTATTTATATATTTTAAACTTAAAATGAAAAAAATAAACAATCAATAAAATTGAAATCAATATGATTATATTTAATTAAACTTAAATTTGAATTAATTGTTTCCTATATCTAAAAAATGGTAGAATATATAAAACGTTAAAAAAAACATCAAAAACGAAAAAGAAAAAAAGAATATTAGTTGAGTGATGTATATAACCCAATCGAGATATAGTTTTGTGTGGTTTTAAAATATTTTATGATATATATTTATTTCTTAATTTCTTAGAATTCAATTTTAGAATTTATTAGATAATTTAACTTCTTCTATGAATTTATTTATTTAATTTATAATACTATTGTTTTTATTTGTTTATAAAATGTTGTAATATAATTTTATACATATATCAAAACTTAAAATTGTATAATAAACTATTGTTGAAATAATATAATATTTAATCAGTTTTAAAAATAAAAGAAACTTAAGAATATTATAGAATAATAATTGAAGTCCTTAATTTATAAAGTAATTTAAATAAATATTCTATAATATTATTATTCTATAAAAATATAATAATGTGTGATTACCTTCTAAATAATTATTCCATGAAAAAAACAAAAAACAAAAATATCATAAAATAATGTACAATAAAAAACTACCAAATAAAGAAAATAAAAAAAAATATTCCTAAAAAAAAAGAGAATTGTTAGGCCACGAAACTAATGGAGGACTTTTGTAGAAAAAATATTAAATGATATAATATAATACTAAATAAATATCAAAATTAAAATTAGAAAATTATATAATAAATATTATTTAAATTTACATAATTATTTAATAAATTTGAGTTTTTTTAAAGATATATAGAATAATTATATAAGTTAAAACCCATAAAGCAAGTTAAATAAATATACAATGGGGATTTGAACACCTAACCTAAAGGGTAGAGAAAGATATTACAACCGCTAGACCAAAAGGTGGACTTTGATTGATATTTGCAATACATAATTCTTATACAATACACGTATAAAAATATAGTAATTTTCCAACAGAATAAATTTATATAAAGTTTTTGACCAATATAAATAAAAATAAAATCTTGAACAATATACTAAAATATTATAATTATAAAATAAGTGAAAATATTATTGCAAAACTTTAATATTCTAGGTTCTAAAAAATGTGAAAGTTAAAAAATTGAAAGTTAAAAAAAATGAAATTGAGATAAAATGGGATCAAAATTTATATCTCGTGAATAAATTCTTCTTCTTCTTCTTCTTCTTCTTCTTCTTCTTCTTCTTCTTCTTCTTCTTCTTATTATTATTATTATTATTATTATTATTATTATTATTATTATTATTATTATTATTATTATTATTATTATTATTATTATTTTTATTTTTATTATTATTATTATTATTATGACTTTACTAGTTTTTTTTACACCCGTGTGATGCACGGGACAGAAAGTTAAATATAGAAATGCAAGTTGTATTAATATTATTTTTATTATTATTTACTATGTGAAGATATAAATAAATAGAGAGATAGAGGTGGAGAGAAATAGCTAAAAGACCCACAATACATAAATTATAGATCGAATCCACACTACATACATGAACGTTAAGATTATATGTTACTGAATACTTCTTTATACACTACATAATTGGTCGTGTTCGGTCTCGAATRGTCATCACCACAAWTTAATATCTTCAACCCRTTTCTATGGGTGACATGCGACARGACAACATATAACTAACCATGATAGAARACGGGATTCTTCAGATAAAGGGTGACGTTCAAAAGAGATTGACCTTGACTCTTATATATCATCATCGCATATGAAATCATGAGCGGAAATTTCCTTCGTTGAGACTTGAAAGGTATCCTAACGTCGGAAGGCGTTAGACTCATCCAGGGAAGCAACACTTTTTTCGCCKMCCTTTGCAACGGTTAGAATTTTGCATTCAAGGATGTGCGTYGAAAGTCTTCTAACAACAAATCTCGTCCTGTTACACAATCCCATTGAGTGGTCTATGTTTCTCAAATAGCATAACAGGAGTCCCTACCTTCCRATGAAATTCGTGATTGGGCACCCCAAAATACTTTATACCATTCAAGAACTCAGGCATGTGCAAATCACTCAAGAAGTCATTCCCACCGTCGGATTTGCAAGCACTGCCCAAACTCAGGTAGGTGTAACCATCGCTCYAGTTTAAAGTGTTCATGTACTCGTTGACAGAGTCCACAAGAGAGTCGGGGCCAATATTGCCCTATCCTTCAGGAACATCGGGTCATCAATAGAGTCTCTAATATGTCGCCCGAATATCGGAGGAGGATATCATCTYGAACTTCTATTGCAYCACAACCGTCATTCGGTCCTCCTATCTTTCCATCTCCAATGCTGGCAATCCAATCGGAGAACTCCTCCAACTCAGCATMTTCTCCTKCTTCARGTCGACTATAATTGTTTTCACATGGAAAATAATTTTGAATTTGYCSATCGTGGTGCAGAACTTGACGGTGTTGTTCTCTACGTAATAGTTTCTAATCGCATAAACGCAACCTTCAARTATTCAATTTATGAACAATTTGACATTGATCATTTTTTTATAACCCCAATAATGCGTCCTCCCTGTTTTAAAGTAATTAGATACAATTTATTTTAKTTCAATACATTAATTGACTAATAATGAGTATGACACGAACCTATATAAATCTATATATAAAAATAAAATCAGATCKAAATAACTACCTCCGAATCATGGAAAACGACTTCCATAGAAGTCTTTTGATCCTTATCATCGAATCTGGATCTCACAAAAAATTGAACGACCCTAAGATTAAGTGGCTTRTTGTTCATTCGGTCGATGTCATTGTCAGTCCAAATAATAGAGGCATCGTTCCAAGAACTCTAGCTGCCTAGGTTTTGAAAATAGAGAAAAAACAAAGACACATTCGGAAGAGAATGAAATTGATTTTTGCAAATAATAGGACCCTCTATTTATAGGGTGACTTGGTTGAAACCCTCTATTTATATAAAATGCATCTGTTTTTTATATTTTTGCAAACTATTCTGCTTAATTGWCCACAAATAAAATATCTTAAATTAGGCTAAAAAATAGTATGCAATCTGATATTTAAAAAATACAATACGATATTATCTTTGGTTGCCTAATCTACTGAGATTGTATTTAATTTTTTTTGTAGATTTTTGTAAGTGGTTTTGGAATTAAAAAACTCAAAATTTAATTGTCCACAAATAAAACGTCTTTAAATAGGCTAAGCAAAAGTATGCAATCTGATATTAATAAAAAAAAAAGATATAATCTTTAGTTGCCTAATCTACTGGGATTGTATTAATCTGTCAAATWTGGTTTTATTTTGTTTCTTGAAGATGCTTTTTTTAACCTTTTTTATAGGTCCTAATGCATTAGAAAATATATTTTCAATAAAAAAATCTGATTTAATGTATCTACCTTTATTAGGATTCTAATTCTGCAAGAGAATCGGATTGAATCAACTACCTTATTTTTCAAAGTCCATGCGTGTGAATGATACCTGATTATTTGGAGCTTAGTTGTGCATGTAACTGTTGTGTTTTTCCTAGTATTTTTAGTTAGAGTTTAGCGTTTTTTTTAGTCGTTTTGAGTCGTTTATTCTAGTTCTTAAGTCATTTTCTTGTTTATTTGCTTCTAGGCTTAAAGTGTACAAAGTGTGAATATGTTTGAGCTTGGAATTCTTATTTTGTAGGTGGCCAAAAGGATTATAGTCACTCGGCGGACGTTTTAGACCGGAAAATGAGAAATTCTAGCCGAAAACATCCAGGATAGACTAAAAATCTCAAAATCGAATGCCCGATCGACTGGTGGTCGATCGACTGGTCACGGATCGACTGAAAGAGCTCCAAATCGACAGTCGGGCAGTAGCTTCCCCCATTTAGCAAGGCAGTTGATCGACTGCTCCCTATCGATTGACTGGCAGTCGATAGACTGCACCCTAGTCGATCGACACCCCAGCAGTCGATCGACTGCGACGCTGTGGGCTGCGGGAATTTTGGTGTTTTTGATGTTTTTGCCCCTACAAACTATATAAAGCCCACATCTTGCACCAATGAAGAAAACAACTCCCCTCCCAACCCAAGCTAGGTTTGCGATCAAATTACTCACAAGCTCTTGATGATTTTKTCTTCCTTAGGTTTTAGATTTAATTTCAAGCTTTGTTGTAATTTCTTTTCCTAGATTTAGATCTAATTTCAAGCAACTCCTTGGGTTTGTAAGCCTAAGAAGAATCCAAGTACTCCCTTGGATTGTTACTTTTGATTGCAATTACATTCAAGCTTTGTTTCATTTTTTAATTCAAGTAAATTTCCTTTCAGTTTAATGTTTTGTGCTTTAATTCCAGGTTTTGTTCTTCATTTCCATGCTTGTTCTTCATTCTATGCCTTTTGTCTTAGCACCTTGAATTCATATTAGATCTTAAGAATTCGCTATGGAATCTAGATGAGTGACACATCTAGATCATAGATCGAGTCTTAGATCGTCTTGATTTTGAGGTTTGCCTATGCTTTATTTGCAATTTGATTTTCAAGCATAGTTTTAGCTTAAATCCTAGATCTATTGCTTGATGCTTGTTATTTCACGTAAAGTTTTAAACTTTGACGTTAATTTTCATTGCTCTTGCTAGTTGTGCTTTCAACTTTTGATAATTTGCATTATTTAGGATTTTATGTACATGCAAGCTTGGTTATACCTTGTGCATGCATGCTTGTACTTGGTGAAACGTGCTTGTTTTTTATTGTTTTCATTACTTGCTTGCATTTTCATTGATGGCACACGACCGAGGCATGCTACCCACTTGCTATTTCAATTTCTAGTTTAGATTAGATAGGTTAATTGCTCTATTTTTATTTTCTTTCAATTTCCAAAGCTATAAACACCTTGATTCCTTCAGTTGAACCAAATACCAATAATACCAAGCCAAATGAACCTTATACTTTCAAAACCATGAAAAACTACATAACAAAATGGCGTCGTTGCGACTCGGCTTGGTTAAAGCTTTCGATTTGGTTGTAGTTTCATTGTGTTTTTAGCTTGCTTTGTTATTTGGTATTTTTGTTAAGTATGTTAGGTACTTCTAGCTTTGGTGGATATATTCCCGACATGGGAGGGCATGGTGAAAACCATTTCGGGAATGGAATGATGTATAATGGCCTTGGCAACGTGGGAGGGTGTTTTGCATGTAATTGTTGTGTTTTTCCTAGTGTTTTTAGTTAGAATTTCATGATGATTTTAGTAGTTTTAATAGAATTTTATTAAGTTTTTATGTGATTTTTCTTGTTTTGTTATTTTTCACTTGACTTGTTAATTTTATATTGTAATGGGTTAATTGGTTCAATTACCTTGAGGTTTGGTGTCATTCTTGGGTTTTAATAATTAAAATTCTCTTTTAATAGGTGGCTTAATGATTTTAAAATCAAGCTAACGCATGGAGACCAAAAATTCAAGCCCAACCTTGCCTATTTGCATGCCCAAGTTGGTGCAAAGAGCAAGTTTAAAAGGGAGCAAACATTCTGGAATGGTGGCCTAGCCTTGCCCAGGCTTGCCCAGTTTCGCGCCCAAATTCTCGCCCAGGCTTGCCCAGTTTCGCGCCCAGATTCTCGCCCAGGCTTGCCCAGTTTCGCGCCCAGCAACGCCCAGCAATGCCCAGGATTGCCTACTTCCACGCCCATTTCGGCGCCCAAGCTCGCCCAGATTCGTGCCCAGGCCTCCAGCCACACCCCAGCCCAGCCCAAGGACGCCTCAGACAGCCCCAGCACACCCAGTCTCGCCCAGACCGAGCCACCTTGAGCCAAGACCGAGCCACCTTGAGCCATCTTGGTCAAAACTGGTCAATTTTGGTCAAATTCGTGAAATTAAGCCTAAAAAGCCCAAATTGACCCATTTAAACCCAATGAAATTTAGTATAAATAGCTCACAACTCTCATTTTTGTAAAAAACACCTCCTCCCAACCCATGCTTGGGTTTGGGATAATTTTCTCTCTATAGTTCTTAAATTTTAATTTCAAGCAATTTCTTGGGTTTGTAAGCCTAAGAAGAATTCAAGTACACCCTTGGATTTTAATTTCTTGCAATTTCAATCAAGCTTTTGGGTTCTCCATTTAATTTTAGTAAGCTTTCTTTTAATTTCTTGCTTTGTTCTTCATTTCCATGCTTGTTCTTCATTTTTAAGCTTTTTGTCTTAGCACCTTGATTTCATGTTAGATCTTAAGAATTGGATATGGAATCTAGATGAGTGACACATCTAGATCATAGATCGAGTCCAACCTTGGTCGAATGGATAAGTGAGTAGCATTCGTGGAGCTGGGAGTTACTAGCCATGCTCGATTTTCGCTTGGATTGCTTAGATGCCTAGGAGGACCCCACCGAGCTCGACCAAAACTCACTCGGTAAAGGAAGTTTTTATTCCCCCTCCTTTTACTTGGTTTTCATTAAAATGCGAGTAATGCATGGTTTAAGTGTGGGGTGGGTAGGTGGTTAGGGTCCCAATTTTTGTCAAGTATGATTTGTTGTTCTCAACTCGAGCCTTGATGAAGTGACGCATTCTTGGCAAAGTGATGCTTACTATTTGCGCATTTATATGGTTGAGTCGATTTTTGTGTCGTTTGTGTCTTTATTACATTGTTGAACAACTCCACGTGCTTGGAAGTTTGAATAGTTTACTTGTCGGGTTTTTGCATGTTTATGGCCTCTTGTGTGAGGGGTTGAATATTTGTGCTTCGTCCAAGACCCGCCTATATATATATACATATAATCAACATTTTCTCGTAAAAAGATTGCAAAGCTCTAAAAGCTCTTTTGTTTTTGTTTCCAAAATTCGGTGCAAACTAGTGAGTAGCCTTGTGTAATTTATCGGCTTGCTTGCATTTTTATGGAAATTGCATTGAGGAGGTTTGACTTTGCTCATACATGATTGAATTTGAAAATGACCTCGAGGCACATATATCACCCTTGTTCCGGCCATATCCATATATATGTAAGCTACTTAAAAATTCCAAATGAGCCCCCTTTGAGATTATGTCCCGTTTCTTGTTAGCCGAGCTCGATTTTAGCTCTTATATCTCCAAAAGTTGTGAGGTGGGAGTGTATGATTAGTTGACAAAAAATGTGAGGGAAATCGATTGTGGGTCTCGGGTTTTGGGTTGCTTATACAAAAAAAAAAAAAAAAAAAAGGAGAAGAAGAATAATACTCCAACATAAATCACGAAAAGTGATAAAGCGTGCATTCAAGTGAAGGCGAAGTTTAGTAAAAAGAAGCAAATTCAAAAAGCTTCTATGTGTTGTGAAATAAAGTCGGAAAAGTGTGTAAATATACTAAAGGGTTTCGAAGGAAAGTTTGGTGAATTGGGAAAGGTGAAGCGATTATAAGCTTCGGGTTTTAGAAATTAGGATTTTGTGTTTTATTGATCACGTTCGATCGTGTGTTAGCCACTATATCCAAATGTTCCATACCTTACCAAAGAGCCTACATTACAATCCATAATAAAGACCTCTTTCGATTCTTATTTGGTCATGTACTATGATACATGCACCTTGTCAAGATTTTACAAATCGGGCGCTCAAAATTGCTGTAAAATCTTGACAAGGTGCATGTATTGACTGACTCGAGCGTAACACGTCCTATATACTAAACACTTGATATTTATTTAAAAATCCATGTAAGCAAAATATTAAATTTTATTATTATATTACAAATATTTATTAAATAAATATTTATCATGAATAATTACTTAATATACATATTAATAGTCATACGGTTAACTTCACACAAATTAACAAATTGGTAGTCTATATAGTTAAGATATTAATTTATATATTATTTTTCAATTTTACCCTTCTCGAATTTATAAATGCCAATTAATAATTCAAGAAGTTAGTGT
>BMAC01000733.1:201526-253703 GCA_014905375.1 Phtheirospermum japonicum | reverse complement strand
GCACCGAATTTTGGAAACAAAAACAAAAGAGCTTTTAGAGCTTTGCAATCTTTTTACGAGAAAATGTTGATTATATGATATATATATATAGGCGGGTCTTGGACGAAGCACAAATATTCAACCCCTCACACAAGAGGCCATAAACATGCAAAAACCCGACAAGTAAACTATTCAAACTTCCAAGCACGTGGAGTTGTTCAACAATGTAATAAAGACACAAACGACACAAAAATCGACTCAACCATATAAATGCGCAAATAGTAAGCATCACTTCGCCAAGAATGCGTCACTTCATCAAGGCTCGAGTTGAGAACAACAAATCATACTTGACAAAAATTGGGACCCTAACCACCTACCCACCCCACACTTAAACCATGCATTACTCGCATTTTAATGAAAACCAAGTAAAAGGAGGGGATAAAAACTTCCTTAACCGAGCGAGTTTTGGTCGAGCTCGGTGGGGTCCTCCTAGGCATCTAAGCAATCCAAGCGAAAATCGAGCATGGCTAGTAACTCCCAGCTCCACGAATGCTACGCAAAACTAGTGAGTAGCCTTGTGTAATTTATCGGCTTGCTTGCATTTTTATGGAAATTGCATTGAGGAGGTTTGACTTTGCTCATACATGATTGAATTTGAAAATGACCTCGAGGCACATATATCACCCTTGTTCCGGCCATATCCATATATATGTAAGCTACTTAAAAATTCCAAATGAGCCCCCTTTGAGATTATGTCCCGTTTCTTGTTAGCCGAGCTCGATTTTAGCTCTTATATCTCCATAAGTTGTGAGGTGGGAGTGTATGATTAGTTGACAAAAAATGTGAGGGAAATCGATTGTGGGTCTCGGGTTTTGGGTTGCTTATACAAAAAAAAAAAGGAGAAGAAGAATAATACTCCAACATAAATCACGAAAAGTGATAAAGCGTGCGTTCAAGTGAAGGCTAAGTTTAGTAAAAAGAAGCAAATTCAAAAAGTTTCTATGTGTTGTGAAATAAAGTCGGAAAGTGTGTAAATATACTAAAGGGTTTCGAAGAAAAGTTTGGTGAATTAGGAAAGGTGAAGCGATTATAAGTTTCGGGTTTTAGAAATTAGGATTTTGTGTTTTATTGATCATGTTCGATCGTGTGTTAGCCACTATATCCAAATATTCCATACCTTACCAAAGAGCCTACATTACAATCCATAATAAAGACCTCTATCGATTCTTATTTGGTCATGTACTATGAGCAATTTTGAGCGTCCGATTTGTAAAATCTTGACAAGTTGCATGTATTGACCGACTCGAGCGTAAACACGTCCTATATACTAAACACTTGATATTTATTTAAAAAATCTATGTAAGCAAAATATTAGATTTTATTATTATATTACAAATATTTATTTAATAAATATTTATCATGAATAATTACTTAATATACATATTAATAGTCATACGGTCAATTTCACACAAATTAACAAATTGGTAGTCTATATAGTTAAGATATTAATTTATATATTATTTTTCAATTTTGCCCTTCTCGAATTTATAAATGCCACTTAATAATTCAAGAAGTTAGTGTTGAAATTAATATATTTGTATTGAAATATTAGAAATTTGCATTGATGTCATCAATATTGCATTGACCAAGAGATGAATTGGTATTTCAAGAAATATTAATTGAGGTATGTGTGGAAATGAAAAATTAATGATATGTTAAATATGGTAACTGAAATATCTTTGTGGGACGGATGAAAATTGAATACTGGACTATTTTTGTGTGACGGAGGGAAACTTATTAGGGGCACCCTGTTTTACGTGATGATATATGATAGTTATACGTGATGATATATGATATTTATTGATGATATTTGGTAGTTATACGTTATGATATGTGTCAAAAATTTAGAATTTAGGGTTTAATTTCCATTTTATGGTTTATTTTCTATTTTTAGGGTTTAATATTTCATTTTAAGGTTTATTTTTTTATTTTTTTATTTAATTTTCCATTTTAGGGTCCCGGTAAAAATCTATCATTTTGCCAGTTATATGTGATGATATGTGTTAATTATATGTGATGATATGTTTCAGTTATATATGATGATATATGATAGAAATTTAGGATTTAGAGTTTAATATTCAATTTCAGGGTTTAGTTTTTCATTTTAGGGATTAATTTTCTATTTTTAGAGTTTAATTTTTGTTTTACGCTTACTTTTTTAATTTTAGAATTTTAAATTTTAGATTTAGAATTACAATTACTTGTGATGATATGTATCAGTTATATGTGATGATATATGCCAGTTATACACGATGATAAATTAAATTATAGGGTGCACCTTACAAGGTGCACCTGGGTCCATGGTATACTCTCTCGGGGCAAAGGGAGTATTTAATATTTAATAAAGAAAACATAACAGAAATTTATAAAGTATTACAAATTAAATGTCAAAATACTTTTAAATTTGTTGTGCTAAACGACTAAAAGTTCTTATTTAGAATTTTCTTTTCTTGGTAATAGAGTGTAAAAAATATATTTGAAAAAAGGAAGAAGCAAGAATAACATATATAGAAGAGGATTTGAACCCCAAACCTAAAAATTAGAGAAAGGCATTATAACCACTACACTAAAAGGTGTTCTTTGCTAAAATTTTGCAATACATAAATTTTATGCATAATACACATAAAAATATAGTAAATTTTCCAATGAAATAAATCGATCAAAAATTTATGACCGTTACAAATAAAAATAAAAAATCTTGCACAATATACTATAATATGGTAATTATAAAATAAGTGAAAATATTGTAAAAAAAACCTTGAATATTCTAAGTTCTAAATATATGAATTTTAATAACGTACAATAAAAAAAATGCAAAACTGATATGAGAGGGGATCAAACTTTATCTCATAAATAAAATTTCTATTTATTAATATTATTATTATTAGCATTATTATTATTTTTTATATTTGTTCATGTCATGTATATTAAACATATTACAAGATAGTCGAACTCATAACTTAATGGTTTAAGTAAAATACATTAATGAAGTGAGCTGACGCATATCTACTTAGTTTGAGATTTATTATTTTATCTTATGTAGCTGACTCCATCAATATATGCAATTCATAATTAGGATAATTCTACAGAAAGTTACCCARTGTAATTGCCTACGGACAAGTAACCCTTAAAGGATTGTTATGTGTTCAACGACACAAATAATTTTAATTCTCTAATTATTTTCTTTTAAATATTTGTTTAGTTTGTCCTTTGATAATAGCTACAATTGACTAAWTTATATTTTAAAAATGTCACATCAATATTTTTAGTAACAGGAAAATCATTAAAAAATATAAATCATATAAATAAATTTAATAAATATTAAATTGGTAAAATAAATATAAAAAAAATATAAATAAACTATAAAGAGTTATAAATAAAACTTAAAAACTGGAAAAAAAAACCCTTTAAATTAATATAAAAAAAATTAAACACACTATATAATCATATAAACAATGTATAAAACATATAATTAATGTTTAAATTATTATTTAATAGTCTGAAAAATGAAGATAAAAACTTAAAAAATTATAAAATGAAATTTAAATTCATAAATAAGTTTAATAAACTATTAAMACTTATAATGAAATCAATTAAAATGAATTACTAAATAAATATTAAAAATTAAAATWAAATAATATAAATTAACTAACCAGGTAGGAGTTTCTATTTCTAGTTCTCTAAACTTTTTTTTTTATAAATAAGTATGCACTATAATAGTTAAATGCATAATTTAAGAACTTAATGTAAAATCCATATTTTTTTACAAATGAAAACTATGAYAAATAATGAAATATAAGAGTTTAAATACTTTACAAAGTAATCATAAAATAAAAATAATACTAGGGGAATTTTACGGGAAGACAACCCATGTACCTGTGTATATACGTGCATCTCTATTTTGTGTAATTGGATTTGGTTTAGATCAAGTCCCATCCATCCATTAATAGTAAAAGTGAAAATAAAAGAAACTACAATTTTACTATGATTGTACCCCATTTGTTGAAATTTATTTACATTACTTTGTTGAGATTTATTTATATTACTATAAGTCTATAATCACAAAACTAACCTTTACCTAAAAACTAAAATAATTAAGATATGACATTAGTAAAAAATAAATATAAAAGTGTATAAATAAATTAGAAAGAATATTTAATAAATGAAAAATTATAATACATATTAAAATAATAAAAAATAAATAAAACTATAAAGTTACTTAAAAGAACATCAAAAGTTATATTTTAATTATGAATAAWTAAAAAGCAAATACAATAAAGATTAAAAAATCAATAAAATTAGAAGCTTTGTATAATAATATAAATTAAATCTAAAAAAATAATTATAATAGGATTAAAATACAACATATTAAATTATCCAAAAAATAAAAAAAAATTATTATTAAGTCATGTCAAAAAATATCATATTTTAATTAAAAATAATTATTCAATAAATTTAAAAAATCATGAAAATCATAGATATTGTTAAAATAATATAAAGTAAACCTCAAACATRTTGAAATTAAACTATGGTCTAAATTGAAAAGAGTTATAATCTYTTGGGGTCAATCTATAATTTCTGAAAATTTTGAGAATTATATGTAAAAATTCGGCAGCCCTAATTCATAGCCCGTCTCCATTTATTTCTTCCCCGATTTCTGAATCGGCCGAAACCCCTTTGATCTATCGGCTGTAGCGTGCGGCGACGACCCGRAGTGGTAGGCACGGTGGAGGCAATGCTCCTATCCACGTGCTRGGCAGCAACGACGACGGACTTTGATAAGTCCAAAAAGTTGGGCTACCAAATATCGGGGGTACTAACCTCGAAATCGAGATCAGCGACCTGAAACTGCTTCCAAACACGTCACAACGACCTTTCAAGACTTCCACGAATCTCCTAGTGACCTCGCTGGTCCTGCAAAACAGCGCCTCAGACAGGCCGGATTTCGAGCCCGTTAAGGTCCTCTGACGCTTAAGTTAATAAGCGAAATCAAAACACTCAACACTTCTCTTCAAATATAAAATAGTAATGCGATAGAGCAATATCGACTTAAATGTTAATGAGAGGTATACACCTCCTTTTATAAAGATAGGGGAAGTGGCCCTCAATCTAGGGTTACCTTCTATAACCATAATTCTATGAATATTACAACTCCACAACCGACTCACAATCAGGACTCTCTCCACATGTTAAGTTCCCATACATAACAATTCTCTTCAACATAACAGGCCTGGGCCCTTTATAGAGTCCACCGAAAACCCTATAAACCACTCACTTTAATCCCACAAGCTTAATATTCATAAAGCCCACAATCGATCTCAAGTACACAGCTGAAACCATAAGAGATCACGACCCTATATGAGAACTCATCCTCATACTACAGGTCGCTACTCTACACAAACCAGCTCGCTCATCTCCCAGAGGAACATCCTCTCTAGGAGAAGAGGTCGCCTTACACAAATACTCAAACAAAATCACGTGTGAACATTTTGGTCCGTATCAGCTAGTCCCCCATGTTCTAGCTGATTAAGGCACGAAATCAGGTAGGACATGTAAAAACATAATCAAAGAGCACAACAACCACTAAAAGCAATAGTCAAACATAAACATATAAATAAATCACTACCCCACTTTACCAATCCACACTTCAGAACCACAAATCGAGTTATAATACTCATCTCATCATTGTGAGTTATCAAGTATACCTGCAACCTGTAAATGCCCAGCTCACGGAGCTCGCCTACATTAAGATAGGATGATCATCCCGCGGGGGACGACCTGCAAGTCCCCCAGACCAAATTCCCAACTGTGTGTATAACGACCTGGAACCACATTACTATTACCTTCTGACCCGAAATCATATCAGACCCGAATAACTCTCTAAAATGTAATCAGAAGCAGCCACAAAAGTCAAAACACGCCTCCTCTTATACATCCAATCCCGTTTAAACTTCATTAAATGCAGCATGACACCGTGTCGGGCACGTGTAGCTCCCCGATTATCTCGTAGTATAATAAACATAGTGGGCCTAAAACAAAAGGCCCAAAACATTCCACAAACAAACCCTACCAACTCCCTCTCCAATCTGTCCCATCAGCTTTCCGCCGCCCAACACATAAAAATCATTTCATCCCCCTCATTTATCACTTTACACAATTATAATCAGAAAATCGCCATTTTCACTCTGCAAAAAGCTTGCATACTAGCAAAACGTTCAAAAAGTCTACCAGCGGTACAGCACTTGACAACGACCTCCAGCTCTCCGAAAAAATGTGTAAGTCCCCGAATTCTTCATCCCTTTAGCAATTTAATTTTGTTTATAAATGTAATACATCTGCTGAGTTGTTGTGATTTTGTGCAATCCCCCTTATACTATCTGTCTACCAATGAAACCAGCATCTTCTACTTCCAATTCCCAAAATTCAAGTCTTTCCCCTGATTCGAACCCCACCGAAAATCCATATATCCTCGAAAAAAGATAAACCCATCCTCGAAGCTAGAAGCCCAAACCAAAACCCACACAGAAGCCCAAGCTCGGATAGATAACATACCCGAAGATCCTTCCTCTGCCCCCTCAACCCTTGCACTCATTCCAGAAGGGATTCCGCTGTAAAAATCTAACAACCCACCCTCTTGCGAGCACTTTAGGGAGAACCCAGTGACCTTAGCTTGCTCACTAACTGCCGAAGACCTGCCCTCATCTTCCCTTGCGACCAAAGAAATAAAACACAACTACTGGCTACTCCCCGACCCAAAAAAACTAGAGAAATTTCAACGAATCCTTAACCTCCCAGAAACTGCTAAGATGATTCTGCCCGACAGCCTTCATTCGGACCCCATGAAACCTCTACCTAATCACATCACCCTCTTTGACACATTACTGGTGGCGGGTTTTAGATTCCCAGCCCATCCCTTTTACGTTCAAATCTCCCACTTGTACAAAATTTCCCCCTTGCAACTAACTCCTAACTCTATGAAATTCCTAGCAGGATACCTCATATTGTGTAAATACTACAACACCTAACCTGACTTAGGCTTTTTCCACTTTTGCTTTCAAATAAAATACCAACGGAACTCTTTCTATCTTTCCTCTCGCTCGGGTCTAGCTCGCTTTTTAATAAACCCTCCCAACAAAGTACCCGAGTGGAAGAACTTCTTTTTCATTCACAATACAGAAGACTGGCCCTTTATAACCGAGCTACAATGTCGTACCCCAAAATAATACAAACCACCCACCTCCAAACATTTCCCCTTCTATACAAAAAATACTCTGATCAGCTCGCAAAGTGGAGCAAACGCCCTTTCAACATGGTGCATCTCACCAGTCGGTCTGATATTTTTCGATAAGTGGGCATTGATTCTCGCCCGGTCGAACCAGATCTTGCCCTCACTGAGCCCGAGTTTGGTAGGTTTTCCAGGTCTTACAATCACACCATATCCCATACTACCAGAAAAATGAATAACAACATTCTCCTTGTCTACTGCAGTTGCCTTTATCAACAATTGTGACGTAACCCGCTCCGAAGCTGTCAAAGAACGACCAGCTCCGAAACCCACAGCTCACCCTGTACCCCCTCCTGTTAACGTGAACGATGCGTTACAATAGACCTTCGGGACAGCGACTGACGACGAAGAAGAAGTCCAATTGGTAAGGCGATCCGCCAAAAGCAAAGGAAAACGACCTCTTCAACTTGTACCAAGGAGCCCAACAGAAAAGAGCCTGAGCCCGTCCGAACAAAAGCGTCGTCGTCTTCTCAAGGGCCTCGCGGCGACCTCTATTAGTTCGCCCGACATAAGCAAGGGGCTGGCCAAACACGACAATGCTAAGGACATCCAAACCCTTCTCAACGAGCGTGCAATCCAACAGGTAGATCTCAAAATAACCTTATCTTTCCATATATCTTACACTTACAATTACTCACGAAACATCTTGATACAGCTGAGTCCTCTGTTCTCCAAACTCTCCGAAGAATTAGCGGCTCGTACAGTGGAGAGAGAGCTCAAAAAAACATGCGATGAGCTGACTGAACAAACTGAACAACAAACGTGGCAGTTACCACTGACTCAAGGGGAACTGGACGGAACACTCAAGCTACTGAAAGCTCGCGAGGACGAAATACAGATTTTGAAGGGCCAGGTGAATAGCCTAAAGGATGAGACGGTTCGTACCAACAACGAACTCAAGGATGCACAAAAGAAGGCTGAAACGCTTAAAGACGTGCAAAAATAGGTTGGAGAGCTCCAATTTCGAAACCAACAACTTCAAGAGCAAGGCCAGAAGGCTCATGAGCGAGGTGTAACTGAAGTTCGTCGGACCTTCCTCTCAAGTACAGCTGGCAAGATGTTCATTGATGCTTATCGGAAAGAGTTGGTGGAGGCTTATGAGAAGTCCTCCATTTACTTTAGCTTGATAGCCGGCGGTGCCTGAGAGTGGCTCTTTACAGCGGCTAACATGATCAAAGAGGATTTCTCTGCACTGAACGTCTCCTACATCCCCAACGTCAAAGCACTCATCGACAAACAAACCCCCTTCAGCAGTTTTAAGGGCGGTTGGACGCAACCAATTGACACGAAGTGGTGGTTATCTTGTCAGAGCCGAGCTGTCTTATCGAGTGGGTTACACGCCGAGCTAGAGACGCCATTGGATGACCTGCTCCCCGAGCCCGAGTCAATCACCACAAATTCCCCTGCTCCGACTTCTGCTACCGAAAACACTGCTTCAAACATTTGTCACTTTTCTGTTCGCAACTTGTACAAACAATTTATTATTCCTGCTAGTACTCTATTTCACGTTCATTATCTGCACAACTCTTTAACTCCCAATACACCACCCTGCAATAAAAATACTCAAAAGCAACCTACCATAAACTAACTTTCAAGCTAAGGGGCGTCAAAAAAAATACGAGCAACCTCACAAAAAATCCTTGGATCATAAGATCATAGTCAGATCACAGCCCATAAATAACGCATTTAATAAACACTTAGAACATATTAGCTCGCATAAAAACACTTATTCAAAAAAAAGGTAAGCCAAACATCACAACTACTTGACCATAAAGAATAAGATAGCTCGCATAACTTTATTCATTATATTACTCAACTTCTCAACATCATGCGGGAGATGTGCCCTCCGGTCAAGAGTTACCTTCTCCCGCCGCACAAAAACACAACTTTAAAAACATAAACTCCGCACACTACTTCACAACTTTTCACAAGATCACCTGGTCGGGAGAAGTGCCCTCCGGTACCTTCTCCCACCACAATAACACAACTTCACAAACTTTCACAAGATCGCCTAGTCGGGAGAAGTTCCCTCCAGTCCAGAGTTACCTTCTCCCACCACAAAAACACAACTTCACTCAAAATTATCTCTTTATCATAACTCTCCATCACAGAACACACTTTCCGCCCCAACTAATCTCTTGTGCAAAAGAAGTTCCCTCTGGTCCAGAGTTACCTTCTCCTGCCACAGAAACACAACACTTACCACAACTACAAACTTTCGCCATATCTCTTCAACACGAACTTTCTGCGGGAGAAGTGCCCTCCGGTCCAGATTTACCTTCTCCCGCAATCCACTCTCTACGCATAATACTTTTTCAAGTGACACACGTTCCAGCTTCGAGGCAAGACCTTCCCAGCTGCATCTTCAAGTATATATGCTCCTCCTCGCAACACTTTCATCACCTTAAATGGCCCAACTCAGTTCGGTTCAAACTTCTTAGTCATCCGCAATGCATCCGCCCTCCTCCATACCAGATTGCCGACCTAAAAACAGCGATGCTTAATTCGCTTATTAAAAGCAGCTTGTATTCTCTATTTATAGTGTTCAACCTGAGCTGCAGCTTTCTCCCGTATTTCATCAATTGTCTCGATCGCTCCTCGAGCCAGTCTCTCATTCTCTTCCACATTAAATACTGTCAAACATTGCGAACCTCCAACTATCTCTGCCGGAATGACCGCGTCCATTCCATAAACCAAGCTAAACGGAAACTCTCCCGTGGAAGTTCGGGGAGTCGTTCGATAAGCCCACAGGACCGATGCGAGCTCCTCTTCCCAGTGCCCGCCCGCTTTCTCTTATTGCAACTTGAGTCCCTGTACATTTATCCGACTAGTAACCTCCACTTGCCCATTAGTCTGTGGATGTGCCACAGAAGCAAATCGCTTCTTCATCCCTATCTCTCTGCACCACCTCTGCATTTTTCTGCCATTAAACTAAGTCCCATTGTCCGACACTAACACTCGCGGTACTCCAAACCTGCAAAATATGTTATCAAAAATAAAATACATTATGTGCTGCTCGCTTATCCCTGTGGCTGCTTCGGCCTCCACCCACTTCGTAAAGTAGTCAATCGCCACCACTAAGTTCTCTTTGTTGCTCGAGGTCATTGGAAAAGGACCCACAATATCAATTCCCAACTGCGCGCATGGGCACGGCGAGCTCATAACCATCATCTCCTCAGTTGGTATGTGAATAATAGGGGCATGCATTTGACACTTTTTACACGTTCGAACTAGCTCGCTGGCCATAGCTTTCATCCCTGGCCAAAAGAAACCATCCTGCAACGTTATGCCTACTAACGCCTTTCCCTTCGCATGATCGCCACAATACCCCTCATGTATCTCTTTTAACACTTCCAATCCATGTTCTTTAGCTAAACACTTCAAAAAAGGTCCAAAGCGTGACCTTTTGTACAGTTCTTCGTGTATCACACAAAAGCGAGCTGCTGTTCTGGCCTCCTTCGTTGTCAATCTCGCTGCGCCTTCTTTTTCTTTGACCAAAACATCCCAAATAGGTATACGCCAATAGTCTCTTATTTTAAGTTCCATAACCTCTTTACCCTTTTCCACGCTACTGTGACCCAGCTCCATTAATGTGATTTTTCGAGTATCACAAGTCCCCAAAGCTCCTGCTATTCGAGCGAGCTGATCGGCACGAGTGTTTTTAGCTCGCGGTAAATGTTCTATCTTGAATTCATCAAAACGTGTTGCCTCTTCGCGAAACTTATTCAAATACACTGCCATCTGCTCTTCCTTAGCTTCGAAAGAACCATCGAATTGACAAGCTATCAGCTGGGAGTCTGTACATGCCCACAATCTTCGTGCCCCCAGATTGCTCGCCATTTTGATACCATGCAACACAGCCTCGTACTCTGTCTCATTATTGGACGCTTTAAATTCTAACTTGATCGTGAACTTCAAATTCTCCCCTTCTTGGCTGGTCAACACAATACCCAGCCCTGCTCCCAATGCCATAGTCGAACCATTTGTATATAGGGTCAATGCTTTCACCTTCTTATCCACGTCAGCTGGCCTCGTCATCTCTTGTAAAAAATCTGCTAACACTTGCGCCTTGATAGCCACCCTTGGCTCATAAACCACATAATACTCACTCAACTCTACAGCCCACTTCACCAATCGTCTTGACACACTTGGATTGCCCAAAACTTGCTTGAGAGCTAGGTTAGTACGTACCTTCACCTTGTGACTCAAGAAATAGGGTCTCAACTTCCTAGCTGTACAAATCAATGTAAAACCTCCTTTCTCTAGCTCGGTATACTTCAACTCAGCCCCCCGCAGCATCTTGCTAATGTAATAGATAGGCTTTTTGCGTGCCCGCTTCTTCTCTTATCAACACGGAACTTACTGCAACCTCCCCTACGGATATGTATAAGATTAAATCCTCTCCCGGCATTGGCTTGGTCAGTAGTGGTATATCCGCCAATTACTTCTTTAACTCTTTAAATGCATCCGCAGCTTCTTTTTTCCACTCAAACTTGGATCCCTTCCGAAGCGCCCTAAAAAATGGGACGCCCCTCTCCGCCGACCTAGAAATGAAACGACTAAGACCTGCAATCTGACCTGTAAGCACTTGAACATAACGCACTGTGCGAGGATGTGACATCTCCAAAACAGCTCGCACCTTTTCTGGGTTAACTTCAATACCTCGCCCTGTCACCATATAACCCAAAAACACCCCAGACCGTACACCAAACGCACATTTCTTTGGATTGAGTCTCATCCCGTACTGCCTTAATATAACGAACGTCTTCTTCAAGTCTTCCACATGGGATTCTGCTCTCTTGCTCTTAACCAGCATATCATCGACATAAACCTCCATGGTGGACACCAGCAGGTCTTTAAACATACGGTCCACCAACCTCTGATAGGTCGCTCCTGCATTCTTCAATTCAAAGGGCATGGATACAAAACAATACGTACCCGTAAAAGTAACAAAACTCAATTTGGGTTGATCTTCCTTGGCAAGAGGTATTGGTGATACCCCTGTGAAGCATCCATCATACTTAACAGCTCGCACCCTGAGGTAGAATCCACCAACTGATCAATTCGTGGCAAAGGATAATGATCCTTCGGGCAAGCTTTATTTAAGTCGCGAAGATCCACACACATCCTCCACTTTTGTGCCGGTTTTGGCACCATCACAACGTTAGAAAAATACTCAGGGAATTGAATCTCCCTTATGTGACCAGCTTTCAACAACTTTTGCACCTCCTCTTCAATTACTTTATCCAGCTCTGGCCCAAAATGTCTAATCTTTTGCTTCACCGACCTTGCTTCCGGATCCGCATTTAAATGATGTTGCGCGACCTCCAGTGACACCCCAGTTAACTCTCCATATCCAAATGCAAATACATCCCGAAACTCTCTTAACAGCTTGATCAACTCGTCCCTCAACATCTCAGGCATTAGGGTCCCCACCCTCGTGGTATACACTGGGCGATTTTCCTCTAATGATATCTCCATCAGTTCTTCATTCGGTTTGACAGAGTTCCCCTGTTCCTTCATTTTCTTTGCACTAAGCACTCCCTCCAGCTGTTCGTCACCCCTCTCGCGTTTATTCTCCATCAATCCTTTCCTGACTGCCAATTGATAACATGATCTCGCAACCTGCTGTTCCGCGATGACCTCCCCTACTTTATCACCCACTGGATACTTGATGCTCATGTGATAGGTTGATGTTACCGCCTGGAACACATTAAGGGCAGGTCGTCCTAATATAGCATTATAGGCCGACCTCCCTCGGATGATCAAAAACTTCAAGCTCTTCTCCACTCGTGCCTCGTCTTTTCCTAGTACCACCTGCAGCGTCAGCCCGCCCTCGGTATTCACCTGTGCCCCATTGAACGCATATATGGGCTTATTTATAGACCGCACATTTTTTTCCAACTCCATCTGCTCAAGACAGTCCGTATATATGATTTTCACCGAGCTTCCATTATCCACAAAGATTCTGCCGACCTCGTATCCTGTAATCTCGACTTCGATCACTAATGCGTCATTGTGATCTTCCTGCATCCCGCGCCGATCCCCGGGGCCAAAAGAGATGACTGGCCCCACAACTTGTGATTGCCGACTCACACTAGCGACCTCCCACGTTCCTGAATGAGCTGACTTAACATGCCTTTTCCACGCATTATTGGAATCTCCATCAGTCGGTCCACCCGAGATCATATTTATCCTTCCTCTATTCCTTCGCGGACTATCGTGTCCTTGATTTCCTTGCTGCCGTTGCCTCACGACCTGTTTCCAGGGCGGACCTCCCGGTGGTGGTGTAGGTAGAGACCGCCTCTACTCCTTTGGCTCTCTCTCTTTGTAAATTACCTCATTCAAATGCCCCGCTTTTATATGTCTTTCTATCTCTTCCTTGAGGTGCCTGCATTTTTCCTTGAGGTGCCTGCATCTCCTCCTTCAAATGTCCGTAATTATTGTGGAATAAATAAAAGGAGGCAGTCTTAGGATGATTGGGAATCGGTGTGCAATCTTCTGGCCACTTTATAGCGTCGGGTACTAAGCGCTCCATAATGGTGAATACCCTAGCTCGTAGATAAAACAACGGTGTGAATTCTTCCTCCCTCAGACTTTGCACATTCTCTTCTGACCTCCCACTTATCACAGAGCTCGGGCTCAAGATCCCGCGCACTATTCTTCTCGGTTCTCTCCTCAGCTCTCTTTTGGACGTGTTATCCCCTGTATCTGTGGCCTCTCTGCCAAAACGCGCCCGATGTTCATCTTCAGCCTCCTCTACCTGTACGTACTTATGACATCTCACCAAAACTTCACCATATATCCGTGCCTCTTTCTTGACTAAAGACTTGCATAAGTCTTCTCTCCTCAATTCCTGGTGTAGATCTCCAGCCTTCATTTCATCGGTAGCAGCCGACACTTCCAGAGTGGCCCTAGTAAACCTGTTAATATATTTCTTAAGTGTTTCATTAGGTCGCTGCACCATGGGAAAAAGCAACTGTGCCGTCTTCGCACTCTGCCTCACGCTAGAAAACTGCTTCAAAAAAGCAGCTCGCAACACTTGATAACTAGTAATCTTTCCCCGTGGGAGCTGATAGAACCAGTTTTGCGCGATCCCTAAGGTGGATACAAAGGCTCAACATGTCACGGCATCCGTATAATTGTGTAACATTCTTGCATTCTCGAAGAGCTATAAGTGCTCGACTGGATCCGTCGTTCCCCGATATTGAAATTCTAATGCTTTATAACTTTTAGGCACTGCAGCATGTAACATATCATCTGAGAAGGGATGTCCCTCGTCTCCATTAAATTTCTCCCCATCTACTCGCTTTTGTAATTTCAGCATGACCTCCTCTAAATCTCTAAACGCCTACTCTGTGGCCCTACTTCATTTTCTCCTTTCCCTTCATTAAATCCACTACGACTCTTCCGGATTTTCTCTCGAGATTCACCATCCGTGTCTGAGGTCGGAGTCCCGCTCTCACTAACGTGCTTACTGTGTCGGCGACCTCTACGCTTATAATGGCTTCGCTTCACTTTCACTCCCTTCACTCTCCGCTTACGAACATGAGAATCTATGGATGAGGTAGAACTAGAAGCGTCCTCATTTTTTTGCTTCCTCCGTCCTCTCTTTCGAGACAGTTTCTCAGACAGATACTTCTCGTTTTGTTTTACTCTTCTGATCGCTGACTCTTCCTCTTGCTCACTATCTGATTTATAACCCTTTTCTTTCCCAGTACCCAGCCCGCCTTCTAGGTATCTATATAACTCCTCCTTCTTCTCTAAGGGCACAAAATCCATAAGCCCTTCTAAAAAACCCTTCTTATTCTGACAGGGCTTATCTTTGGGCAAATCCTCCCACTCTTTCGTCCCTATGTGAATTGCTTTCTGCGCTTCCCCCTCCGGCGTTCTTGCCTGCAACCCTTCCACTGGTCTCTTCCCATCACACTTCTTGGGAGAGGGAGACGGTGTGTTACCAGTGCTTTGAATAGCTGGATCCGCCTGAGAAGGCGTTTGTCCATCTTTTGTCATCTCTTGTTCGTTGATATCCGCCAATCAGTTCTTCTTCTTCTTATTGTTCAACCCAGAACCATAGTGTAGGGTTCTAGGAATTATGTTGCTATCCTTCATGTTTTGTTTGTGAAATCTCTCACGCCTTTTCCTCAAGGACTCGATGTCACTCTTTCCTACAGCCGGCGCCAATTTGATAAGTCCAAAAAGTTGGGCTACCAAATATAGGGGGTACTAACCTCAAAATAGAGATCAGCGATCTGAAACTGCTTCCAAACACGTCACAACGACCTGCCAAGACCTCCACGAATCTCCTGGCGACCTCGCTAGTCCTGTAAAATAGCACCTCAGACGGGCCGGATTTCGAGCCCGTTAAGGCCCTCCGACGCTTAAGTTAATAAGCGAAATCAAAACACTCAACACTTCTCTTCAAATATAAAATAGTAATGCGATAGAGCAATATCGACTTAAATGTTAATGAGAGGTATACACCTCCTTTTATAAAGATAGGGGAAGTGCCCCTCAATCTAGGGTTACCTTCTATAACCATAATTCCATGAATATTACAACTCCACAACCGACTCAAAATTGGGACTCTCTCTGCATGTTAAGTTCCCATACATAACAAATCTCTTCAACATAACAGGCCTGAGCCCTTTATAGAGCCCACCTAAAACCTTATAAACCACTCACTTTAAGCCCAAAAGCTTAATATTAATAAAGCCCATAATCGAGCTCAAGTACACAGCTCAAACCATAAGAGATCACGACCCTATATGAGAAATCATTCTCATACTACAGGTCGCCTTACACAAATACTCAAACAAAATCACGTGTGAACATTTTGGTCCGTATCAGACTCCAACTCCAAAAAGGCCTCATCCTATTTTTTCCGGCAACCAATGCGATGGCAAAGATGAGAGCACCGTACGAGGTCTAGTAGTAGTGACGTTGCATTGCGGCCAAGGTGGAGATGGAGAGGGCTCCAGCAGCCGCGAGCACATCCATGAACTAATATGAAACAAGGAAGAATCAACTCTCCACCCCCAGGTTTCTTCACATACTCACTAAACCAAAAAATGCCGGCTGGTCACGGTCTGAGGTCGCGAGATAGAGATCTATTTGCCTGACCATTCAGGAAGAAGGGTCCGACCCATCTTTGGATCTTTGAAATCGGCAATTATGTTGATGTGAAAGTAAACGGGTCCATACATAAAGGCATGCCCCATAAATTCTACCATGGATCTTTTTTTTTATATTTCTTTATATACAATTATTATTATTGATTTTGTTATTCTTGATTTACTTTTGCTTTTTTTTAATTGGACACGTTGTTGATTTATCAAACTTTCCTATGTCGTTTTAATATGATTTAACTTTCCAAATTTTTATTTTTGGGGTTTTTTGTTTATCTAATTTTTCCCATGTGATCTGCTGCTTACGGATAATTAATTGTAGTTGATTTGTTTTTATGCATCCAGGTCAGTCGGTAACATAATCATTAGGAAAAGAATACATGTTCGAATAGAACATGTTCAGCCATCTCGATGCCACGAGGAGATCCTCATGAGGATCAAAAAGAACGATTAGTTAAAGGCCGAAGCAATGGCACAAGGTAAAATTATCAGCACAAAGAGGTAGCCGGAAGGGCCAAAGCCTGGTTTCATGGTAGGAGGTGAAACTATAGAAACCGTCACTCCGATCTCGTACGATATTGTCAATGATCTCAAGGGTGGTTACTAAGGATTGGCTGGGTTTACGGCTTTTTTAATGGTCTATCTATTTGGAAACTGTTATTTTGAACTTGTACTCTGTGTCTTTGTTAATTTGAAAGGATGGCAACGAGTTGAAAATTGATAATATAGACCAATCTAGGCTTAGAGTGATGATAAAAAAAAAGGAAGAATCAATCACTGCTAATGGTGGAAAAAGCATCTCACACAACCCGATGGAATGAGAGGGTTTTAAGGGTTTACCTTCCGAAATATGAGTGTTGTTGAACCTGGTAATTGTTGGGATGCCATTCCCAACGGCATCCCGGGAGACGAAGAGTTTGATAAATTCTCAATATTTTGGATTTTCCTATGGAGAGTTTGGAAGATGATGGGTTTGTGTCTTATTGGGATATCACCAAGTCGCATTGTCTTTGCCCGATTCCGTCCAGCGTGCTAATGGGCCCGTCGACAATTCCTGATGTCAAAGTTGATACCGGGACTCCATTTTTGTTGCCAGGCAGTTTATTGCTGGAGCTCAAGAGCAATAAATAGTCGGCCAACCTGGTTGAACCCTCTGGCCCACGTATCATTCAACCCAACAAACTCCCTGAGTCCCAAGAATCTAGCATTTTCCAAAACCAAAGCCCTATCTCGGTCCTCGAAAGTAGTGGTGGGTCCTGCTCGTCTGGTAAGAGCGTTGTCCCCGTGCGGGCCCGATCAAAATGACTCAAACGCGCATCCTCTTAGCTTTCACCATCAACCTATTTCATCACTGACAAACAGACTTCGATTCCCCGGAAAGATAATAAAGACAAGAAAAAGAAATTACCACCGGGCCCTGAGGTCGAAAACTCATTACAGGCCCCAAGTTGTCCGGCTGTTAGTAAAAGGTGCACTCACTGCCAGGTAACCAAGACGCCGCAGTGGAGAGAGGGCCCGTTAGACCCGAAGACCTTATACAACACGTGCGGGGTCCATTACCGATCAGGTCATTTGTTCCCAGAGTACCGTCCCGCAGTGAGCCTGACGTTCATCCCGGCACTGTACTCAAACTCGCATAAGAAGGTTGTGGAGATGAAGAGCAAAGGTAAAGACCTGAAGGCGAAAACCGAGGAGCCATCGGCATCGCATAACTGGATTTTGTTCCGATGAGTAACTATTTGTTCGATTATATTTAGTGAAACGGGATATATGTCTCTTTCCGATTAGTTGACCAATTTCATTCGGATTTTGTTTTGAATCGTGTCTCTAATTTTTTTTACATCTTTTTCCGCATATGGTGACGTTTAGTTAGGGTTGTGTACAAAAAGTGCACCTGTGTCTAGAACTATGGTAAGGTTATGAAATTAGAGTTAGATTATTGATTAAAAAAAATCACTGCTAATAGTGGAGCTGAAGCAACAACTGTAACAAACAAACGGTGAATCTGAGGTAAAGGTTTGAAGTATTTATCACTTTTGTTTTTTAATTGTATGACATCAGAGAGATACTGTGTTGTGTGCTTCAAAGTTTGGCCAACTGGAGGAGTGTAGTTTAAACCACGTGGTTGATCAAGTGATGAGTCAGGAGAAAATTTGGTAACTAACTAACACATGCTTTTTATAATCCAACTTCGTTAATGATCATGTTGTTATTAATATACTTACATCCATATTTTTTTAGGATGAGATGATAGCTAGGAAAGCAAAATATGCCGAAGAAGGATTGAGAAGATCGAACAAGAAATAGCAACCGAAGTTCTTGGCCATGCATCTGGTTATATCTAAGGCGTCAGTTATAGACCGAAACCTCCAGGTAAACGCAACACGTTGCTGGTTCGAATACCCAACACCTGCAACAGGAACTGGCAGAAACTCAAGAAAAGTTACAGGATTCAGAAGGTCAAGTGACAGCTTAAGAATGAAGTCGATGATTTGAAAAATCAACTGAGTCAACAAGGCGAGTGCATCGAGAAGCTTATGGCCTTCATGAGAGCAAATGTGTCTGCCTAGGGTGGGAATAATGCCTGATCCAATATATTCCACGTAAGTCAGAACTTCCAATTTCAATATTGTGAACTTTGTATAACATTTTTTTGATGATGTGATTATAAACTAATTTAAAATTATAAATTTGAAATCTGCAGGTATTCTATTTAAAATCAGATCCCACTTTTGTTTGACAATGCTGGCATATGAAATAAGTCAGGCTCAAGTTACATAAGTCTTGATATATGGTTTAACTCTTTTGGTTTAGTTTAAACTTTCAGATGCTTGTTTTGAATGTTCCAAGTACATTAATTATAGTTGTCTGTTTGAAGAACTAATTTGGTATGTGTTCTAAATATTTGAAAGTAATATTTTGGCTACAATACTCTAATTTTAGTGTTTTAGTATATGTTCTGAATGATCGAAGAGATATTTTGGAATATTCTTATCATTTCTATTGTAATGATAAATGCTTATTTGCTTTTATTTTCATCTTTATGATATTTTCCCTTACAAGAATAATGAGAAAATAATGCACATAGTCAGGATAATTTATGTCATCATGAATATAAACAATCAAATCGTGTTCAGTCAATTATTATAACTTTAAGCGTCACATAAGTATTTTAAATTAGCCACTTTAATAAATCATAACAACTTGTTTCATCGCATAATACTTTGAACCTGTCACTTAAACTAAATTATTTGTGATGATTGGAATGTCACCATTTAAAGTCATCTAATGACAATGAATTTTATCACCATATCTACCCCTTACATCATCATCGAAAATATATATTTTGTGATGATTATAATATTCATCATATATTGCTAATTTTTTTCGTAACAGAACATTTCATTACCTTTCATAATAAATGGTGACACACTGGTTTGTCATTGTAAATATAATTGTTCATTGACGATCAATATTGCATCATTATAAAATAAATCTATCGTGACGAATTACATTATTTTTGACAAATTTTTAATACATATTATGACAATATGAGTATCATTATAACTCAATAAATATTGTCAATGTAATTATGTTTGTCACGAAAAGTCAAATGTTTTGATGACATAATAAGTGTTCGTCATTGAAAATGGTGACATACAGTGACAATACAGATCTTTTGATGACAACTTTTGATTCACTTACGTGACGAATTCAGCGTCACCAAATAGTATCACCTATGGTGACAATTTACATCAGCGTTATCAAAACCGAATATTTATTGACGCATTTGAAAAAATTGTCACTTTCACCTAATATGACAGTCATACCATACAACCTCTGTGACGCTCAAATTGCGTCATCTATTATTTTCAGTGACGAAAAAATAGACTTTAAATGACGAAATATATCGTCATTGAATCTCAAATTTCTTGTAGTGTTTGGTCACGATTTTTAAATAAAACTGGTTGGGCAGTTTACTAAAGAACCGCCACTAATACACCGCACTGGGTGTCGCTTCTTAATATAAGCGCAACCAATAAATGCGGATAGTTTTGATGTTTCTTAATAAAAAGCGTAATTTATACTTCCACAAATTTAACCTCCTAACCCTAATACACAGAGATTCCCATTCTAGACGCTCACCAGCCTCACTCCTCATCTACGCCTAAAACGACGAGGAAGTATTATTGAATAATATTGATTAGGAAGTTGAGCTCACGAATATTGAAGGGAAGACGATTTCTACAAGGAGGATGGAATCTTCTAGAAAAAGAGATGTGAAATTGGGCATAAAAAGGTTGCGGAAATTGATGGATTGTGTTACTAATCTCAAAATCGTGCTTCAGTCGGTGATTACTGAAGTTCCGAATGTGGAGAAAATTACTCTGGATCTTGGTCCATGTTTATGAACTGAGTTTTTCACATGGGTGTTCATTTTCGGGTGATTTTAGTCGAACTAAAATTGCAGAAACTCTTTCAAAAAAGGTTGCTCTGATTTTGTAGTAATATTTGCATTTTGTCTGATATTTGAAGTCTGTGATTAATTGCTGTTATTGTTATTATTTTCTTGATAGGCGATTCGTATGCTGATATCAAGGAGTGCTGGATCGGATTCATATGCCGGTAACACTTGAAATGATTTTTTTTTTATTTTTTTTTTTGTGTGCGCGCGCGTATTTGGTTTTTTTGGTTAATAAAATGTTCTGTAAGTCCTACCAAATTGTTTCTCTGGGTGAAAGCTCCTTCTTACCTTAACTTGCCTTTGCACTTTCTTCCCAAGCGCGAGTTGCGGCAAAATAAGAAAGTAATATAACACATCTGTAATTTCCCTTTGCGTTTTCTGGTTGTGTTTGTTTTATTGGGTGTGAAAATTGCCTCAGTTATATTCTTAAGTTTCAGGTAAAAGTATTGTGAAATCAAATAATAACTAGTTGCTTAACATAAATATTATTTAAATGCTAAATGTTATGCTATAAAATGGGCCGGATTATCTGAATCAGTTTATCTGGTAGAGCATATAGTGTCTTATGTTTAAGTAACTTTGATGTAACATTTTCTGTATTTAAGATATTGTATTATTTTTATGTTACTGAAGGTGCCATTTAGACTAAGATTTAGGTGCAGAACCCGAGATTTGGATATTAATGATCAGCCTAATGATTGTGCTATCTCTGCTGGATTGTTGGACTCTACATCAAAAGATATAATCTGGCACTGAATAATTTTCTGCTTAAATGCTCTTTTTTTACGTTTCAAGCAACTCGGTAACGCAGTTCAACATGTAATTAAGATTTTATTAATTATTTCCCCCTTTAAGATGTTTCATTTTGTCAGTAAAATCTTACACAATTTTATTTTATTTTTTCTATAAAATCTTGTAAAGTGCACAAGTGATGGGGCTAGTAGGATGCAGATTTAGTGGTCTTGAACATGGACAAAACTTGGCAGGTGCATTGAAGAGAGACTTGCATGAAGGGTCTAAATCTCTTATCTCAAAATTTGGTAGACATCCTTCACTTTTTGTTTTGAGTGACTAAATGCATTATTTCTCTATTTATTTGTGTGCATTAGTTTATGTTCATCATGGTATTTTATTTTTCCTCTCTATGTCCAAACTCGATTTTTCTTGAGGACAGCCAAAAAGCTAAGTGTGGGGAAGGTTATTTTGAGTCGAACTTTTTGTCTTTCAAGATTAAAAATCAAGTTAAACAATGCGCGTCTATGTTTGAAAACAAGTTCGCCCGCAAGAGAACGGGGTCACAGTAGACTGGCAAGTTAAACCGAGTCGATTCTCTCGAGGAGTGAAATTTCGGAATTGATGGGGTTTATTATTAATAAAATCCCAAGTTCTAATTCTAAACACACGATCAAGGGGGTTTTGAGTTGTGGAATTGAACAAACTAAATTTGAAACTAATCTTGCAACGAGAGTGTCAATTTCTTTGCGAGAATTTAACAAATGATTATTGAACTATTTAAATACTTTTGCAAGAGGTTTAAACTACAAATAAAAGACAAACATATCATCGAACACTTGGAGTGCAATCACCAACTACGATTCTAATAAGATCAAATTCCAAACCAACAACCAAATATAAGCAAGATTTAATTAACTAATTCAACCAACTCAAGGTTCAACATATAACTCAAATCATTCACAAAGGATTCAAACACACTGTTCCAATACTCAATTCTCAAACAAGAAATACCAACGAAAGTTTCTAAACTACTAATTATAAATAGAGTTTAGAGGATACTGAATTCGGGTAAAAATACGATCAATTGGAATGATAAAAGTTATGCTATCTCCAGCGATTTCGGAGAAAAGAAACTCTACACAATGAAACTAGAAGCTTGTCACGAACTCCAAATTCCTGTGATGAAGGATCAACTCGAATGTTTATATCATTTGCCAAGAGGGCTCTAACGAATTGTTCACTCTATAACGATGGTAAGAGAGATATGTCAGATCTGTCCTCTAAAGGATGATACTTCATGTCTGACAATCCCTGGTCTTTTGTAGCTTCCAGACCCCCATCAATGCCAAGAGTAACTGAAAATAATTTCAAAATCCGAGTTTGTAATGCCTGCATCCGGCCAGATGGTCAGAAGTATCTGACCGAATGGGGATTTCTGCCAGCCAATCCGGTCGGATGTCAGATCCATCCAACCGGATGTTAGTCCAGTAGGTTTATCCACCAGGTCATCCAATCGGTGCGAGTTTAGAAGATCAATCCGGTCGGATGTCGGAACCATCCGACCGGATAGGTATCCTTGTGGCTACTTTTGGGCGCTGACTTTCTCGTCCTCATCTCCCGGATTCGTCAAACGCTCTAGCTGCATGAGAAAACACAAAAGTCATCTCAAAAGAACCAATTAATGATCGAAAAATCGGGAAGTTAAGTAAAAAGCTGTAGAATGCAAAATTATGCGAAATAGCCTAATCTTAACCTGAAAAAGATAACAAAAAGACTTAAACATGACTCAGAATATGTACAAAAATATGAAAAATACGTACGAATCAAATTTGTACATATTTGTGTGTGTTTTCGTATGTTTTTGTATCTTATCTTGTGTGATTTAGTTGGATTTGAGTCGTGTTTTATCTCATTTTTCTTTGTTTTGCATGTTCATAGCTTATGTTGACGTTTTAGTGTTTTTCATATTTTTCACATATTTTTATAGATATTTATGTTAGTTTTATTTTTCTCGGTTTTAGGATAGTAGAGCGAGCCCTAATGTGTTCCCGAGGATAACAACTCAGTTCGATTCAACAAAAATATAACCCAAGCCCACGAAGTACAACCATCGATCAACGCACCATCAGGGCATCGATAGGAAATCAACGCGCCCTTCCCCCTGTGTCGATAACATGAGCGGATCGATCTACTTAGTACTTTCTGCAATAATCGATCGACGTGTAATCGACAGTCCATCGACGCACGATATCTTCCACCATTGACTGCCACCATCAATTGACACCTACTCGACAGCAGAGACACTGTCGATCGATGATAAATTGATGATCAATCAATAAAAGGCCATTTTTTGGCTATTTTTGTCAAGATTACCATTTGGCCCCAAATTATTCCCCCTTATATGTATTCTTACACGTCTCGGCCGAGGAGGATTCTTTTGGGATACATTTGAGACTTAGATCGTTTTCTCACCAAACCTTATCTCCTTCCCCCATCATCTTCTTCAAGCATAAACCTCTAAGACCTCTCTTGTTTTCATGTTTTTGATGACTTTAGCCTATAAATTAGTAGATAATTTGTGTGAAGAATATTATTTCTTTGTGATAGTTTTGTAACTCTCTGGCTTTTGTGATTTGAAGATTATTGCTTACTAGTGTAAATTTTTTATTCTTATTTCTACTTCTCTTGTTTTGATTGTGTAAATGTTGAAACTATTGACTGTCTAGTGTAATTATAGCTAGGATGTTCAAGTTTTCATGAGTTGTTAGCAGAATTCCCCTTTCCCTTCCATTGTTAAGTTCTTGTTTTCAAGTTTTTCCCCTATTTGTCATAGCTTGGAAAGTCAGTTCCATGTACTTGGTTGTCAATGTAGTCTAGATTCTTGTTAGAAACTATTTAAGCTTTGCTATAGTTTCTTCGACTTTATTGTTGTATTTTGAATTCTCTTTTACATCCATGCTTTGTTTTATTTTATTTGATCTTGATTTATGAATTCATGAATTTTTCTAGTTTAATGTTTTCAATTTCTAACTTCCAAGTTTAGTATTGTTTTGTATTTTCATTTATCTTGCTTTATGTATCCAAATTTTTTTATAAGCTTTAATTGTAGTTTGAGATTCCTTACCTTGATAAACCAAAAATCAACTAAAATTGAACGTGTGTTTAGTGTAATTGTGTAAAAATGAAATTTATGATTGTCGTTCCTTGTGAGATACGACTTGAGTCACCTCACCGCATTATGATCGACCCCGTTCTCTTGTGGGAAATCATCAAATCATTTGTAAAATTGGTTTGTTGAGATCACTTCAGCTGCATCTTGAACCATTTTGATGTTCGTATTTGATGATTTTTCAAGAGCGATGCAAGATGATCCTCTAACGTGAATCGTAGGGTCGACGCGATGCGTGGAACAAAGATTTGTTTCCCCAAGGATAGCCCAGATATAGTAATCTAGTATGAATTCATTTTCAACTAGGTGATACTTGATCTCATCGACATCGTGGTAACTACAATTCCTATATTTGGTATGACTACAAGGACACTTCAATCTTCCTCCATCATTCATTACAAGATGTGTGAGTGCAAATTGAAAGAAACTCTCTACCTCTCCCACATATACTTTGGATAGACAATCGCCCACCCTTTGTTTATACATCTAAATACGATCATAACTCATCATATGATTCCCTAATTAGAATTAATTAATATATAATCACAAATAATAGGTGATATATAAGTGATTGAATTATAGATAAGTGGGCGGTATGAGACAGTATATATATAACAATTAAATTATTGGTAAAGGCCTATCCCATTCAAGAATGTGGGCTTCACTAATATAATCATCTTAGTGTGTGTTTTTAGAACCAAAAGTTTCTAGCAACACCTCTTCTTAGTTCACTAAGTACACATACATTGCAGTGCACCCGAGTACAAAAGAGAGATACAAATCGGAATTAAAATTCCACAAAACACATACAAATATAATCACATAACTATCACATTTTCAAACTGTTCAAATAAGTGGACAATTCAGAATTTATAATCAAACTCTTCATTTGATACTAAAGCCCAAATGGTCTAAAGTAAGGTGTTTAAGTGTGGAAATAGAAGAATACATGTACCATGATTAATTATATCGATGGATACCATCCGTCGATAATCAATGGAAAACCAACAAAACATTCATAAATATTTATACAAATAAATGACATAAAAATAATTCAAGAAGCTGTTATATAAAATCACAGTTCATAACAAAATATTCAACACCACTTTTATTAACCACCATCACATTTCAAAACATGAAATCCTATATTGGAGGGAGAAAACCTCCCAGTCGGCGCCGCACACCACGTCACCAAAACACCAGCCAACACAACACCAAGTACAAAACCAAACAATTGCAACACAAATAAATCCCCAAATATTCTTATAAATAAACTATGTAGAAATAACTTAAGAAGGTTACATGAAGACATGGTATGTTAAAACAATATAGCACTAATAACACTAACTATAATTAATCATAGTTATCTAAAAGATTCCTAAGTCGACCGTATTATTCAAATTAAACTCTAAACTAACCTAGTTTTAAAAAAACAACCCTAATTAACTAAATAATTATAATTGAGCCTTAACTAAATCTTAAAATAACCCTAATTATCTAAATAATTATAATTTAACTCTAATTTATTGAATTAATTGCTAATTAAACCCAAAACTAACCATAGTTTTTAAAAAAATATTCAATTATCTTAATAATTATAATCAAACCCTGATTTTTAAAATAATTTTTAACTAAATCTTAAAAACATTAATTAAAAAATATTTTAAAAACCGATCCTAATTATCTAGTTACTTACAATACAACTCTATTTGTCAAATAAATTGCTAATTAAACCCAAAACTAACCATAAATTTTGAAAAAAAAATCTCAATTATCTAAATAATTACAATTAAATCCCAATTTTAGTAATAATTGCTACTTAAACCAAAAACTAAACATAATTTTTTGAATAAATCCCAATTATATAAATAATTACAATTAAACCCAAGTTTTGAAATAATTACAAACTATTCCCAAAACTAACCTTTTTTTGAAGTTAATCCCAATTATCTAAACAATTACAATGAAAGACTAATTTCCAAAATAATTGCTAATCAACCCTGATTCAAATATAATATTCAAACTTAAACCTTATTTTATACTCTAATTCAAATCTAAATGAAACTTAATTCATAATTTAACCCTAGTTCAAATCAATCATATTAACAATTAAAAATCCCTACACTACAATTCACGAATTCAATTAAAAAAAATAATCACAAAATTTCCATCCATTTCAATCCATTCCAAAAATTAAGATTTTAAGAAATAAAATTTCCTTTGAATTTGTCCTCGAGCGGCATAAATGGTGGAGCTCAGCTGCATCAGCAGCACGATGATGAGTGACGACAAAAGAAATCACTACAAAAAAAAGGGAAATACTGACGGGTTTTGTTGAAGGCTGAAAACCCATCAGTATATGCTGACGGCTGTTGACGGAATGTTGTTAGGCAAAGGCCATCAGCAAGAAGTCCGTCAGCCGACCCTCAGAATGGCGCCAGTATACTAATTGGGCGACGGGTTTGCTGGTGGGTCACTAACGGACAACAGTGCTGACGGGTCCATGCCCGTCAGCATAATTAAAAAGAAATAAAAAAATATTACTGGCGGGTGCTTGCCCGTCAGCAAAATTAAAAGCAACGATGGGCACGTATATCTAGTGAAAATCAAAAGGGCGGCGAGGGGAGCCGAGAGGGAAAGACTCCTTCTTCTTCCTTTTATTATATCTCTTTTCCTTTATTTATTTTTTTCTAAAATGAAACATCCTAATGGGGATATTTTACCTAGGTTTTTTACTAAAAACAATTGCCCTTTTTTTTAAATTTTGCCGACAAGAATCAACCTTCGGTGAAACCCTATAGGTGGCCCATCAGCATATTTAATTATAATTTGTCCTATGAGCATCATTCGACGATGAATTACCTCGACTCTTCTTCTTTGATATCACACAATTTTGAGCAACATGAGATTGTTTTCGGATTTCAAAATCAAATTAGCCTTACTTGACAAATTTCTTTGATCTCTTAGAATTCACCATGATTCCTAAAATAAAATCTTTTCAATATTATATCCCATTGAAGAAGAAGAATTCAATTAATCTCAACCAACACATAGAATCGTGTAGTCATAAAGGTTTAATTCATACTCATGCATAAATAGGTGTAAAGAAGTCTTCAATGAATATCATAAGACATAAATAATCAACAATCCTAATCATGCTTCTAATAATCAATCAATCAATGAAAAATAAAGATTTATAATATAATAGAACAAGTAAGCATAAAGAGAGAATCCATTAATCTAAACCCTAGTTTTAAAAACTGACAAGTTTTTCATCTTTTCCCCAAGTTGAATCAATGAATAATATGATTGTGATGAATGAAAAGTGTTTGGTATGTAAAAACAAATCATAAATATGTAACTATATGGTTCGTTAAAATTTTCGGACTAAGGAAGAGAAGATGTTTAAAGAAAGAAGAATTGCAAATAAAAATGTAACTTCCTTTTAGAAATATGTTTTGACACCTGACATAACTCGATTGACATCTCGGTGAAACTCCCGTGTTTTTTAAAAAATAATCCGCCCGAAGTGACACCCAACCACTTGTGGGTATATAGTGAAGAACTTCTATCCTATTCCACCCGACCTCACACCTAAATTGGTTGGGTGTCTCCTCCGATCTGTAGAAACTTGAGTCTGTCTAGGTTCACCCAATCACACACCAGACCGCCTGGTCGGGTGCCTACCCAAGTACAGACTACTAGGAACAAAATAAATTTATTTTTTTAAAAAAAAAAACTTCATGAAAACTACATAATACTCTAAAAATAAATTAAACTAAAAGAAACTAAACTTCATTGGGTTGTCTCCAAAGAAGCGCTAAATTTAACATCTTCAGGCAGATGCCTATTGATACTTTGGGATGCCCAATGCCAAGTTCTTTCCTGGCACACCTTTCTCTTCAATTTCATCCTGTCTTTGATCACCTGTATTAAATATATTCTCATCATCACTTTCATCAAATGAGTCATAGAAAGTAGGAAAGGAATGTGCTTATTAAAATAAGGAAGTGTAAGAACTCCCTTCTCCATGTCTATCAATGCTCGTACGGTGTACAAGAATTGACTTCCTAATATGAGTGGAGCATATCCATCATCATTCATATCCATTAACACAAAATCCACTAGATAATTAAAAGTTCCTATATTGACAACCACAACTGTTTAATACGCAAAATTATTTGATCTGCTAATCTTAATGTCATGTTATTGATCTTTAATATCATGAGGCCTATTTTTTGAAAAGTAGCAAATAAATTCATATTAACACTTGAACCAAAATCAAAACAAGCTCTCTGAATACTAATATCTTTAATATTGACCGAATCACAAAATCACCAAGGTCTTCTTTAAAATCAGAAGTGAATGACGCGTATCTCTTATCAATCTCTCATCCATCAATCTTCTTGGCCTCACCATGCATCCATGGTTCTCATCTACTTAAACTAGCATTACATGACTCCATTTGGACTCATTTTCGTATCACTAAACAATCTACTCTTCTCACCTAGTCCACCAATCATCTTCGAAAATTGCCTAACTTACATATTCAGATTTCTCAAATGTGCTCCCATCGTTTTGGCCAACATTGTATGATCAACTACCGCATTCGAATTCGCCTCATTCTTTATAAAACTTTGAGATTAGCTTTTCATAAAAACATTCAAACCACCTCCATCGATTACTTCTTCTCTTCAACAATCTTGTTGTTCACCACATTAAAATATAAAGGAGGATGAAGCAAGTTTTTTATATTAACAAGTGACAAGTTATCTTTTATATTATTTGATAATTTGGATAAAACCCTCCTCAATAAAATTCCCGCCCCACATAAGTTTCTTCTAATGAATCCAGCAAAATATTCTTACTTATAGATAATTCTCACTATTTTATGGTTCTCCCTCAACTTTATAATGTAATTGATTGTCAAAATTGCCAATTATGCATCAATTTCCTTGAGAGAATCCACCTCTTTCACGTCGACTACTTGTTCAAAACTTTTCGTATCCATATCTTCAACAACTACAAATGCACCTCAAGTGCTTTTCAAAATTAACGAACCTACGATATCTGCATCGATCAAAGCTCAAGTTTATCCCCTCAACTCGTTGTAGAAGAAATAAATTCTTTACTGTCTGTAAATTTGTGTCGATGACACCTTCGAATAAGATCTCAAAATATATACCAAGCTTCATATAATTGCTTTGAGTCAAACTGTGTAGAACTCGTAATCCAGCTCATCAAGTGTATCATTCTTTCAGGCGGGAAATTGTTTGTCAGAAACTTATCATTCAACTCATCAAACATCATTATGCCCCATCATCAACTAACTTTAACCAATGCCTTGACCTATCCTTTAAATAAAATGAGAACAAGCTTACCCAAAAAGCCTCTTTTTACACGCCATTAATCTTTTGTAAGTCGGATACTTGTAAAAAATGTGTACGATGTTCATGAGAGTCCTAGATTGTGTTAACCCCAAAATGCTCTTGAGAAACCATTTGAATCAAAGAATGCTTGTTTTAATAATTATTAGCTTTTGTGTGACATAAATCATAAAAAATGGTAGGGTATGGAATCACTCGACTATCACAACTTCGCCTTTGTTCGTCTTGGGCGTGTTGCTCATGATCTTGGTTTGCGCTCTCTCTTCTCACTCCAAATCTTCTTTTTGTGCTCTCTTATCTAGTTCCCATGCTAGCTCGGCTCTCTTGATTTTGGTATTTTTATCATTGGAAACATCCTCGACGAAACCATAACCTTGTACATGCCCATCGTCACCTTCGGCCATAGCTCAATTTGTCTCCCTTAACTTTTTAGCAGTTGCTTCAAGCTCTAGATAATAAATGACAAATGGTCCCTTATGAGAATGCATGGACATTCACTACACACAATAAACTAAAAAAAAACCAACATAATAAGAAAATAAAGATAAAATAAAAGGCTCAAAATCAAAATCTAAACTACTTATAAATATATTAATCTTATTCACTAGTCCCTGGAAACAGCGCCAAAAACTTGTTCGCCTCTATTTTAAACCATGACAAGTGTCTATGTTTTAAACATAGTAGTGGCAAGTAAGGTCGTATTTTACAAATATTAATTATATTAAATACCTTAATTATAATTGTTATGATTTTATTTAGAGAATTAAATATGATGGTATAAATTATTAAACTAATTAGAATAAAACAAACAAAATAATATGTAAAAATAATATGTGATAGGGATGATTCCTAGACAATGGTTCCAATTGACATAACTTTCATTTATGATAAATAGTCTTATAATTAATGTTTCACCCTATAGAGCATCGCATGGGTCATCCAATACTCCTATTCAGAAAATGCATATTCGTACACTAAATCACCCGTGCACCTCACCGTCCCGTTGATGTCATGAATTTAGATAAAAATAGATCCTAAAAATTAATAGATCTCATTAGACAATATTAATCATGAAATTATCTACTTCATTTATCTTATCACCTAATTGTTGTTTCCTCCATCTCCATTTCGATTCAATACTTGAAATTGTAAACAGTGATCAAGTGCTCACAAGAATTCAAAACAAGATAAAAACAAGTAGGCACTACTACAAAACCGGCTTTTCACGTCGGCCCATCCACGTCGGTTTTTGAAAAACCGACGTGATAAGTAAGCATTCACGTCGGTTCCTTTAAAAACCGACGTGGTTTGAAATATTTCACGTCGGTGTTTTCAAAACAGACGTGAAAGATTATATTAAAAAAAATGTTAAAATACCATAAATAAAATAAATATAATTAGCGGCCAAAATTTATATCAACCCCCCGCGTCGAAACAAACAACTTGTCATTTTCTTCTCCGCTAGCTTCTCCTCAGTCTGCCTTTCTCCGTCGTTGCCTTTGTTCTCCGTCGGCCGGCCAATCCAATCCCATCCGCCCCCATAAAGTCCGCCCCCATCCCATCTGATCCAACACCCAAAAAATCCAAGCCTGAAAAACCCTAGTTTATGGTCAAGACCACCAACAGCTAGGCGAAATCGGAGGGCCCAGCTTCATCTCCACAGCACTCCACCACCACCGCAGCCGATCTCAACATCCTTAGCCTCCCACATTGTAAGTAATTGTTTTGTTTTCGAAAGCCCCAATTCTTTCTGTCTCTCTACCATTTCTCATGGCTCCAGCCGCGCGAAACCCTAATAAGAAGATATCGCTTGTATATGATAACATCGAGGCCGTGCTCTTCTACAATTCTGGTTCACTGTCGAGATGACGGTGCTGCCGTTCTCGTAGGACACGAAGAATGAGACCTCCCTGACGGAAAATTTTGCGGCGGCGGGGAGCTTCGTGGATAGGTCGGTGGTTGATGGGATTAACGGCGATAGGGCGATGACCAGAAATGTTGATTTCAATTTGAGGATGCTTTCTAGGGTTAGGTTTGAGGCCCCAGCGTGGAGGACCAGGAGGAGGCATCAAGAAAACAATTTACTGCAATTCACGTTCGTGGAAGTTTAGTTATTCATGGAGACGAATACGAACCCGCAGAGTGGGCCCCAAATTGTGGACGTTGGTTCCGTGGTTGAGGCCGTCTCCGCCGAAGATAGCGACGCTCCCCTCTACGAAGTCCAGATCCTTTGCATGCGGTGCAGAGAGAATGTAAGTTTTTGAATAGTTGTAGTTTTGTGCTTTTTATGTGTATTGTTAAATGATAAAACTATACCGAGCATGGATTACAGCTATAAGTAGTCAATTGAATTTGATGAGGTTTAAATACCAATGACCTGTTGCATACGCATATGGATAAGTAATATTTTAGGGTAAAAGATTGCAGATTTAAAGGAAAAACATCAGTATGGTCACCAGACTGAAAACCTGAAAATATATCGTCTATATTATTAGCCCCAAAATATTGGAAATATGATTAATTACAAATTAAAAGAAAAAAGCCCAGCTATCTTTCAAAATTACAATCACCCCCTTGATATTCGTTTTTATTTCACGAATTGCCCGGGTTGTTTTCAATACCTTGAGGGATATTTGAAATTAGTTCACACATCCCCTGGAGATTGAATCTTGAAGTTAGTAATGAAGCAGTAATAAGCCCGGGTTGGTTTTTTAATTTTGATGCTTAAACCGTAAATTTGGTAATTACTACATTGATGGTTCGTTCTTGCTTTATCCAATAGTCATGATATTTTGCGATTGCTATGAGTACCTGACCGTAGCAAGTTCAGCTTCAGAGCATGAATCTTTAAATTGTATCCATAAAAACAACAAACGGGTTTAAGCCTTTTATGACTGCGCCTCTCATTTTTATCTTTCTCTGTTGAATAAGTAGTAACAATAATAATAATAATATTTCCATGAGTTGATTTTTACAATATCCAGAGTTTTATTTTCAGGCACTGTGGCTGTTTAATATTTCTTATGCAATTTTCTGATAAAGTTCATATTTGCAGGGGACAACACAATTTTTGTTTACTCAAATTCCACATTTCAGAAAGGTAAATTATATTTTGCATTCAGCCATCGTATACAATTTTACTGTCATCATGTCTCACATTAGAAACCAAAGTAGTAGCATTAAAGACCAAATTTGAACTAATTGAAACATTATTCTATCCTGTAATAATTAATTTTGCATGGATACCTCATCAATAAAACATTAGAAATAAGTAGGGATTTTTTTTCCGGCTAAAATTTGAGAATCACTTATATGTACCTCTTGTTGGAGCTTGTGCTTTTCCCTGGAAATAGCATCGAACTCCTGCTTAAGCGCATCGTACAAGCGCTCGAGCTGCTTACCCTTCCACCGGGCCCGCCGGTTTTGGAACCAGACCGCGATCTGACGTGGCTGTAACCCTAGTTCCTTAGCCAGCTTCATCTTCCTGTCTGGGTCCAGCTTAATCTCCTCCTGGAAACTATTTTCCAGTGATTCCAACTGCTCTGTTCTCAATCGTTTTTTCTTGGGGTCCTGAGCATACATATTCATACTCGTCATATTGTTCTTGTGCTCCACAATTGATGGCACCATTGCTTGCTGTGATGAACTCTGCATTAATGGCTGCTTCATTTCTAAGCCTGAGTGAAAATGTAAAATATTAAAAGGTGCTGATCAGATAAATGGATATTCAGAATCTTAATTATATGCATGCAAGGCAAACTTATTAATTAACTGATCCAGTGAAGGCAAATTTTACATTTTAATGTAAACCCTTCTTTTTTGTTTCATATAAGATTTCAAACTTCTTATTAACACATTTCAAATACATATGCAATGTATTGAAGAAATATCACATAATTAACACATATATATAGAAAAAAAAGATATACGGCGAACGAAGTTTAACTAATTACCTTGAAACTGATCATATTTATAGTTGTAGAGAAAGCTGAAAGAACTTTCGGGTCGGGAAGCGAAAAACACTCTAAGGTTACCATTCCAATCCATGCTAGCTAGCTAGAGACCTTCATTTTCTCCTTCAAGAATTTTGAACTCAATATGTTACTATTTTATATATGTTGGAATCTTGCCTGGCCTTACTCGAATCAAATGGACCACTGGCAGAGTTTTTTTTTTTGAAATGTAGTTTCCTTTTGGTGGAACAAAGTGAATATGAGAAGGGTGGTATGTGTATCTTTTGTAAGCTTTAAAAAAAAACAGTGATACAATTAAATATCAATCATTATTACAACCTTGAATTTCATTAAATAGCAATTTATTTTATGTGTATGATTATGAATGCAATATTTCTTGAAGGCTCAGTTTCACTTTCACAAAGATCAATTCACGAACCTGATGATAATTTCTGGAATTGCGGGATTAATATCACAGGTAGCTAGCTCTAACAAGCACGGATTATTGCCAATACGTATATTATGCACAATAATTTGTATACACAAATACAGCTCCGATTTGTGATATTGATCGATTAATTAATTTTGTTTTCGTATTCTTTCAGTTGATTCTCATGCCCATATTAACTCCACTCGTGGGTGAAGAGAAGATGATTCTCATGCCCATATTAACTCCACTCGTGGGTGAAGAGAAGATGCTTTCTCTCAGCCTCTTTTTCAGCTATGCTCATGTAAAAAAATCCAAACCCGAATTAATTACTATTAATTAAATGAATTATTTCATTTCAGTAACATAAAAATTGAACAAAAATGTAGCTTTTCTTTCTTTTTTTTTTTTTTCTAATTTTTGTTTTCTTCAATGCAGATGGTGCTTTATAGCATTGCTTGCTCCTTGGGTATGTTCTTRACCTTGTTCAAATATGGAAATCTTGTTATAACCGTATTATGATATATTGAGGAGTARTTAAAAAGAAAATGTTATATTCAAAAAAATAAATAATAACTTCATAATATATGGGCAGGTTCCGTATGCAGCTGCAATGATAACCGTTGTTTCTACATTTGCCCTGCCATGTGTATGTTACCTTTTTTATTTTCTAAACTAATTTATTTAATTATTCATTGCATTGTTTTAAATTTCTTATTGTACTTCCAGTTACGGAGTATTGTATCTAAACAAACTGGACCAAGTTGGTGACTGTTACTAGCTGATATTSATTTGATTTTTAGTTTGCTCTTAAACTCCAAAAATAAGTAAAAAGAATTTTTTTTTATTATCTTACATAAGTTTGGACGATTGGATGCTAACAGGGAAAGGCTCATGGTTGCATTACAGGTAATTATACCAAAAAAACATTTTACTCCAACTTTAAATATGCCACTCAATTTAATCTAATAAAATCCTTTTTATTTTAATCCTTTTAGCTCTATAGAAATTCTCTTCAATGGATTCATAATCTACAGACTTCAGATTAATAGCCATTTGAACCCTATTTGAGTGTGAGCTTGCCCAATATKCAAGCATCTTAACACCATCTTTTTTGGCTATAGTTAACAATRATTAGAGATTGACTTACCACAATTGATGTATTTACATAATTGATTATGGTTTTGATATTGCAGGTTTAAGTCGGGATCRTTTGGCCTTGCAGAAATTGTTTAAGTGAGCACACCTCTTTTCTTAGTGTGAATAGATATTTTATCATCGCCCACAAGTTTAAATAAACATCTCTTATTTGTAAAATCCGTATTATTATGCAGTTTTGAAGTACTTCATGCAAGGTGGGCTATGCTTGCGGTCCTTGTTGCTTTAATTCCCAAAATATTTGATCTAATAGGAGCTTTCCATTTTTTGAACCCGTTTGGTGGCGAGCAGGCTACTGCACGCCTTAAGGTTGGTTTGTTATGCCTTTTGTCTGTGTGTTTCTATTTTGCCCTTTTCTTATATTTTACTTTATGCAGGTGATGAAAAGGTGTGTTTTTAAATTAGTTTAGTTTTGATTGTGTTTAGCCCGAATTCAGGTTGTCATTGGGTTTGTAGGTTGGGTTGAGCCTTAAAAATTCATGTAGAACGTGTACCTGATTCGTGTTAGATTTATTAACCTGAACCCATTTATCGTTTAGGTTGTCTAGAATCAAACTTTTTGTTTATCCCTTTAATTGATTGATATACCAGCCATGTTAAGGTCTGCGATTAGGGTTTTGTCTTATTTGTAGGTTGGGTTGAGGCCCGGTATCAAATTGAATCCGGCCTTTTGTGTTTTTTTTTTTTTGCTCTCATTAGAGTTATTCTTGAAATAACTTGTATATTTAAAAAAAATCTGAACTTCTCTATTTACATGGATAATGTTGTTAGTCTGTATTGTGTCATGTGTATGTGAACTTTCAACTTTAAAATTATATCAACCTGATATTAAAAAAAATCAATTATTTCAGGTTAACTTGTGTATTATTAAAGTTARTTAGGTTGGACTAGATTTTGATTTACAATATAAGAAAATGGGGTACTATATGTATGCAAGTCGAATACAACGGACCTAGTCGTGTGCGAATGTTCGGTCACGACTATATGCTTTATTGGGTTAAAATCGAGATGATGATTTCCCTTTCTTTCTAATTATTAGCATTCTAATTATTAGCAAATAGACTTGGTTTAATTATTTTTTGATATGTTAAAAATATTATGTAATTAATTGCAGATATTTGGTGATAGCGACTCATTTCCTCAAGAGAGTATCGAAGAAGTTCAAGCTCAATGGCTGAGATATTGTCTTGAAATTCAAAATAAATGAATCTTGTGTAAGGTTTTAATTATATACTCATGGTTCTAGAATATGTGCATTTATGAGTTCACTTTGATTTGGTATGGGAAATTCGAACTATGAATTAGACTCTACAGATTGTCTCTCGTTACATTTGACTTTTAGAACATATTGATGGTGTTGGTTATTTGATGTATTTGACTTTTAGAACATATTGACGATAATGGTTGTTCGATGTGAAATTGAGATTCATGTAATTTATTTTCAGCATTTAGAATTTATTTTTAAATAAACAGGAACCACAAAAACCAAAAAAATTGATGTTAAACAACATCGGTTCTGACATATTTAAACCAATGTAAAGAAGTTTCACGTCGGTTTTTTTGCCTAATCAACGTCGGTTTTGAAACCGACGTCTAAACCACCGACGTGGAAAATCACGTCAGTTTCTGGAAAACCGACGTGATACTGTCACGTCAGTTTTTAAGAAACCGACGTAAAGAAGGGACATTCCACGTCGGTTTTCTGAAGACCGACGTGACAGTCCACGTCAGTTTTCTGAAAACCGACATGACATTCCACGTCGGTTTTCAGAAAACGACGTGACTTTCCACATCGGTGGCTAAGACGTCGGTTTCAAAACCGACGTGAAATGGTGAAAATAACCGACGTGAAAAACCAGTTTTGTAGTAGTGAGGAACCAAACATTAGCAAATGAAATACCTTAATATCATAAATAAAGAGTCATCAATCTACTCCCATATCTAGAATCAAAGCTATTTACCCTGACATGGTTATAATAAAACACAAATTCATGTTGGTATAACATGTGATCAAACTAAACAACAGACAGTGAGATAGAGAATTGTGTCAAGCAAAAATGTAGAAAAAGGAGTTACAATAGTAAAAGCCAAAGCAAACATGCCCATGTTTTTGTGAATGTAAAACTGGACTAAGGATGATTTTGAAGAACACATTCTCCCTCAATGTTTTGAAACACAACCATATATTGCAACGGTATTAATGCAAAACATGGCCAGGCTTGTTTTCAGCCTATAAGGGAATTCTGACCGTAGTGAGATTTTATGATTTTGACCCTCATTTTCTATGTGTTTTTATGGGTTTTCGGGTGAAAAACTTGGGAAACTATAAAAACAAGAAAAACTTTTGTTGTTTTTATCACTGTTTGGAGGCTAAGGAATTACTTTCAATCACTCATGACAAGTGCAAGGTGGACATAAGAAACAATTGAAGTGGTGTTTGAAGAAAACCTTACACACTATCAAAGATTCTCTCGGAAAGTAGAATTTATCCTTGTTTTGGAGAAAATACTTGTAAGAATGATCTCACAATCGTTGGTTGAAACCTAAACGTATTTTTGTGTTTAGATTGGATGAACCCTAGATTTAACATAAGTAAAGAACAAAATCAAATTAGTTTATCCCCAACCACAAGGTTAAATCTTGGGTTCATCCAATCCAAATTGAGACAAATATCGAATTGAGACAAATAATATAAAACATAAGTAAATTGAATGAAAAGCATAAAATAAGGTTCGTTTCATTCAATTTACTTATGTTTATATTATTTTTCTCAATTTGATATTTGCTATATATTGAATTGAGTTTGTTCTTTACTTTTGATCAAACAAAATGGAGTAAAGTAGAACATACACAAGTAGAAGGAGCTGTATGCAATCTTATATTTATGACAACATTAAATCTCCATATTAGGTTAAAATTAATAGGGAAATTCAATAATTTTAATTGCTATCTTTTGAAGTTTTAATTTGAAAAATGTTTTCGTTAATCAACTAGAGGTTAGGATTAAATCACTCAAAACTCGAGATTTTAATTAAATTGGAGAATATCTATGATCTGAGATCATGAATTACTATATTTGGTTTGAAATAACTTAAGACTTGTTGTTGATTTATTTAAGAATAATCACAAGGTGAGTCTAAGGAAAACTATATATTCAAACACACTTTTCTCATATATATACATCTCTTCAACTACAATTTCTAGCTTCTTAGCTTTTACTTAATCATTTTTTGTATTCTATCATTATTTCTAGTTTAATATTCAATCTTGAAATCATTTGTTTTGTAGATTAATAATAAGAATATAGTTAGTAGCAATACTCACAGTCCTCATGGGAATGTAACTCGGTACTCAATAAGTTATACAATATAAATGACCGGTACACTTGACTTGACTTTTATAGAGTAGTTTCAGAGTCATCATGTTTTAGGTGCCTTTGTTAGGAACAATGATATTAGAAAGGCTTTTTTTTTTTAATACTGTAGTCATTTTTTTTAATTTCAATTCTTATCACATTTCTACTCATTTTCTTTTCACAAGCATCTTTCTCTTGTTTTAGGTATTATTCTATTAGAGCATGTTTACTCATACTCAAAAGCGTGCACTGGAGGAACTAGCTAAACGTACGAGGACCTTAGGTGGACTGAAAACAAGGAGTCATAGTTTCACATTGATATGGTAAATAATGTAGCTTGGTTGGACTAGCTTGGACAAACAAAAGCCCCATCGAGCTAACATTCCCCAGCGTGGAGTGCACTAGGGACCAATCTTATTAATAACAGCTCAGTCCGATCATTAGTGAGATTGACCTGGTGAATGTTCACCATGGTACATAAATTCGTGGGCCTTTGAGGCTCAGTAGCTATTAGGGGTCAAGGCGAAACTTGAAAAGAGTCTTAAATGAAATATATCTTCTATGGGTATGAGGATCCCCAATTTCCTTATGAAAAATGGATCCTTGGTGATCAATTCTTTTAATTCTTATAAATAGGGAATCATGCCTTTATTCTAAATATAATTACTTTTCACGTACTTTATATATATATATATATATATATATATATATATATATATATATATATATATATATATATATATATATATATATATATATATATATCGATAGATTTACATTCTGACTTGAGCGTTAAAGTGTCTACACTGGGAGCATCATAAAGCTATTTTTGTAGGTCAGCCAAGCTTACAAGGAGATAGAAAGTGTCTCAACCAGGTTCTTGTTGGCCAATTTTATTGGATGAATCAAGTGGCATCGTCTATAGGAAATCGAGTGACATTGACTTATATAGTTGAGACCTTAGAAACAACATGTGTTCTACTTTTTGAAGAAACATGGATTCAGACTGAAAGATCTGAGAAATCTTAGGAAAGCGTTTGGAGATTTGGCAGAAAAATCAAATAACACCGAAGAGGATCATGTGCAAGATGCAAAGATACTTATGAGTGCAAAAGAAGATACAGAATCATAAAACATGTTGAAAGCTACCTAAGAGGAACATAACTCTATTGAAGAAGGTAACGACGAGATAAGATAGATGTTTTTTATGGACAAAAATATGAAGAGGTAGAGAATAACCCCCTTAGAGGGGCCGCGTTCACCTTCACTAAGGAAAAGTTAGCTCAAATAATCGCAACTTCCATCATTGCATCAAAGGGCGGACCTGCCCGATCCCTTACGGTAGCGCAAAAGAAAAATAAAATATTAGAGAATCACCAATGAAGCACTACCAAATATTCATCACGACAAGATGAGGAGGTAGAAAGCTTCTCAGTGTCTACACAGAATCATTCCTCCTAAGCTATGGATCCTTTTCTTGCACGGATGCAGGAAGAGATGACCCAAATGAAGGAGATGTTAGTATGATAGCATGCCACAGAGTGAAAGGTCACCTCTTTGCTGATAACATAATACAGGTATAAATGCCAATGTGGTTGAAATATTTGAATTTCACTTATGGAGGTCAGACAAACCGGGATAGGCACTTCAAGTGGTTGGATAACCTCCCCATGCTCAATGGTTATAATTTTATATATTAGTGTTGAACATTTTTAGATACATTAGTGGATTCAGCACAAAAAATGTTTCTCCAGTTTCCCCCCTGCCGAGGATTACAAGGTTCTACACATTTGTAGAAGCATTTAAAGCACATTTTTCCAGTAACAAAGCATAACAGAAGAACCTCATGTCCTTGTTTCAAGTTTGATAGAAAATTGGGGAGTCTCTGAGGGATTATGTCTCAAGATTCACAAACATCAATGTAGAGGTTCTTAATGTGGCAGACGCAGTTAAATCTAATGCCCTAGCTTAAGGATTATTCTCAGACCTCTTAAGAACCTAACTCGTGAATAACCCTAACGAGACTTTCTTGGATGAACTCACTCGATCTACTAAGTATATCCATGCCTAGTTAGAAGAGGGATTCATATGAGGGAAATGATGTAGCGGGTAGAGCATGAGGAAAAGTGCTGAGCATAAGAAATATGAGATTGAAGATCCAAAATGGATTAGAAACAAGGATGAGAAAGGAAAATATAGGGATGTGTGGGACCCCAAGTTCAGCATATATTCACCTCTAAGACTGAGACATGAATGATTGTTTTAAATAGTGAAATAAGAGTTAGGGGACTACACCAAGTAGACCCGAACTTACAAAGATGGGCTGAGTAGGCCCAAGCCAAAACTATGTTGTCAATTCCCAAATGATTACAATCATACAATTAAAGCTTTTTGACACATGAATGATGAGATTGGGTATCTTACCCGAGTTGGGTATTTAAAAGATTTTATTTATTAAGATCGGGAGCCTAGTCGAGGTCGAAAATGTGATCCCCCTGAAAAAGAGGAGAAGCAAGGCAGGGAAGAAGGACGGAAGTAGGGATGCCTCCCCAACCTCAAAGAGGGTTAATTCAGATAATGAATAGAGGGCCTAACAATGAAGACTCTAAGCCTAAAAAGTTCATTTACAAGAAATTAAGTTGGGGAGGCCCCACATTCCAAGTGCGCACATTGGAAGCAGTGATCTCATTGTGAAGTTGGGACCTAGTTATACAAGCGGCATTCAAGCCCTCCATAGCAATGCTCTAGTGATTACTACTAGGATTGCGGGTTGTAATGTTTAGAGGGTGTTTGTTGACACGGGAATCTTGGTAGATGTACATGACTACTTTAAGAAGATGTAGTTAGATACAGAGCATGGGGAAGTAAACATATCTATTTATGGTTTTAGCGGAGTAGAGATCTTTTCGATGGGTGAAGTTAATTTCTGATAGTCTTGGGGGATTGCACAGGAAGGAAAGTGGAGATGGTAAAGGTCCTGGTAGTGAATACCGCGTCATCCTATAATGAAGTCTAAGGACTACCATCATTAAATGTTTTCGAGCTGTAGTATCCACTATCATATATGCTTCAAGTTTCCACTGAGGAAGGATGTCAGCACAGTAGTAGGAGATCAGTAATAGTAGCGTTCTTTCTATAAGACATTCATATGTGAAGGGACACGTGGTAACAAAAGATCAAGTTACCTCCAGTATGAAGTCTCAATGGCCAAGAAAACTAAGATGGACACCTTGGAGAGACAAGCATGTGCGCTATCGTATTAAGGTGAAAAGATCCCAGTGATATTCTTCATAAGCTAGAAAAAGTAGGTACTAAAGAAAGGGAGTATCATGGAGAAAAGACAAAATAATAACATATGGCACATTTTGTCATTAGTAAATACATGAATGATTATTTTTAACCACCCCTATCCTATTATGAATAAAGAGATTTCCCTTTTGAACACTGATTTTTATTGAGCGAGCAAAACTCAAATAACTTCAAGCTTTTCATAGTAGTCGATCCCTAGATATCCTTTTAGTTAGATGATAATTGCAAACCGAACAAGGGGACCTAGCTTGCACAGCTTATGACTTAGTTGGATGTGTTACACTTTGTTTCTCATTGGATTGGTAGTGAATCCAAGCCATACAGAGTCCCCAGATCTCAGCTTATAACCGGGATACTTGATCTTCCTCTACGTAAGTAATTCATTGCACTCCTTCTAATTTTATGATAATTTCGAATCGGACATGGGGCTCCAGCTTACAAAGCTTATGACTAAGTTAGATTTGCTCTTGATTCCAATTGGACTGGTAGTGAATTCAAGCCACGATGGGTGCCTGACTTCCACAACTTATGACTGGGCTGGTTGAGATTCCTCTATGCAATTGACTCATAGCACTCGTTTCGATTTGATGATAAATGTAAACTAATCAAGGGGTCTTTAGCTTGCATATCTTATGACTAGGATGGATATGATCCCTTATTTCCAATTAGCTTGGCTGTGAATCTAAGCAAGGCTTAGTTCTTAGATTGCACTTCTTATGACTGGGACGCGGGCTTCCCCTTACACGACTGATTCATTGTAGGCCTTCCAATTTGATAATGGTTCCAAATCAGGCAAGGGGCTCCAACTTACTTAGAATATGGCGGGTCCAGGAAAATAAAGCATAGGATTTCAAATAAGAGTCTTTGCAATGGATTCATTTTTTTATGGGTTGTCTTATATAATGTATGTTGCTTGTAATGGAACTAACAATGAAAAGCTTGTATGCATGAGCTCATCAGCTTATAGTTGGTAAGATCCCTTCTACCAGGATTGATGAGACAAGTTGAGGTGAATCACGTTTATCTCTAATTTATTACATGGATTATGTCTACTTGGAACATATCTGATATGGTGTATATGTACTTATTTATACTCTATTTAAAATGTTTGTGTCTAATATACAAAATCTAAGATGCAAATTTGTGATAGTTTGATAGACACATCCCAATAGAGTGTAGTAACATATGATTATTAGTTTTACCCAGTTTAGGTGGGCTAAGCTATGTTCACTTATTAGATAATTATAGTGAAAGCATCCCTCATTCGCAAAATGTTTATGGCGGGGTGGGTTGTACTTTTCCCCTTTTTGTTTGATGAATATTGACTAATTAGTTTGAGAAATGCACAATCTTTCACACAAGTTGAGCAGCTCGAAGCTTAGTAAAACTTATGCAGACAAACTCAAGTGAAATGTATAATAGACTGAGTTATGGTCATTAATAAATTATTTTTTGAACTTTTTTTACCACACCACGTGATGATGAGAGAATGATTGTGGATGTGTTTGATATTGTACGAAATTTAGTGATGAGGGTTGGTTTATACAAGGAAAATAGATAATTGACTAAGAAAGTCTTTTTGATTAAAGGAAGGCATGATAATAGGGCACCATAGGTTGGGAGCCAGTGATAATCCTTAAATGGGAAAAATGATAGTGTAATATACATAGATAATGTAGAATTTGAAGGTCTATGGTTTTGAAAATAAGTATCAGTTTATGATGTTGTTTTCAATGTTAACCAACACTGAAACCAACATCAATCAGAGTTTAACTAAAAATGTGCAGCGGAAATTTAAACTCAAGAACACAGCAAATTAAATTCAGTTCACAAGTAAAAGCACTTGTAAACTTGGGTGTACAAACCCGAAAACTATAATACTTTCTTGTTCACGATCAATACAAAAATATGACGTAATATATGAAAACTAAAGTATCAAAAAATATGATACTAAATACTTGTCGCCTTGATGAAAAGATCTTCTCCGTTGGTTACTGAACTTCGAAGAACTTCTTGATCTCGGACAGTGGCTCCAAGTATCTTTTCTTGCGTGCGATCTTCCTTGCTTTGCGTCGTCTGGTCCTTCTAAAATCCGTGCGTCAAAAGCTATGTAAAAGTCTAGGTATTCTCTTGTCTTAAATAGAGAATCCTAGAATCCTAATTTTGGTAAACAAGTAAAACAAATCCTAAACACAATCTAGGAAACTAAATAAAGTCCTATACATAAATTGGGAAACAAAATCTAGAGTTCCTAAATTATTTTGTACCCAAGAAAGGCAAACAACTAAAATAGGAATTATTGCCAAGAATAAATTCCCGACAATCTCCCCCTTTTGCCTTTCTGGACAAAATACTACGATGCAAAATAATTTAAACTAAACTACGAACTCCCCCTAAGATGGAAAACTCCCCCTAAATAAAACAACCAATGTTATCAAACCATCAACCCAACATTACAAACCAACATTGTTCATTTATCAAAACAAAACACAAGGAACTTAATGACTCCACACCCTCTTCGAACGACGAGGAGATTGGAAGTTCCTTCACCCCGATCCTTCCTTTTCTTCAACATCTTCTTCATTTTCTGCAATGCCTTATTGCAAGAATGAATCCACTTCCTCCTCTTCTCTCGAGCAAGGCTTTCCAAAGCCTCGGCAACAGCAGCAGCAGCATCTTCAGCCTCAACCTTATCAGCGTCACCAATATCTCCTCCTTTTTGGACTGAAGGCAAAGGGCCTCCATGATAGAACTACAAAGCGCCTGCAATTGGGTCATCTGCGCGTCAATCCAAGAAACATGTGCATGAAGAACCTGTGCAGACATGTGAACTATGTTGGGACTGCCGGACCCAATACCACTAGAAATATCGGCTCGGAAAGGCGCCTGCCAAGGGAGATCAATAACCCGTGCACCAGAAATATGTTGGCCCCTCAAACAGACCATTCAGCCTCACCGGTAAGCTCGTCATCAGGATGAAGCGTCAAACTCTGAGTCTCAAGCAAGCTAAAGATCAACGAGGGAAAGCATAACGAGGCAGCAGACTTGGTGGTGGCAAACTTAGTGATAATGTCGAACACATGCTACCCAAAACCGAACTTGATTCCCCCTCCATGAGGCCACGTAAGACATGTAGTGTTCTTGGAGGGAACCCAGTTACAAATGGCCACCTTGTGCAAAACAGAATAGAGAGAAGAAAGCCGGGTGCTCGGCAACTGTTCAAACCACGCATTCACCATACCCCCAGACAAGAACACGATAACTTCATTCATATCATCCATAGTAGAATCACCACGATACGGTTCAGTTCCAAACACCTCATCAATTAAATCAGAGGTAAAACTAAACACCTTTCCACGCACAAATACTTTGCCATAATTCATAGAATTTAAATCAACAATGGAGGGCAACAAATTGGCATAAAACTCCACGACTACATCACGAACAAAAGGCATGGCAGTGGAGACTGTGGAATACATACCTTTATGCTGAAAGTAGGCAATGAAGTTTTGCTTCTCAAACAACTCAACCGGGACTCGGCGCTCAGTAATCATATGCCGGGTCTGGTACTCAGAAAATAACTCCTCGTCCTTCGAAGTTAAAAACCTATCAGAATATGGCACCATGTCTTCAAGCTCAATGGTCTGAGAGGGAGTGCCAGTGGAGGAATGAGTAGAGGTGTCAGATGGAGTTGATGCAGGAGCAGGAGAAGCGATATCAGCAAAGTCAGAGCTGGAGGATGAAGAAGACCGGGCCTGTGGTGATGTTGGTATGGGGGAACCAACATGAGGACCAACAACGTCCTTCTTCGCTGTCTTGCTTTTCTTCTTGTCTTTCTTGTATGCAGAAAGGATATCACGAAGGGGCACATCGAATGAGGAATCAGGGGAATACTCGAATAGGTCAGGATCAAACTCGGGCTATGTCTCACGGACAGGAGACGGATGGGATCATCAGCAACCGGTCTGGATGAACTCGTCACTTCACCGGAGAAAATTCCAAAATAGTATAAGGAGGGGACGAGTATTCAGTTTCAGTAGAACCTGGTGAAACCTTGATGGATGTCGGGGTAATTTTCTTCTCGGCCAACTTCACAGTCTGCTTCCGGCGAGGCATCTTCTTCTTTGTCAGACCCGGAGCTGAATCATAAGGCGGCACAGACCCTTCAATCGGAGCAGCAGGAACATAGTCATCATCATCAGGATCCGTCAACACTGTGACATCCTCCGCAAGGTTCATGTGCTCAATTGGCATATTACGGCGCGGTCCTGCTTGGTTCTTTGGTACAACAGGCAGCACCACGCCGGGAGGGATATTGCGCAACCTCCAGGATCTCTTCAGAGTATGATTTCCAACAGGACCAAACGTTTCAGCAAAAAATAAAAAATTCGGGGGATTATCAACGTCGATCTCGTTTCTAGGCTGCCCTGGAAATACCTGTCCTTCAGGGGCGGCGTCAAGCGGTGCAGGAGCTGGCACAACATCATGAGATTCGCGCGGCAGTGAGGGAGGCGGTGATGTTGGGATAGAAGAAGAACTACCACCGACTTCGGTGTGAATGTCCAGACCACCAATTTTCGCATAAGTTGCAAGAACCTGTTGGCCAGAGCGGTGGATGCCTGCGGTAATTAAGGAGTAGTTGACGAAGATGACGGGTTTGACATCCAGAGAATTGCACAAAAACATAAAAGCAGCAGAGAAATCGAAATAGATGGAGAAGTTTGAGAGAGTTGGAGAGTTTAATTTCAGAGGGGTAATGGGGAAGTGAGCAAACGGTAGAACATCAAGTATTTATGCATTCCAAAAAGTGACCGTTGCCAAGGAGAGAGAAAAGTAAAAGAAATAGAAGGAAATAACCTTGATTTACCTTTCAGCGGATTTTGGGGCCTAAACCTGATTTTCTCTCCTTTCTTAAAATGAAACCACTCCCCCTTAATGTAGGATACATGATCACACCCACTTCAACCATTATCTCATTAAAGATTTTTTTAAAAAAATAAAATTGCACGACTCTACTACAAAATCAACCGAAGTAGAGAGCTGGATTAATTGAACATCAGCATAGTAGAGTTAATCTTGTGCAATATGAATTATCACTCTCTAAATTAAGCTCGCTATTACCTGTCCAGCCGTCCGAGTACAACTCCACTGAAACACTTGGTTAACTAGATTCAAAACATAATTAAGAGAAATCAAGATAGACAAAAATACAATCAACAGTACGCATAACAAGAAGGCATCTTCTCAAAGTATGAATTTCCTACAGGATGCCTAAAATTCATGACCTAAAAAGTTTAATAAAAATTCACATTACGGTTTTAGTAACTTGATCAGTGTTGCTTTTTATTACTGACAATATTATACCAAAATTGCCTCAGGCGAAGTCAATGGAAACTTACCCCTTAACCCAAGTTAATGATTACGTCAAAATCGCTCAACAAGGTGGAATTTAAAGATTGGATCAAGTTGAATCCAGATTTTCTTCATCTTTTTAGATATTTGAAGAGAAATAGCTTATCTTCAACAATTGCTGTTAACACCTCTTGTTTTTGGACCTGGAAGAAAACCAGTTTCTGCGGGCAAGCTCCACAATCACCTAATTGAAGAGGTTAGTCTTTTTTTCATCACTTTTATTGCAACACAAGACCTTATCGCACTTTCAACCAGACTTAATGCATTTGGATTATGTATGAAAAGGAAAATAAAAATGCATGTAAAAGTATACAGATGTTGTGACTGATGTTAGTATGGGGTGTCACAACATCAAAAACCAACATTGGCTTAGACAATGCACATACCGAGATCTCTTCTCAAACGAGAGAAGGTCTCTGAATCTAATGCCTTTTTGAAGATGTCAGCGAGCTGATTGTCTATCCCTATATGCTCAAGCTTAACTATCTTCCTCAAAAAGTCTCGAATAAAGTGGTACTTTATGTCAATGTGTTTTATTCGAAAATGATGGACTGGATTTTCCGAGATATCAATGGCACTGGAATTGTCACAAAGCACAGTCAATATACTATTGTGCAGACCATAGTCTTCTATCATTATGTTCATCGACAACAATTGTGTACACGCATTTCCAGCTGCAATACACTCGGCTTCAGCTGTAGAAAGAGAAATACAATTCTGTTTTTTGCTATACCAAGAGATTAGATTATTACCCAAGAAAAAATAGCACCTTGTAGTGCTCTTCCTATCCACTACATCCCCAGCCCAGTCCGAATCAGTATAATCCACAAGTTCAGTACCAGTGTCTTTAGTATACCACACACCTAATTCTGTTGTACCAGCAATGTACCTTATGATTCTTTTAACGGCTTTTAAGTGTGACTTTTTGGATTAGATTGATATCTAGCACACAAACAGACACTATACATAATATCAGGCCTACTTGCTGTCAAATACAGTAGAATTCCTATCATGCTTCTGTACATGGTGTTATCAACACCTTTACCAACATCGTCTCTCAACAGTTTCATGGTTTTACCTAAAGGAGTCTTCTTATGCATTTCACTTTCTAACCTAAACTTTTTAACCAAGTTATTAACATATTTGGTCTGAGAAAGGAAAATACCATCATCAAGCTGTTTGATTTGTAAACCAAGAAAGTACAAGAGATTACCTTCCATGCTCATCTCAAATGTGTCGGACATTCGAGTAATAAACTCCTTTACCATCTGCTCATTAGTGGATCCAAAAATAATATCATCTACATAAATCTGGACAATTAAGATGTGCTTATTGAATCTAAGGAGAAACAAGGTTTTGTCAACTTCTCCTCATCTAAAGTTCAAAAAGAGCAAGTGTTGAGTCAACCTCTCATACCAAGCTCTAGGAGCTTATTTTAAACCATATAAAGCTTTTTTCAGTTTTAAAACAAACTTTGGTTTTGGGGGATTTACAAATCCTTTAGGTTGCTCAACGTACACTTCCTCACTAAAGAATCCATTTAAAAAAGCACTCTTTATGTCCATTTAATACAATTATATCCTCATATGACAAGCAACAGCAAGTAAAAGTCTTACCGACTCAATGCGAGCAATAGGGTCAAATGTCTCATCAATGTCGATTCCTTCAATTTGTGTATACCCTTGTGCAACCAGTCGAGCTTTGTTCCTCACAATGTTGCCTGCCTCATCGATTTTGTTCTTGAAGATCCACTTTGTTCCAGTCACATGAGAGCTTTCTGGTCGAGGAACTAAATCCCAGACGTCGTTTTTAGAAAATTGGTCAAGTTCCTCTTGCATTGCCTTTATCCAGAATTCATCCTTGAGTGCATCCTCCACACGCTTGGTCTCTATTTTAGAAAGATACAAAGACTGGTGAATTTTAGAATAGTTAGTAGACAAGCAGACGTACCTAACCATTTCTTTGAAATTTATATGTCGCCTTCGTGTACTCCTTTCATCTAAATCTCCAATGATTTGGCCCGTGGGGTGGTTTCTCTGAATTCTGGATGGGATATCCCTCTGATGAAGATCAATTGGGTCAACTGGATCTTCCTCCCTGATTCAGAACCTGATTCTGCGGTGGCTTGAGTTGATGTTGGTTCTGATGTTGTGTTCCCAGAACCAACATTGGTACCAGCATCACTCAATTCCCTGGTTTCAGCACCTGCATCTCTGTTTTCAATACCTGCATTATCATTTACAAGAAAGTGTGACATTATCTTGAGGATTTTGATCATAGACCTGATCATTATCCTCGGTAGGTATAACTCCACTCGTCAAATCATCGAACTTGACATTGACTGACTCAAACATGCTACGTGTTCTAAGATTAAACAACCTATATGCATGACTATTTTGGGAATAACCCATGAAGATGCATTTGTCACTTTTTGAGTCCAGTTTAGCTAGATGATTTCTATCGTTGAGCACATAGCAAATACATCCAAAAACATGAAAATAGCTCAAGTTTGGTTTTTTACCCAACAACAATTCATAGGGTGTGGCACATGACCCCGGTCTAAAATAAACCCTATTTATTATACGACATGCAGTATTCATAGCTTCAGCCCAAAAGCGTTTTGCAATGCCATTAGAAATGAGCATAGTTCTGGTCATCTCAGTCAGAGACCTATTTTTACGTTCAGCTATGCCATTTTGTTGGGGAGTGATTGGTGAAGAAAACTCATGACTTAATTATTCCGTAGCGCAATATTTTGAAAAGGATGCATTTTCAAACTCTTTTCCATGATCAGTTCTAATCCTACCAATGTTCACACCAAATCCCACACACAGCCTCTTTGCAAGTTTTTTAAATGCTTCTAAAGTTTCAGATTTTTCTTTTAAAAACTCTACCCAAGTATAGCGAGAAAAATCATCTACAATGACTAAAACGTACCTCTTCCCACCAAGGCTCTCGACTTCAAGTGGTCTGATTAGCACGTAATTGTCTTGATTTTAGTTTGTATTTTAATTGCTTTTTCTTATTATTTTGGTATAAGTTGGATAGATTTAGCTTAATTTCATATATTTAGACTTCCAACTTATTTTACCACTTTTTGATCTAGATTGATGTAAATAAGTGATTATTTATGATTTTTCACTTTATAGCTAAGTAACCGGAAGAGTTCAGCATGTTAGTTTGTATTTCAAAGATCGAGCTTTCCGGTGAAGAAGTAGCAAGAATTGAAGCTTACACACTTTCTAGAAGGGTTCTGCTGCTGGAACCGTTGTCGTTGAGGCTAACGGTTACACTTAGCGGTCACTCCAACCGTTAGCTGTTACCGCTAACCTTAACGGTTACTAAAAACCGATGTTAATGATCAGAGTGCTGAATTCAAGAGCTAACGGTAACTTTCTATAACGGTTGCCTTATAACCGTTGTCGTCAACCCGAAATGCAAAATAAAAGCAGCTAACGGTTGCTGCTAATGGTTGCACCAACCATTAGCGAGTAACCGTTAGCGGGCACAGGAAGCCCATAACAGATTTTTCGGCCCAATTCGCGGAAAAAAATCTATAAATACCCTCCTTAATCCGAATTTCAAGCATCTAGGTCTGGTGTGCGTGTGGTAACCCTAAATACTTACCATAAACATAATCCTAGGGTTTGGAGATGGATTAAAACACCAAAAATGCGAGGATCGAAGAGAGCCCGTTCGACGCCGTTCATCCATTTTCGTCCATTTCGCTGCATTTCCTCTTCAGATTAGTCGAAGAACTTTCAGTTTCCAGTAGATACAATAAGTTTTCTACAATATTTCATTAGTTTCTTAGTTTTAATTCTTAGATTTTAAAGCTTTTCGAATAATATTTAGTTTATGTTTTTGAAGTTTGTTTCCGTTTGGATTCGCCGAACGTATTTAATTATTTAATCTCAGTTTATTTTCAGTCTTATATGCTTATTGTTGGAAGTTTAATGTTCTGTTTGGTTGATCTTTCATACATGCAATTTATGTTAGCAAGACTTAATTTAAAACAAACTAATTTAATTAAATTATTCAAACTAATTAACCAACTAAAAAATAGAACTAATGATTAACTAATTTAAAAAACCAAATTCAATTAACTAAACTTAGACTAATTAAAATAATCAACAATTAAAACTAATTAATAATTTCAATAAAACTAAGAAATTAAGTTTCAGAATCTAACTTGAGTCTAAAAGTTCCCAAACAGACATGAATAAAACGAATTCGATTAACAAAACAATTTAAATCACACTAAAAACTGCTAAGGGTTACTGCTAAGGGTTGCTGCTAACCGTTACTGCTAAGGGTTGCTGCTAAGGGTTAACTGCTAACCGCTTACTGCTAAG